>CM022541.1:17218455-17801704 GCA_012273795.1 Dendrolimus punctatus | reverse complement strand
ACCCACAGCACACTATACAAATTCTTACATATAAATACAATGCTATCTGAATCCTAATATTTTACAGTTTTACTAGTTTAGAATTCAGAATTTTGTCTGTATGTAACAAATTCGCTTTTAACTACAAGTCATTTCTTGCAGTCGAATGGCTGCTTATGCTATCTTTAACACAAGTTTGATCGTAGTACGGGGTCTTTGTAAACATTTGATTTCACAGCTGGTGTTTCTCTGGACAATTGTGTCTTGTTTGTACCTTTTATTTGTAACACGATTATGTTGTAATGACTATAAAATAAGGAATTTATTATTTATTGTTATATTCATTTGTTCCCTACGTAACTAGTCTCTTTCCGTGAAACATGGCCATAACTGCTGTTTGTCCACTATATCACAGATATGAATGTTGTCGCAAATGCAATGGTTCCTAACGCGGTCCTTGCGCATGACTATATCCACTGTAGCATATTCACCTCCGTGACACAGATCTTCCTTGTGTCGCTCCGCTTAAATGCAACTTATTTCAATATGTTCACTTCCTTCACCACTTTCCTGCTTGCTGCTGTTGGACTAGATATAATGCAAACGAGGATCTAAGAAGACTTAACTAAATCCAGTGTGTGTAAATAAAATCGAAATATAGACTGAATATTAGGGGCCTTGTCTATAATAATTTCGTTAAGAAAGAGTTAACCATCTCTTAAATAAAAGACTCTTGAGCCCCTAATGAATGGCTGTTTCAAGTAAAACTTACCATCTTGCCTCTTAGCAGTCACTTAAACTACCTCCCGATGTTGGTTATTTGTGACAGTTGTTTATGAGTTACTTTACCACCACCTCTTATCCTTAAGAGGTGTTTATGGGTAAGATTTTCGTTAATACTGGCTGGGCATTTTCTTATTTTAGTTAGTTAAAATAGTTAGTTTCTTATTTATTTTATGTTAAATTTTACAAACGATTATAAGTAAGGCCATAGACAACATACAGAATCGGGGAGAGAATAGGCGAATAAAGGAAAGAAACATCGGATAATTGTCAAAAATGCGTGACAGCGAAAAAGGGCATTTATTTGATTGATCAATTTATCAACCGGCCGACGGGATATTTGTGCGAGGCAATAAAGCAAATTGTCCGTAAAATTAAGCCACTCTTGAGATATGGGCTTCTTGGCAAAAACAAAGCGCACCCGTGCAATATAGAAAGGGAAATATTATTGGTTTCATACGAAAACAACGGTAAAGTACTTGCCAGTCCACGCATTGTTAATGGTTCTGTAGAGTTGATAAATTTCCACCGTTTCGAGAATCATAAGAAACCTTTCGAAAATACCCCATATCTCCAAAGTTGCGAAATGTATTTAATTTTCTTAATTTATGAAAACTATTCAGCAAAAGTAATTTTGTGCTTAATCAAATAAAATCGTTTATTTGCTTAAAAACATGGTCAGTAAAAATATTAGAAGACGATATATTATTTTGTTAAACATGTTGAAAATCAACTAACTAACAAAAAACATAGTGTAATCCACTCAATCCACAGACATTAATTTTACTTTTTTTTTCCTAGAAGTATACAGTAATCATAAATAACAAGTCAAGTGCAGAGTTATTCCATAAAAATATAATGTCAAAAATGTAAAAAATAAAATATGAGCATAATAAAGTATGTAAATAGTCAAATTTAACTTATAATTGGTCATTCAGAAAAAAAATGTCGTAATAGCATTTTTTGACTTAAAACAATTAGATTTCCAGATTTTTTAAAATAAGTTTATTTTTTTATATTGTGTAACAAACAAGTTGCCTGGAAGTGGGTGCTAACAACTGCAACACAGTAGTATACCACAGCAGTTGTTTGCGATACCAAATCGTTTCTGTACACATAATGGATTTTTGAATACATTCTTTAATCCTATAATTCTAAAGTTGTAGGAATGATTTCAAGCGATTATGTGGACCCGTCTGTATGGTTTTTGGTCGCTTGCATAAAAAAATTGTTTTTGCCAAAATAAACATGGACCCCTACAAATTATTGCCGATGTCAAAATTCATGTCAAGATACTTAATACTGTCAAAATCTGTGATTCTGTGTAGTATCAAGGATATTTATTGGTATTAATTCTGAAACATGAGCTATAAATTAATTCGGCCACAATCTGCTCCTAACACGCAGCGAATTTGCGATAACGTTGACATGTTATTAGGATTTGCTATGTCTTGGACTGCTAGCTTTTGCACTTGGGTCCACTCGTGTGTGAATATATTCGCTGCACCTACTTGCAATTAACGAATGAAATTTGTTAAGGCTGTGAATAGGTTTTCTTTGCCCTGATGTATATTTTAATACATTTAACATTATAAAAATTAAAAATAAAAAAGAACCATAAAATTTAACTTGATTAGAATGACAGCCTATCACGCCTATCAACTTCCGTATTACGAGATGGTAAAAATATACGTACGACAATCTAGTACTTCATTGACAGGACCGCACGAATAGTGTTGTTCCGCGAAAGAAGACTGAGGTGGTATGTGCATGTAATGAGGAGGTATGAAAATCACGTGTGAAAGGATTTTAAACTGCAAGATTTATGGATATAAATATATATAGACCAAAAAAGAGATTAATGGATTGTGTGAAGGATGATATGATCAATTGTGGTGTGACTGAGAACGTATGTCAGAGTAGACCAGTGTGGAAGGAAAGGACATATTGTGCCGATACTAAAGAATTGGGAGAAGATGCAAGAAAAGAGTGATGACAAAAACTACTGAGCCAAACTATGTTAAATTTTGAGGGGACCAATGGAAACTATTTCGCATCAAACTAAAAAAGAATCACGTAAATCGGATCATAAATCTCAGCGTAATCGGTGTACATACGGAACGGAACGTAAATTTTTTTCATAAAGTGTTCATAAAATGAAAACTACTGGGCCAAAGTATGTTAAATTTTTAGAGGACCAAATGGCAACTATTTCGCATTAAACTAAAAAAGAATCACGTAAATCAGATCATAAATCTCAGCCTAATCGGTATACATAATTTAAAAAAAAGAACCTATCAAGTTGAGAATCTCCTCTCCCTTTAGTAAGTAAAAAATAGGCTAAATTAAAAATGCAATTTTATGCTATCTATAAACTAAATATTATCGTTTGATTACAATGTATTTTACTGTACTATAGTCATTTTATTCAATAGTAGAAAATTTACAAAGCTTGCATGGTTTACGTCAAATTATAAGCATGCCAATAGTACAGTAGCCGAACGAATAGTAAGACATTAGTCCGGCCTTACACCAGTAAATTTAGCACTTGTAAGCCGCTAAGACTGCTCTATGATTGTCAATACCGCTCTTATCGTATCATGATTAACTCACTCGACCAACATCGACTAGGCAAGTTTGCGGTTATAAGACAAACCGAGTTTAACAGATTGGGACTAGATTTAGTTACACTAAAACCAGGTTGATTCGATTTCCCAAACCGAGTTGCCTCAGTTAGAGGATACTAATACTACTAGGGCTTACATGCGGCTTCGCTCGCATATTTTATATACTTCCAGTTTATGTCGCTAAAGTATTTCCTTTCTGGGAACAAAGCTCTCTACGTACGTATATTATTTTGAAAAAAACAAATTAGTATTGACTTAAAGAATTAAAAATAATAGGGGTGTGGACATGTCTTACAATAAAATCTAAGAGGCATTAAAAAATATTTACACGACGAATTAAGAAATTTCTCTTTTTTTTTTGAAGTTCGTTAAAAACTTTGTATTAACTTATTTTTTAATTAAAATGTCTTCAAGAAAAACATAAAATAAAACTGTAGGTTAATTTAAAGACTATTTCCTACATCCCTGCCAGAGGGAATTGCCAGCCTGGTCATGGGTGAAATCAAATATTTTCCCACAAATTTCCACTTGAACAGTATTTTTTTTATAAATGAAAAATAAAAAAAATTATTGCATGTTTTCAACAAACAGGCAGACGGCCCACCTGATAGAAAGCAGTTACCATCGCCTAAGAAGATTTTGTAGCACCAAAAGTGTTACCAGTGTTTTGCCGGTCTCTAAAGGGAGACTGAAAACTGGTCACCAATGTCAGAACACAGTTGAAGGTCGTGATGGCGGCATACTCTAGACCCGGGGCGGTAGTCATCCAGTCGGGCAAATGCCCTACCACCTGGCTGTAGATCCATTCCTGCATGGGTAAAAATCATTTGATTAGATTGTCGCTTCCCTATTGCCATGAAAACTAAAATATTGATATTACCCTTTACTATTTTTTTCTGATATAAATTACTACCCAATGACGTTCTATGTGAAAACGCATAAAATATATTTGAACAAAAGAAATTATTATAACAAAATACCAACGGTGATATTTCATTCCTGCCTGCAGGCAACAAGCGCTGCTAACAAGCGCATAAACTTGTATGATTGTATCGCAAATGAATATTACGAATGGGACGAGTGATGTGGTTCTATAACTAAGGAATACTCTACTAAACTGAGCAACAAACTAATACAGTTAATTGAAAAACATTGTTTTACAACGTCGTGAGCGCATACCACAGTATAATATATTGCTCATTACTTTTAATTACAAGGAAGAAGGTATTCGGGTAAAACAAATACGAATTTTTGACTAACTTTAAAAAGAAGGAGGTTCTTGGTCAGGTTTGTTTCCGAACCGATTATAGTCATTCTTTTTGCGTTAAAAGTGAAAAAAATCTAGCAACAAAGAAAATCGCTTCAAGAGAACCTAAAAAGCAAAAATTAAATGCGAATCAATGCGAAATAAAACATAAAAATATCACTCACTATATTTTGCAAAAAACAAATATTGTTTACTTGGCAGCAACTTAAAGATGTTGTAGAAAAGAAAAGGTTACTCTCTAAGTCAGTTTCTTTGTTGCTAGATTTTTTTAGTATTTACGAAATTGCTTACTGCTAAGTTCTGGTGAGTATATTTAAACTGCGAGGCAAGCAGGGTTTGGCAGGGAAGGGCAGGGAAGCAGGGATCCACCCGATATCAAGTGTCTACCGTCGCTAATAGGCAACTGTATCAAGGAACTGATGTATAATTGTCTATTCGAGCCTTATTAAAAAGCGAGGGAAGGATTTAAGATTTAAAGGATTAGTGTTTTAGCCTAACCTTACTAAGTAATTGCATAACCCAGAGACAATCGACTAAACACTATCGTGACCGCAAATAAATACCACCCTAGGTCCCTTACTATGCCAGTTCGATATAAGATAATAATACCATATAATATACAACCTTATTGCACCTCAAGACTATCAGTACTCCTTCGTTATTTTTTATTTTCTCACATTCATTATTTTATACAACCCCGTTGTGTAACGTAGACGATCATAAACTGAAATTCATGAGCTGTTTGTAATATATTTTATAGTTTGGTCGTGAGTAATATGGGAAATGCTGATATATGATAAAATTATAATAATATAACATGTTCCAATATACTGAAATAGAAGATTCATAGGTAATTGGAAAGTCCTTATTAGTCTAACTACCTCAACAAAGAAAGTATATTGCTTATCTATAATATCAGAACATTGTAAAAGTGGAAAGACCTGTACCCGGTTGAGATTTCGCATGCATGCATGCAATGCACTACGCATTGGTGGACTGTAAGTTAAGGCTTGAAGATGAGTGATGAACGGTTTATGTAGATATGTATTATATAAACCCCAAAAGGTTTCTATGCTATTTATAATTCAACAAGTTGTAATCATTTCTTTTGTTATAATAAAATATAAAACTATATGTTTATTACATGAGTGGTACATGACAAATTAAATATATTAATATTGTGCGCGCGCTTGGACGCGTGAGGACTGATCGAGTCTTGATAACAAGTGTCGTGTGTGATGTATAAGACCGGCCGATACGCTGCCTCTGAGCGCCTTTTTTTGGTCAATCAGGGGGAATGTCCTTGGATATATCCTCGGACTTGGGGGGATGGCTCGCCAAGAGATATGTGAGACTATCAGCGGTGGTATCAGTTGTATGTGTTGTCTTGTCCCCCGTGACTTCACTTTATGGTCCCAGACGGAAAACTTGTTGGCTAGCATTATGACATTAGACTGGGTAAAAGAGGGTGTCAAAGTACAGTGGTCAAGAAATTAAATTGAAATTTCTTGACCACTGTACTTTGACACACTCTTTGAGGTGAGTTGATTGTACTCGTACATTTTGCTGTGACTGGGCAAGACATTTTTCGCAAAATATCGCCATTTACAGTTCACGACAGCCATCTCGAGATTCAAGATTACACTAGATATTATACATGAGTATATAGAGTAGGCAAATCAATCATATTACGTATGTGTATTGAAACGCATCTCCAAGACCATGGACTGTTATTGTTAATTATTATCGTATAAAGCTAATTGTAATCAAGTATCCGGTTACGGGATAAATGCTTGAATAAACCTGAACAATATTAATTACGAATGTAGGTAGCCAAGGTATTAAGCCATTTCGCGCAGATAATTAGAATTGGTTACTAAGAAATAGGCGTGAGGCGGATTTATGCTACCAGTTACTAATAACAGATATTCACCGACAACTGATAACAATTGTTATTTCTAGAACAAAATACCCGTTATCCCGATGTGCCTGTTACATAAAAAATCAAACATAAAGATTAGCTAACTAACCGTTCTGTTAATTATTATTTTTCTTTCGTTCTATCTAAGCAAATCATAAGCTAAAAAAAGATGCACCTATTATTCATATCAGTGTCTCATTTACACTTCAAGGATATATATGAGCTATAAAGACCCACCTAATATTTATAGGGTTACAGAATTAACAGAATGTAAAGTATTTAAGATGCGCACACATTACGGGACGCGTTTGGAAACATTGTGCACGCCCAGAATCGCATGCGGCTTTTGTGTTGCAAACTTTCCTTAGAGAAACATGCTATATGAACTCTTAGTAAGCGCTAGATTGGCAAGGATTTGGAAAAATCGCTGAAAATAAAGTAATAAGACTGAATATTTTCTTAATTTACTCTATTATAAACACTTGGTCTTTTGACGATTATATTGCAATACACGTTGATATTTCAGTGAAGAGTTACATAATTTAAAAAAGCATGAAATAAGGGGCTTAGCGCAGAACCGCGTAAAGGAACTTCGTTCCAATAACAAGCAAATAACAATATGTTATTTAATAACAGATAATCAATGCTGTTATTTTTGGATAATAGTAATAGGAGTAACAAATATTTAAATTGACCTGTTATAACTCATCTCTACTAAGAAAAGAAAAGCTATTATCAAAAAGAATAATCTTTGTGAAACTAATTTTCGTTTACTTATGTCATTGTTATGCTCTACTTAACTTGTTTTTATTTTTTAATATTCTAGCCATTTTTCAAATAATAGTGTAGTGGCTGTTCAAAGGCATCAAGGACCGGGTTGATTGATGTTATATATAGATTTTCGCTGATCAACAGCAAATTCTTGGACTTAAATTCTGCGCTACTTTTTATTCCGGGAAACCCGCGGGAATTTTCCCCGGGTGGTTTGAAGTTGTTCGGGTGCAAAGTTAGCTTATTACGACATAGTTTTCACAAACACGATAGCATATCATAGTAATCAATAATAATACATGCGATACATGTACTGAAAAAAATAATTGTGGGTAGAGCTTGAACCTTGAACCCACATCCACATCGAAGCATGTAAACTACCGTCATTATTATGACAGCAATGCCGTCGTGACTTCTATATGAGTATAAAATCGCGATGTGAATCTATATATCTGTACACAATAAAAACCTATTTTAGTCCTACATATGCTAAATAAACGTATCTTCTGAGCTTAGATTTGAATACAAATCCAAGTTTTCAGAACAATTAACTCAAAATCAAATTCCATCTCTCGTCCATTTCAAGGCTCACGATATCTTGCAACAATGAAACAGCCTGTCCTTTGTGTGGAATGAATTGACAGTCTACACAAAATAATCAAATACAGAAGGCCACTCCGATTATATTTGAAAATACTACCTACTAATACCTACTTAATCCTGTTATGCTAGGGTTCATCGCTATTACAGTTTCAATTTTACAATAATTTCCATTTTATTGTTAGTAATTTTTTTATTTAATCTCATGATAACTAAATAAACAGAAATTAAGTTCATTAAGTTAACCTCATTGTTTCGCTCAAAGATTGTCTGTTTGTCTCATAGATCGGTCATCGTGTTTTGCTCTGTAGGCACCAGTTGCCTACAGCGGCCCCAAAATCACATCACCGGAGACTACGTTGCGGGCACAGCTAGCAAGCAAAAAACAGCACAAAAACTTTTTTTACGGTTTTTTCGGGAAACCTTAAAAACAACGTAAAAAATAGTATGTACTACACCTTATAACATCCGGTATCTGCCAGTGAAAGTTCCATCAAAATCCATCCAGCCATTTCAGAAATTGACCGGAACATACAGACAGAAAAAAAAATGAATTTTTGGTGTGTGTACCGTATATGTACTATAATACTTTGATATGCATTTAGTAAAAAGCTGTTACTTGGACATTACAAAAAGATATTTTAATTTAATTTTCTCTATAGTTTTTACTCCAATTTTAGCCTAATTTTGTTGTTGGCTTATAAACAAAAAGATTATATATTTAAACCAAATTGCATAACACAGAATTGCTGTGTGGAATTATAGTTGACTGAGATATTTGAGCGCGAAGTATATTTAAGTGCTGTAATGATTTATACTGAGTGGATCTTCTTTACTATTCTGTGAAGCCGATACCATCATTCAGTCAGTCGGCTTATAGCACTATCTCCATGTCGATAGGCTCCATTCAGGCATGGAACGATGGAATATATCGAAGGCTTATTAACGTTGAGTTATTATTACTAGCGGTCGCCTGTGGTCGAAATTCGAACATGATAATTAATGTCAAAGACAGTACTTCTATAATCACAGATTTCGCCAAGGCTACACTGTCGACTTTAACAATAAACAAAAGAATATTTATGCGAGTGTGTGTCAAATATGTAGTAGTGTGCAATGTTTTTTTATTGATTTTATGTATTTTTTATGCATATTTTTTAAATATTAGCATTCTGCACTCCTCTACATAAACTATAAATGTGCGAAATTTTATACTCCTCCGCCCGCACAATTTTCGTAAAAAAGGTTACAAAATGTTACGCGATGTCCATCACAGCAGTCATAGAGTATATTAATATCACATAGACAATCGTCATAGATAATGATATGATCCTGGCAACACTATGATATAATTGCTGTTTATAGCAATGTTGTAATATTATTATTTTGTAGGGTAGTTTTGTAGCCTTTCGTATAAAAAGGCGGTGAGGCGTGTAGACAGGGTTCTTTGCTTAATGTGCGGTGTGAATAGTCACACCAAAGGCTGAACAATAAAGGGGAAACTCTGCCCGAATAGTTATTATTTCGTATATTTGGTACTTTCTTACCCGAATCTCTGCAAGGCTTTTTTACAAAAGTTTTGCTGTGTTTTTGCTTCACGTAATAATATATAGATAGATGTTTCTAATATTTCTAACCAGTCACCCTTCGATATAGTATACATCGAAGGGGGACTGCTTATTGCTATTAAGGAGAAGAAGAGGCAAGAAACTCCCCAACAACATATTTAGCTAAAAATTGTATGCTTTATATTTCTTATTCTATTTATATCTCAAGTTCTTTTTTTAAGGTTTATGCAGAAGTATGTTACAGAATTATTTTTCCAATAATTAATGTTGAAACAACAAAGTTGGGATAGCAGTTCATACACAATGACACTTCCGCGAAATCTATATCCTTCGAAGGAACATGTAACTTGCATGTACTAAAAAATTAATCAAAACTACCTGCAATTTCTAGTTTTTATGCTTTTTATCTCGTTACAAATTACCACTTATTTTTCATCAACTTATAAATGTTCTCATAGTTTAAGTGAATTGTAGAAATTGTTTTATGAGAAATAAAGTTCTTAAACCCGAAGATACTAATAGAGTAGGAATATCAGACATTGTGTCCATTGATAATCTCACGCTGGGAATCCATTGTGCAAATTAATATTGTCTCTCTAAAGTCCTCTGTTTCAGTTTACTCGGTAGACAATGAAGCGATGTGGAAAGTTGATTAAATTATAGCTTTGATATTCGGCAACTGATTTAAATCTATTTATAGACACAAGAGGCGTTATTTCCAAAAGTACTACTGTCTTTTATTATGAAAGAGAAATAGAAAATATATTATAGACAAATAATTATAGTATAAAAATGAGATAAGGGTGTAGAAATAATAAATAGAATAGAGCGTAGCATAAGCATATAGTATGTTATAAAGTATATAGTAAGTAAATAGTTACCTGACAAGCGTGTGCATCAGGAGAAGGAGAAACAAAAAATACAATAAAACATTTATAGAAATAACCTTCTATTACCCCAAATATAGATTTATATAAAGGTTAACCCAGAAAGTAGGATAAATTTTGTTTTTTTATAGCAGGAGTTAAGCAGACAGACAGACGGTCTACTTGATGGAAAGCGGTTACCATCGCTTATGGACATTTGCAAAGGTGCTACAAATGCGCTGCTGCTCTCTTAAGGGAGACTGAAACCTGGTTACTAATTCTTCTCCGTCGTCACACTCTTAGCAGAATGGTCGTAGTCCTCATGACAGGGGTGGTGACAAGCTTCACAATTCCTCGCCATTCCTCTCGGACTGTAGGTTGCCTCGTGCATTGCCTGATTACTAATGCGGGAACACAACTCAAATTTGTTAAGCTATTTTTGTGATTTGCCATTTTGTTTATTTTGGTCATGTATGTAGTTTAAAGATAAATAAACGGGGGAAAGATAAATAAATCTAAAACGGGTTGAAATGAATGAAAGTTTGTATAGGAGACCAATAATTTCTCAAGTTTATAGATATAAAAAATATCATTTATAAAAAAGCTATAATAATTCGATCTGCCTGTGTGTTATGCTTTCACGGAAAATCTACAAGGAGTACTGGATCGATTTTGTTGTAATTTTGTTGAAATGTAGTTTAACACGGAAAATGGACATAAATACTTTTCATGCCGGGCGATGGGATAGATAGATGGGGCAATTTTTTACCGAGGAGAAAGTCAATTGAGGGCCATCAGCCGCGCAGTGAACTGGGGAAAATCGGGGCCGCTGTGTGGGATTCGCGAGGTTAGGGTGGCACTAGCATCTCTAGACAAAACTAAACATGCTATTGCCATGCCACGGTACCATACCCACTCAAGCCCCTCGGTATTCCAGCATGCGCTCTTAATGCCCGGGCCACGGGTTTATGGCATAGCCTCTCCGCTGGCCCTGGTAGGCTGTGGCCCATCAGCCTCATCCACTGCCGGGGAACTACTCTTGTCCATGGGTGATATCATGCTCTCGTATGCGTGGGACAGCCTGTAACGCATCCCACGGAAGGTGAGGTGAGCACGCGCGGAGTACGTCGCACCCCCATCATTATGTCCATTTTTTTTATCGTTTAGCGACTATCGTATCTAGCTGTAAGCCATTGGATCACGACGACATTTTATCGTTTCAAGGCAGTCGCTTTCTCGTGGATATGATAGATTTGCCGTCACGATTTCGTCATAACGATTTATTATCATTTTACGACTGTCGTGCTAGCCGTTTCCACTGTCATGACAATCTGTCGTCACTGCAAAAATGTCGTAGACGACAGTAATTCATGTCGTTCTATTTGTGTACACTTCCATTTAAACATATTATAAGCCACGATACTTAAAACTACACGATTATCTGTCATCACTCGTCAAAGTGAGAACGCGCCCTAAGGCGTCGAATGTCGATAGTGACCATCTTCTATCAGATAGAACTTCTGCCTATTCGCCAATTTCGCAATAAAAAAAGAAACATAAGAAAAGTCAAATAATTTATACAAGGGTAAATCATTTTACCTCAAGTATGAGTTTACGTAACAAATAGTAAAGCGAGTAGGAATACAGTAATCATCCAATTTAAAATATTTCCGTAATACCGCTATAATAAGGAACATAACCATCTGTGAACTATTTAATGCATATGGGTAAACCTGACAAGAGCTATGAATGTCAAAGAAGCAAGTGAGATGTGTAAGAATAAGCCTGAATGGCGCTCTATTGTTCGTGCCTACCCCGCAAGGGACCTGGCGTGAAGTTATGTATGTATATAGGTAAAACTTTTTTTAGCTGGTGTTCAATAGACAGACTGTAGGATAACGAGAAGCCAGGTAATATTTAAGTCGCAAGTAAATTATATTGATGTAAAACAGCGAACGGAAAACTTATACATCTGACTGGGTAGTAGCAAAGATTTTATTATTTATTGATGTGTACACGCAAAGTAGACGTCTGCCGCGATCAATATACGTTTTTAAGACTATAATAAACAAAATATATCAATGGCAGATCTGGTCAATTACTTTAAAAAAAAATTAGTATATTCAAAATTATCTGCCATAAAGTAAATCCGCGCGATAATGGTCTGCCATTATTATTTTCCGATAATAATAAGCCTATATTTTCAAATATTAAAACGCCAGCCGTGGTCAAATGGATTTAAAATTAGTCAAAAATCGATACTGTCTTACTTCAGCGCTCGTCGCGTCCACCACTTAGAGCTTAGTGAGTCCCCGTACCATGCATGGTAGGTATAGGTGCTTCAATGTACAAAACCTCAGGTCTGGTCAAATACATACAGGTAGCCGATCACTGGCTCTTAAACTAATATTTATGTTACGTATTAAACTTTGAAGTACATACACTATTTATATATTTTTATTTTTGTCCCGTTACTCTTGTTGAGAAAAAAAAATTTAACACCCCTTATTTTCCCACTTAACTTATTTTTTAAAATATTATAATAAAGAAAAAGAAGGTGGAGGATGGCGAGACATAAAATACTAAAATTTGGAGAACCCCTGTCAGGAATGAAGTTCCTTACGATAAAACGGAAAATAATCAGTTATTAAAAAATTTAACATAATCGGTCCATTAGAAAAATTACATGTATAACATGTATAATATTGCAATTGCGTGCAATGCATGCATTGCAAAAACCTAATTGCATGTACTGAGGATCATCATCCTGAAACCAGCCACATTATTGATGAGTTAAACACACTCAAAGAAATATGGCAGGAATACCTACTGTTTCCTACCATGAAACAACTCGAGCCCAGCATCGGAAAATTTAAAACCTGCCTGTTATACTTATAAACATAGACTTATAAACATAGACTTATCTTAAATGCTGACTTTAGAGAAAAAACCGACAAAACACTGCATTTAAGATTAATGCTAACAAACTGTAACAGAACAAAGTGCCACTTGATAAGGTCATGTGTGTTATAAAGCGCAGTACATACCAAATCCACCGACCCGCTGCCACAACCCGGCGGCCTATGTAAAAAAAATGTCGGCAACAGCGCCCGCACGTGCTGCCCGCTGACATGATAGCGGCATGTCGGCAAATTGTGTATGCAAGGGCTCAATTCCGGCGATACTCGAGCTGTAGTGACATGCTCTGTTTTTTGTTCTTCAGGTCGAGCTGCCGAGAATATTGTCCGACTTACTATGAGTGAAGCTGCCAACTAGCCCGCCAACCAAAGGTTGCCGACATAGGTCAGCGGGATGGCGGTTTTGGTGTATATTGTGCTTTACACTTATCGGTATGTATAGTTGATAAATGATAACACTGCGTAACACACCTATATAGACATTCATTTACTAACGATGGTACTTGCAAATGGATATTATTCATAATTTTTTAAAATTTTTGACTAACTTTTTGAAACATATCCGCGAATTTAGAACGCAGCTACTGATATTGTTTTTTAAATGAATTCCTATGAATTTATTGTCTTACTAGGCATATGCCGATTTCTTAGACCATTAATAAAGAGACAGTTTCTCAAAGTGAAGCGGGCTAAAAGATACCGATCGCTCCACAGTACGTTACGAGAACTCAGAATTAAATCGAATTAAAGAAACTAATGTTCACTTGTAATATAAAAGGAACTGAGGCCTTTCATCAACCCTAAAGGCGCAGCCACACATTGATTTCTACTTTGCGTCCAAACTTGGCTCCAATTTGAAATGGCCAGTTTGAACCAAACTACTGCACCACACATTGGCTTCAAAACCAAATTTGTACCCAAAGACTGGAAATAGACAAGCGCATTGGTCCTCACCCAATGCGCGCCCATAGCAAATTATAATGGATGATAACTTATTTGCACAAGCGGCTTACGCATATGATGTACGTACATATGTTTATTAGTTGCGTCAATGTTTGGCGCGCGCGCGCTTGTCCAAGTCTCCAAGTGCCCTCACGCACACCCTTTTCACTCCCCTCAACTTTGAACTTATTTCAAAAACCAACTCGTTGCTCGTCAGTATTGGACATTAGACGGTGATTGGACGCAATATTCAAATTGTATCCAAAGACTGATCCAAGCATTGCCGTATTGTTCGCAATATACTACATTGGCGGGAATATGACCAATGTTGGGCCACGTCATAAAGAGTCAACAAAGTTTTAGATAGAAGAAAGAAAGGACAAACATTTCTTTTCACATACAATAATATAGTCTGTGTAACACAAATATAAATGAAATATACAATGGAATATGTACTTTTTTTTAATTTTGAGACCAAATACTCTGGCAGACAAAAGCAAATGGACAGACATTACTAAACCTAAAAGTATTATTGAGGAGATATCTCAAAAAATCCTATTTACTAACGCTAATTGATATTTCAATTAAAGTTTATCCGTATTCCACAGCATTCGGTTTTACGTCATCTGTGTTGTGATACAGGAAAGCAGCTTAGAAAGCCAAACTAATAAGATATATCTGTCTCGCTCGCTCTTCAGTGTTTATACAAGAGTATCGTCCTCTTTTACAAATGATGATAACAGTTGCGATTCTGGTATTGTCGTATCAAGTTTAGTCGGTTTATTGTTTTTAATTTTCGCATTCAACACACGACAATGTGCCGACCTCACTTCTCTTTACCAAACTCATTTATCAACAAATAATTTTAAAAGTAATGTACTCCTAAATAAAGGATTTAAGAGCGCATGCGCGTTTCTGACAAAAATTCGCCGTCAAGTTCGTGCCATTTCGAGAATTGTTTAGTGCAAAATTTTTTGGTTATTTTTATTTTACAACTAAATATTATAAATTAGTAGGTTTTTATAGTCATATAGATAAAACTGGTTGTGATATTGTGAAAATGTCTAAAGAAGATACGTTAGTTGGTCTAGACGTGATATTAAAAGAGTTGGGTCCGTTCGGTAAATATAATATAGTGAATTATGTGTTATTACTGTTCCCCTGCTTTTTGGCTGGAATGTATGGACAAGTCTTCGTATTTGAAGCTTCAGATATCAATTACAGGTATGTGGTAATACAGAAATAGCAATTTTCATTCATAACTCGCAAGACGTTTTGATATAATTTCGATATATTTTTGGCAAAGTACCAAAACGTAATCAATGCTTTTATAATAATAGTAGTCATGTAATAGAGTGCTTAGGTCTCTATATTTTTCTTGTTCTTGTATTACGAAGTAAGCCAAAACTTGATTTGACTCAACAGGTTTTATCGAAAGGAAAAACAACAAGCTTTCGTCAAGGCCATTTCGCTATTATCATCAAATATTTTGCATACTAAAAATATGTCTAAATCTCAATTCTAAATCAATATTTACGTTTCTAATGTTTACCAATTTTTCGGTCACGTTGCCAATTGTCATTGGTTCCAAATATCACGCGACGCTTTGCATCAATACGCATGCGCGAACTTTTGTCGAAGGGGTCGCACAGGGCGCACTAATTTTGCCTATTTTGTAAAATTTAATTCATAATAGGGATGCTACTTAAAAAGTATTATTATCAACATCTATATCGAGCATAGTCAATATTAATATGGATTCATATACTATTGCGAAACAATATTATCGTATTAATACCGATATTATTTTACTTATACTTTTATTTAAATCAAATAAAATTAAACACGCGAAAACTCCTTTACGAGTCCCTTTCATTTAAAACCTCTATTCCGCCAACGTTTAACCTTTAAAGAAGCGTTCAAACTTACTCTAACTCGATATGAATAAGACCGCTAATAATTTAGATCTTACTTTTGTTAGATGATTCTGCTATAGAATTTAATTAAACGAGAATATTCATGGACACCTGGCACTAGATTCACAAACCGTGCAGTGCTAAAAACTGGAAGACTAATTATATAACGGCATAATAATAGAATAAACACCCAGTGAAACATCCGTGTCGATCTCGGAGTTTCTGTCAAAAATGGCTGTGACAAACAAAGACACGGACAGACATACAGATGAGATCTGACACGCCGATTTATGTAGTTTTCTGTTAACTACAATAATAGATTCTGATTAAGAAATAGAATAAATATAATTAGATATATAATTGCTAGTAAAATAATGCAAAATCATTTCCTCAAGAATGGCTAATTATAGCTGTCTCGCATATAATTATCCCACAATTTTATGATTCGTGCGGGGAATTACAATGGATCGCTTAATTATAATAGTCAGCCTTCATGATTTTAACACGTTTTTAATTAGGTTATTCAAGGGATCTTATCTCATAAATCGCGTTTATATTTGGAGAAGTACAATGCGATGGAATCCGATGCAAGTCTTCAACGCTGGCACGGTTACGTTTTACGGATTACATTAAGTGGGGAAGAGTTATGTAGATCTTTCTAACATAAAGTTCATTCACGAAATTTGCCACGTAAAAAAATTGAACCCGGGACCATTGTGTTCCAGTGATATATCTAGGCCGCAGACATTTAGACAACTATAACACAGAGACCTTCTAATGTCCAAACATTGACCACAAAGTCCAAACCAAGTTCAGTCAAGTATTTATTTTATTTACATTAGCAGATAAGTTCTATAAATAAATTTATCAGTAGAGTCGTCATCATCATCTAAAACACTAATAATAATAATAACGCTGTTTGCAATGACTTCAGTCATTGCAACAGCGGTTTGTTTACATCTCACATTGTTTATTATTTATTGATAATGAATGATACCCTTGTATCTCCAATATCAACATTTAGACAGGCACTTAATTAAAAACTTCCGTGGATAATCTTATAATGTAACTTACTACTATGGAATATGGCGGGCTTAGATAATTATTATTACGCCTAATCCCCATAGTGGTAAGCAAAAACGATGGATCTCGATTTCCTATTATCTTGTCAAAACTATTTCGCTTCATCTACTTTCATAAAATATCTCTTCACAGAGTCATAAAATCGTATCAGTCGTCAAACAATCATAGACCGTTGCTAGACATAGGTCTCCTCAAGTTTACGCCACATATCCTAGTCCTCGACTTTCCTGAGATGCCTTTTACCTGGCTCTTCTTAAATATACCTGTGATTTGGTAATCTTAAGTACAACACAGAACACCGCCAACTCTCCTCATTTCCTTTCATGCATTCTCTCTACATATTCAAACTACTTTCTCCTTCTTTGTTTCATCATCATCGCCGTCATCCTAGCGTTAAATTCTGGCTGACGAACCAAGCCAGCTATTCCTCTTTACTCTTTCTATCTTCCTCCTCCTTTTTCAACCATATAGAACTTATAAGTGCAATTATTTACTTACTATATTCCAAATATTTTCTTCTATAAATTTACTTACTCCGTTCCAATATATGGTCATGGCAGTTATTATAACTAACTATTTTTCACCGTATCTGAGCCACGAGTGAAATCGTGGGCAGCTTTTTTTTAACTACATAAAAATTTGAATAGGTTTTTTTTATAAAGAAACCTTCAGTAAAAAAATATCTAAGTGATGGTGTAAGCCGCTTAAAAATCTGTTGCGTGGGTTAGGAGGAATTAGCGGATTTACTGACGGACAGATAGACGTTGTAAGAGCCTTTGTTTTATTCAGTAAAACCCCTGTAACTTGCATTTGAAGAGAGAAGCCAAAAAATTCGAGTTGTAGAGTTATCAACTTAGGTAGAATTTCTACTTATACACATTTTGAAGGGAGCATTTGACTGGTAAAGGTTAGGATTTATATTATATTTATAGACGTTGTAAAATCAAATATTACCATGTTCGAGATACAGAGGTGCAATTTATTTTTTCGAGTTATCCAAGGAAAGTAACTACTGAATTTGATTATACTCACTAATTATTTCGGGTTCAGATTTCAAGCAACGGAGATTTTGGGATTTGGAACACAGATTTTTTTTCGACTTTGGAAAGTTCTCGACTCATCGAGGTTCGACTTGAAGAGGTTCTACTGTACTATGTAAAAAAGCGACAATATTGTAGATAAATTAGGATCGGCAGTAGTCTGTTTTCCTTATTGAAAAAAAAGCAAACAAGGATATTTATGTACTATAATGTATTGGGAAAAACACGAATGAAAAAATAGTGACATAAGAGGACAGAAGAATATATCAAAACACATGATGTCAAAAAATTCAAAAATAACATGAACTTCTGAGGTGCCAGTGCCAAGTTACACGACCTCATTTTAACAAATATAAGCACATTATCCTTAATCTATAATTGAGTTATTACATTTTAATTATCATCAACCTATAGTTGAGTAAACATTTCAACGCACTTGCAGCGAATTTCCATAAAGAATACATGAAAATATGGAAGTAACATGTTAATCCTCCTCTTTCGAGATATATATGTAATGTTGTGCAGTTACAGATAAGACGTTCTCTTGCTCACGTCCTAATCTCAAAACAGAGTCATGAATGCACGTAAGCCGTAAAGCGCAGTGTACATGTAGGCCACTCTACGCTCTTACGTTTCCGAATGCAGCTCTCATTTGCATACGGTTACATGTCAGTCTATTGCAGTTGGCTTTTGACTGGCAATATCTATTTGGAGAATTTTATATTCTCACAAGGAGTAAAATTAAAAAGGGTCAAGTGCCTGAGAGTTCTGTAAATTAAAATTAAATATTTATTTTTACGATCTCACTTCCCATAAGAAAATCTTTATTTGGCGTCGGGTAATGTATATTAGAATCCAGCATTGGCCGAAGTTCTGAAATTTAATTTTTGATGAAAACCTGTTACTATCTAACTATAAAAAAATTACAATGCCATATTTTAATAAATAGAGATAAACATCTCCCCTATCATTCCAGGCATGTCTCATTCTTTTCTATATTTGTAAATTTATGTTAATAAATTTATTCCGGTAGTTTTTGACATCATAACAATAGAAAGGTTCGCAACGAGAGCGCCAAGAAAACCCCAAGCAACACATCTAGCTAAAAAATGTCGTCGTTATTAATTATTTACATTAGGCTCTTTTCTGTACAATTTTATTATAATTGCTTTTCAAAGAATTAATGGAATTGTAAAAAATATAAAAATGATATTGTTTCAATGCTTTCATGTAAGTAATGTAAGTGTGTCGCTATTTCTTCAAATAATATAAGCTCTTTTTAAAAAAAGTTTTCAAATATAAGCTTTTGAGATCCTGGATATCTTGTAGCAGCAGAGTGCTAGTCAAGACAAATAAAACTAGCCCAAAAATGACGGGTCTATCTTGTTTAGTACAAGAGTTCCTATGGCCACCACCCGACTCCATCATCAGATCAGCTCCATGGTACTAAATTATTGCATTGTCACGCGATATACATATGTGTGCAAAATTTCAGCTCACTCGGAAACCGGGAAGTTGGTCAAATTTAACTTGCAAGATTCCACCTAAACTTACATACATACATACATACATTGCAATTTAAATAAAAGATTTTAATAAAGAATTTTTTACTTCCTTCGTTTCCCCTGATTTTGTAAACGTCTCTAGAAGACAATAAACATTTGCCGCCAGATTGATTGTCTACCAAATTGACTACTTCAGTCTATAAAAAAAGGAGATGAATAAATTTATTCACCCAGTGAAAGCACCTAGTCAACAGATTATTCAACCATATATTGCTCCAAAAGCAACATGAAATCATTATCTCAGCACGTGTCAAACATTCGAATAGCATGTAACAATGATAACAAAAAATAAAACACAAGGTCAGGTCATAAAGAAAGAGGTCAGCGGCATTTATCAGTGCCCTATCAAATCCATACAAGTGGTTTGAGTAATGACACCAACCTATCACGATAATAATTAATTACGTACCACTTGAGAATTATTCACACTTCATATCCTCAATAATGATGGAGGAAGTCATGGGAGTCAGCGATGATCGCGTCCTATACGCCTGAGGATGACACTCCCAGGTAAATAACCAGTTCAAAACTGTACAACTCAGTAATTTATTTTGCGTTAAGTCAATAATTTTGACTTTTTTTATAGATGGGGTACAGCAGACAGGCTGACGGCCTGCCTGGTGGAAAGCGGTTACCATCGCCTATGGGCGTTTGCAACACCAGAACTGTTACCAAAGCGCTGCCGGCCTCGACGAAATTTTATAAGACCCTTTTTGAAAAACTCCATATCGGAGCGCTGTCGGAAAACCTCGGCTCACTTCCTCAGACAGCGGAACTCTTAATGAGTCTGGGAGGATGTTTGGCCCATCAAATTTGTCTGGCTCATTGGAAAATATTTTAAAATATTATACTTGATGATATTTATAAAATTCAGCCTTCCTAAAATGACATAAGTTTTTTTTAAGTGTTTGACAAATTTATGGCCCACAGGAAGTGTCTGGACACTGTATATCTTTGTTTATAACAATATCATACATATAAGACATAGGTTAAAACTATCCTTGATAATTTGACGTGAGTAAGCATGGTTTTTTTTTTCATCTTTGATACCTGCTACCTAAAAAACGGCCCCGTTTTCAGCTTAGCGAGTATTCATTCCTTTCTATGTTTATGTTAAACTACCGATCCTAAAAAAACATTTTTCTCAAAATCACTTATGTCTGGGGTGACTGGGATCTCAGTCTAAAAAGAGAAAAGGGCAAAGACATCTCAATAGGTTTTAGGTCCAAATAAAATAATTTTCATAGTTTAATTTTCTCTTTCAATAAACTTAATATGCTATCGGCACATTGCACATGTGCTGTGGTCCACCTTGTAATGTTATGGATCCAATTTATTTCGTCCCACTAATTGGCTATACGGGCAACAAACATATCAGTTTTATTAGAATATTACAGAGGTCATTTGAGTTACTTTATTTAATTAAAAGCTCGATTTTATTATCAGCAGTTGCCTCTAGTGTTGTTATGTACAGTGTCTATTCACATGTATTGGACTTCTATATATAGTAACCATTCAAGCATTTATAGCAACCTCTGTCCGTCTTAAAATGGAATAAAAATTAATAAAAATGAAATTAACTTATTGTTACGAGTTACGGGATTCGAATTAAAATGCCGTTGGAATTACTAAAGAATTTATTAGAACTATACAAAGACGTATAACACAGGTACAAATATAATATCACGCGCAAAGTCCGTCACTAAAAATTACCGAATGTAGTACACACGTCTTGCTCTGATAGTGGTTATCGCTTGACTGCTTCACCCCTCCTTTGGGGCATTGCTTTTTACTGTACAATTACAATATATATGTAGACTGAATTTCTAAGAATCACACTTGGCTAATGACTACCATAAAGATTAAAATACACAATGGGCTATTTTCTAATTACAAATTTTAAAGACAAAGTAAACAAAAGAAGTCCAAATGCCGAAAAATGTAATAAAATGTTAATAGGTATGCAGGTGTGAATTTGTCTTTTGAATATGAATTTTTATTTTTCCGGTCGTAACAGTATTTATTTAAAAACAGAATCTTATAGATTACATATTGAAAGTCATGAGTCTACCACCGTTTCTAGAGCAATCTTTGTTACTATTAACGGAGAAGAAGCGGCCCAACAGCTCCCGGGAAAAATAAGTTATAAATGTTTTTGGGTAATTTTCAACAAGCCTTAACTCAAAGGAAAATGGCCGTATCAGTATCCAATTTTCGGATCCAACAATGAATAATATCTAATATAATTAGTTCCGGAGTTATCAAAAAAATCATCTGTTCGCGATCTTACGCCAAACGTCAAGACGACTGCGAAAGAACACGAAATACGCGGTTCAAATATTGACAGCGTTAGCCGTTAGGGGCGGTCCCTGTCTTAGCTTAACTGAGTGACGAGATAATACACGATATTAGCCTCTTTTAGTTTTTTATTTAAATTCCATTCCATTACCAGAGGAGTATCTCCATCATATTCACTGTACCGTACACGGCGGGATCGGTAACCCGACGGTCCAAACCCACAAGGTAATTTTTGGTTACTTATATACTAGGTACTTACCTGGTACCCCAGTCGACGGTGGCGGGAACAGGAACAAGGGTGAACACTATTTCGTCGGTATTTTAAGGGAAGGGCGCCCCTTGAGAGGAAATATATAAAATATCCTACCAAACTACTACAAGGGAAACACTACGGGGGTTAGATAAATGTCTGTCCAAATACACCCGCGCCTCGTCCTATTTTGTTACAATCACTTGTTCACTGTGTAGATTTATTAATATAATGTTCCACTAACTGGTATTAATCAAAAAAATCTCAATAAATAATTTAATACTCGATATATTGCGCGAGAGCTATCACCGTGCGTCTACGAGTCAATTACCGGTGTAACCGCTTTTCGACGCGATAAAAAAGTGCATACGAATGTATCGCGTAACAATCGAAAGCCGGCGCTCCGAACATTCACCATCGTAGAAAAATTCGTCTCTCTTACCGATTAGCTCACATTAGTGTACATACATACCTTATCTGTCAATGTTTAACGTCATTGACAATTAATAAGAGTGGCGCATCAAAATAACGTATTAATAACGCTTCATCTGCGTGAAACGGTTACTAACGCTAATATTGTTCAAGATCGTACAGGGACATAATATTGTTGATATTAGGAATTCACACCCTAGCCTGTTTTAATAGAGAAGTAAAATGGTACTCAATCTGCGTATGGCACTGCATTCGCCCCTTCCCTTCTCCGCTTTATGTCAAATGTAAAGACAACCTACTTATTACTAAATAAAGTACTCATCAAATTCTTATGGTGTCACTGGTCTTAGGGCGCGTTCCCAATGTGTCGTAAAGATTAATTTATCGTTGGACGACTGTCGTCTCTAGCTGTTCCCATTGGATCGCGACGACGTGGCTACGATAGATTTGCCGTCACGATTTAGTCGTAACGACCTTTTATCGTTTTACAACTGTCGTGCTAGCCGTTCCCACTGTCATGACAATCTGTCGTCACTGCAAAATATGTCGTAGACGACAGTAAGTCGTGCCGTTCTATATGTGAACACCTCCATTTAAATATATAAGCCACGACACTTAAAACTACACGATTTACCGTAACACAATTCAAGTATAATAAACATGTATATAACACTTGGGAAACTGACTTGTAACTTGGACCATTCTATCAAGATGCTATCAGCCGCACCCGGCTGAACCCCATGCAATCAATCATGGGTAGCCATCAACCGACTGATATTAATTATATCGCATTTCTATTATACCACCTACAAACAGACCGAAGGATACCTTTAATACTATATTCTATTCTTGGATTGCAAAATAAAATATAATATTTCAGGTATATTTCTAATAACTAACTATAGAAATCCTCCTTTGAAACGTTAAAGTAATAGGGACTTAATAAGTAAATTGGCCCGGTGCACGTCTTACCTCGCAAATTGAAAGGTTCTCAAAGGTGCTACGAACTGTTTATTTCGAACGGATCATTTATTTTATAGGAAGAAATACGATTTATAATTAATTATGTAGAATATAAAAATATGTCTATCTCTGGAGGTGGCGCAATCCGAACTGACTAGAATTTTGGGGTGCAGTCGGATGAAAAGTACGGGATGCTGAGGAAACATTTCGTGAGCAAATGCTCACGAAATTATGGATAAAATTATGGATGTAACAGAAAGTTCTTTGATTTGACTACGAAATCCTTAATGAAGAATTTAAACATTTTTAAAAAATAACCCAGAACTCAAAAATTGGTCAACATATTTTGTTCAAACTAATTTTGGTTTAAAGTATTTTTAAGTTCTACGACCCTTTTTTTCAACTGTGCAGGATACAAGGAAGGGGTGTGCTCTTTGTAGCATACACATCCAAAAGGACGGTAGCTATATACTTCGATTCTGATTTTCAGACTTGGCCGATGTTCTAGACTTAGCAGTAAAGATATAAGCAAGTACTTACCACCGGATGCTGCTAACACCTTTAGAATGTAGTAAAATTACTTTATTAGATTTGGCGGGAATTATTGTTCAGTTTCACACGCGTGTAGTATGATTTGTACTGGCGGCCCTCGATTTTGACGGATAAGAACGTGTTAGACAACCAAAAAATTGGTGTTTTCGATACCGCTAGAGCCGTGACACTCGAACATCGATTATTTGTATAATATAAAACATATATGCAAACGAAATATTCTTGTTTTGGAGGCAAAGAAACACTTTGGGTCGCTTAGTTAATGGAGTTAATTGCCCTTTTGTTCAGCATTTTATACACATTTGATATTCGTAGTTAAAAATTTAGAATGGGGGATCCAATAGGGCAGCGGGTAGTCAAAACTTTTTATAATCTTATAGAAAGTCGCAGCCGTTATAAACAGGTGATAACAAATACGCACATTAGGTCGGAAAACTGCTTAGTTAACACATGCTTGTTAGCCAGGATTGAAACCAGTTGAAATTATGATATAACTGGGTCAAATTAATAGTGTAACATTTGTTTCAGATGCGAAATTGAAGAATGCGAGTCGGAAAATGTTTATAACAGTACGTGGCTGCAGTACGCGATACCGAAAGACAAAGACGGATGGTCAAAGTGCAATAGATACGACACGTACGAAAATATTACTCTAATCAATAATGGGACGTGTACAGTGGACTTTTTCAACACATCCACCTCTTTGAAATGTAGTTCTTACGTTTATAGTGACGAAGATTCAGCCGTCAAGGATGTAAGGATTAACTTATTTAAGGCCGATTTTTAATCATCAGATAAAAGTTATTAGTCGAATTAATTGTAACCTGACAGGATTTAAAGGTGAAACACCTCAACTGTTTTATTCATGCAGCTGTCATTTTTTTATTTTCCCGTTTTGTCTTTTATTCCATAGAATAAGAATAAGTTTTATCTGGTGATTGAAATATCTTCCCTTACTTAACTTGTGTTAATGGACAGTCTTGCTATATTTTTTTAATATATTTTAGATTACAATATGAAACATATGTCAAACTAAGGTATTCCGTTGAGAGTATGGCGCGTTGTGTTCCTCGCGTGCTCATCTCTCCACCGGTGGGCGAGTTATTTTACCGCCTCTTGTTGGTTTTGAGAGGGACGACGCAAGGGGCTATGCTTCACCAACGGCAGTGCAGTTGGTCGAATTTACACTTTTCCCGTAACCCTAGCATACACCGAATGTTAAGGAACAGCGGAAAGTTCTAGTGGATATTTCCGATTCGGGTGACAATAATACCTCTTCGGGGGTGCTAATGTACTCCACCGGGACGAACCTCATACACCCCCGCCATGTTTTCTCTGGAATCCGAATTACTTCACACTAAAAAAGAATTTGCTTGAAAGAGATCGCTTTTTAGCGATATGGCTATGCACTGTTGAACTTCTTTGTGTATTTATTTTATGGTAGTAAAGGTTTGCGTTTGATCACCATCTCAGCTGATGCTGAGTGATAACGCAGTCCAGGACGAAGCACGCTTACCTAGAAGATTACCAGTTCACTCGTGACTTGAAGACTTCAAGATTGTATTTGTCAGGAAAAACAGACTCCATCAAACTATTCCAGTCTTTGGCAGTGCGCACCAAAAAAAATGAAGCGAAACGCTTGGTTCTGACTGGTGGTGTTTCCACCATGTAACGATGGCGCAAACGGGTACGTCTGGTTATCCGATGGTAAAAAGGGGATGGAGGAACCACCTCGTGCAATCCTAAGGAACGCTTCCCAAGTGTATCCGATAGAAGACAGTCAGCCCCGTTACCTTGCGTCTATGCTTTAGTGTACAGTAAAGAGTTATCTATCTATTTCAAGTAAAGATCAATTTGACGTGTAACATCACAAATCAAGTATGGAATAGGGCGATTATAATGAAACGAAATTAATCCAAAAGTTCATATAAACTTTTTAAGACTTTCTTTTTTCGATCTGGTCTAGAAAATTTATTGAAGTGAAACTTCTATATAGAGGGGGTCTTACGACGTTTCGCTCACGAAAAGGTGCCACGGTCACGTGGTCTAATTCTTTCATTTTTAAACTCGTGATATCTTTCGAATGGAATGTCCAAATTGAATAATTCAAAAAGTTGTATAAAGGTATTGAAGCAGTCTTGAATATGGACTAATTTATTTTGATAAGGATTATTACCAAGATACAAATAAAGAGCCTTTTCTAGCGGCGGCATTTTAATTAAAATTTTAAAATAAAAGAATACTTATTGTGGCATTACTATAATAGTTAGATATATAGTGACGCGACACTTTTTGTAAATAATGATGTGTTCTGCAAAGTCCTAGTACATTATTTTATCAATAGTTTTCGCAGCGCACGCCATTTTACGTATTTTTTACATTATTGGAGTTTTAGTAAGGATCCCTAATTTTTTTGTAAATATAATTAGTAGATTAGTAGTACAATTAGTAGATTGTTAACGTACTTGTCCAATTTGAACAACTGCCCGTAAAACTTCAAGTTAAAATTTTGTTGCGATTCATTTTGTAACTTGTCAATTGAAGTTTTTCCACTTGTACGTTGCGATTCATTTTTCCACTTATCCGTTGCCATTCGTTTTTCCACTTGTCCGTTGCGATTCGTTTTTCAACTTGTCCGTTGAAGTTTCACTTCTTATATGTGTCCCAGCACACATTTTTTAAGCTATAGCAAAGGCAAAAAGCAAAAACTAATATATATATATTTTTCATAAAATGTAAAGAAAAACTTAACAATGGGCGGAAAGCCAAGAGCCCAAATTAGAAAAAAAAAACTGTTATTATTCTTCTGTTATGTTAAAGTTTATTTTTATATGCCCTGTTTTTATCAACATCCTGTCATGATTTCCCTCCGAAGCTTCCTTTTTATAGCTCGTGGTTAGTTTTATTAAACATCACCAACATTCCATTTTAAAATGGCCTTATAAAAACTGATACAGCAATGACGATTATCTGAATCGTAACCCAAGCGTATTGGTTCTCATTAGTTCTGTCTTACGGGACCCTAAATTGTGTAATACAAGTAGATAATGATATTTAAAAGTCACTCATTCATTGTGTTAACGATGCCAAAATAGTTGATAAATAGTTTTTAGAAAGTTGTTTCCCACGAAGGCAATGCAGATGTTGGGATACGGAATAATGTATAATGACCCCCGTAATGCCTTTTATTGTTTTATGTTTTCGAGAATTTCGGTAATAGTTTAAACGCCCTTTGTAAAGACCATTTGCGTCAAAGAAAGATGATCCCGACATCTGCCATTGCCATTGTACATATTTTAGAAAATAGTTTTGTAATTTAACTGCATGCATTGTTTAAGTCCAGTGAGGAAACAATTTATTATTTAATTAGTTTATAGACAAGGGTCGTATCTTCCGAGAAGGGTTTAGGGTCCAGGCCAGAGAAATCGTGGGAAGCTTCCGCAAGATGTTAGTTTTTTAAGTGAATTTGTTACTATAAGTAGACGCGATCTGCCGAAACGTAGTCAGTTGTTGTGTAGTGTCTGAAGAGAGTATATTGAGCGAGAGTATCGAAAGAAGTCAGCAGTCAAAGTGTATATATATATAGTCTTAGTTAGCATACGTATACCGATTACGGCGTTATTATAGCCAATGGTATTTTGACTTATTTGTAACTCAGTGAAAATAAACGAAACGACGAAAACCGTAAGAGTGACTGGTGTATTATTTCCACCGGCATATCCCGCCAGCACCTCCTACAGGCTTCCACCGAGAGCCCTGTCGGAGATCCGCTACAGTTCTTTATATTGGTCCTTCGAGTAGCCGGATTGGGAAGAAACTATGCCACTCACCAGGTCACCGATTGGTTCAAGATCGTCGCTTTGTGAAGAATCGACTGAGATGTTTGCTGATGGCAGGACAACGAACACACCGACCTTGTCAAAGGCACATGTCGCAGCGTTAAGAGGAAATACGACCGTGGGTACTTCGACAGAGACCTCTGGTACTGTTTACCGAGGTACAACCAGAAGAACACGTGCCGTTATCGCCGCAGCCGCAGCCGCAGCCGCTGTCAACGCTGTCAACGCCGCCCACGTACAAGAGTCGCCGGCCTTGTCAGCATTGAACGCCTTACACTTAGCCCAGCTGACGGACGCCGCAGCGTCACAGAAAGGTACGAATCCGAAGAACATTGGAGGGCCTCTAGAGAATCCTCCGTTCGTCTCTTCGATCCCTCTCGTACAAACCGCACCTCCACGATCAACGAAATCAACGAGGAGGGCCGAATTGAAAGCTCGTTTGCAAGTGGAACAACAGAAATTGGAAATTGCAAGAATCCAATTGGAACTCAGGCAGTGCGAATCAGAATGTGAATTGGAAAATGAATCTGTTAGAAGCGAACCGATTAGATCAACGCACGTTGAACAATGGTTAGAACAAAGCGCCACCTGTATCGAACAACCGAAACAATACGAAGCACCTCAAAAGAGTGAAATCAAAGAGCTAGCCGATGCCATTATCAACGCGACGAAATCGATACAACCAGCCAGCTCGTTTGCGCCGCAGAAAGTCTGGGATTTGCCAGACTTCAATGGAGCTTATGAAGAATGGTTGCCCTTCAAAAGAACGTTTGAAGAAAGTGAAAGTTACTTTAGCCAAGTTGAAAATATGGCTCGTCTACGAAGGTCACTCAAGGGGTCTGCGAAAGAATCGGTACGGAGCTTATTATTCGTAGCATCCGACACGAGTGAAGTTATAAACGCTTTGGAAAGGAGGTTTGGGAAACCGGAGCATTTGGCACTCGCCGAAATTGAAAAAATAAAAGAGTTGCCACGACTCGGCGATGCTCCGAGAGATATAGGGACCTTCGCCTGTCGTATTAACAATGCCGTAGCTACAATACAAGCATTGAACAAGCAACAGTACCTGTATTCACCGGAAATGAGCAGATGTATAGTAGAAAGGTTGAGCCCTATTTTAAAATACAGATGGTACGATTATAACGCCCGTAGCGGTGATGAACCCGAGTTGCTGAAACTGAAAGATTTTTTGAACAATGAAGCCGATTTATGTGGAAAGTTTGCACTTCCTGAAGTGATTAAGAAAAGAGTCGGGCCTTCACGTTATCCAGTACATACCATCCGTGAAGAAACGAAGAATGTTTTGAATAAATCGTGTGCTGTTTGCTATGGAGAGCATTGGATTACCGAATGCAAACGGTTCACAGAGGCGAATGTAGACGACAGATGGGAAATTGTAAAACGAAATAAACTGTGTTTTAAGTGTCTACGTCGCTCTCACGGGATATCAACGTGCAGAGGGCACGGTTGCAAGAAATGCAGGCGACCCCATCATGTCATGTTACACGCCGAGTCAACATTTCGTCCACAAGCGTCAACACAAAGCGAGGTACGCGCCTCGACATCTCGAGAATACGCGGAAGAAAATGAGCCGGAAAGAGTAAGAAAATCTGTGTATATGTCGACTGGAGCAGAGAACGCGTTTTTGAAAATGATCCCCGTCGATATTTACGGCCCCAAAGGAACCGCTCGTGTCTTGGCCCTACTAGATGAAGGGTCCACTGTGACACTATTGGATTCTGAGGTGGCCAATCGAATTGGAGTAACGGGGAAATCAGAAACGCTCTTATTGGAAACCGTTGGCGGGAAGATCGTCGAGCGGAAAGAGTCGCAAAAGATGGATTTGAAAATAAAGGGTGTTCATCGAAACGACAAGCGCAGTTTAAAGAATGTAAGAACAGTGGAAGCATTGCAGTTATCGTCTCAGCGCATCGAAAAGGATCTTGTCATGAAATGTAAGCATTTGAAAGAAAAATTAAATGAACTCATTTACGAACGAGAAAGACCAGCATTGCTGATTGGTCAAGACAATTGGGAGTTGATTGTTTCCAGAAAGATACTAAAGGGAAAGCAGAACGAACCCGTTGCTTCGCTCACCAGCCTCGGGTGGGTGTTGCACGGTCGCTATACGGGAAACCCAGCTTCACTTAACGCCGTTAACCACTGTCGACGAGTCTATGCCGAATCAAATGAAGAATTGAATAGAGAATGTGATAAACAAATCGACCACGTGTCGATCAATGGGTATGCCGAAATAGCGCCAGCTGAAACAATGTCAAGTCGCACTGTTTACTTGCCACATTCTGCAGTCATACATACAACGAAAAATAATCGCATAGTGTTAGATGCTGCTGTATTTCAAGAGAGGAACTTAAACAACACCTTACCAACCAGTCCAGACTTGTTCCAATCATTATTTGGAACGTTACTGCGGTTTGGTAACGGACACGTAAATGTAGTGACAAACATTAAAGTAACGTTGCTGCATATTAAAAAACAACAAAAGCGATATCCGGAAATGTCACGTGCAACTACACGCAGTGACCACTTGGATAACTATTTATGGAGTTCTCAAGATACAAAGACATCGAAAACAATAGAGGTCATAAACACCAACTTGAACCTCAGACAGTGGGCTATCAATAAACAAAAAACACTTAAGCAGGGTCTAGCAAAGAGAAAAAAGATGGGGAGTGCTCTTCACTTGCCTCACCACACGTGCCGTACATCTAGAGCTTGCGTCATCTCTTAGTACCAGCTCTATGATAATGGCTTTACGACGAATGGCGGCGAGAAGGGGGAGTCCGCGAATCGTATACAGTGATAATGGGACCAACTTTGTAGGCGCCGATCGTGAATTAAGAACAGAAATACAGAAAATCAAAACGCAAGACATTGAAGAGGCTGCGCAGGTAGAAGGTATCAAATGGAAATTCATACCTCCCGGAGCTCCCCACATGGGAGGGGCATGGGAAAGGATGATACGAACCGTGAAAGTTGCTCTTCTAGCTGTTCTCAATGAGAAAAGCCCACCAGAAGAAGTGCTATATACATTGCTCACTGAAGTCGAGCACACTGTCAACTCGCGGCCCCTCACTCACATTAGTCAAGACCCGGATGATGAAGAGTGCCTGACTCCCAATCATTTTCTGATCGGGCGTTCATGCGGTTCAGCATTGCTGGGAGAATTTAGTGATTCGGAACTAGTCGGAAAAGCAAATTGGAAAACAGTTCAGCGAATGGCAGATCACTTTTGGAAACGGTGGTTGAAAGAATATCTCCCCACTCTGAAGCCCCGTAGACTAGGTGGTAGAGATATTCGTAACCCACAAACGGGAGACGTAGTCATTATTGCCGATTCTTCACTACCGCGAAATACTTGGCCGAGAGGCATAATCGTCAAGTTGTATACTGGACCCGATGGAAGAACGAGAATCGTCGATGTTCGAACAACTGGTGGAGTACTGAGAAGACCCACGTCGCGTCTTATCGTCCTGGCGCCAACAACGACGGCATCGTAGCTGGTTTAGGAGTGCCTGACGGATCAGGCACTGGGGGGAGATTGTTAACGATGCCAAAATAGTTGATAAATAGTTTTTAGAAAGTTGTTTCCCACGAAGGCAATGCAGATGTTGGGATACGGAATAATGTATAATGACCCCCGTAATGCCTTTTATTGTTTTATGTTTTCGAGAATTTCGGTAATAGTTTAAACGCCCTTTGTAAAGACCATTTGCGTCAAAGAAAGATGATCCCGACATCTGCCATTGCCATTGTACATATTTTAGAAAATAGTTTTGTAATTTAACTGCATGCATTGTTTAAGTCCAGTGAGGAAACAATTTATTATTTAATTAGTTTATAGACAAGGGTCGTATCTTCCGAGAAGGGTTTAGGGTCCAGGCCAGAGAAATCGTGGGAAGCTTCCGCAAGATGTTAGTTTTTTAAGTGAATTTGTTACTATAAGTAGACGCGATCTGCCGAAACGTAGTCAGTTGTTGTGTAGTGTCTGAAGAGAGTATATTGAGCGAGAGTATCGAAAGAAGTCAGCAGTCAAAGTGTATATATATATAGTCTTAGTTAGCATACGTATACCGATTACGGCGTTATTATAGCCAATGGTATTTTGACTTATTTGTAACTCAGTGAAAATAAACGAAACGACGAAAACCGTAAGAGTGACTGGTGTATTATTTCCACCGGCATATCCCGCCAGCACCTCCTACAGGCTTCCACCGAGAGCCCTGTCGGAGATCCGCTACAGTTCTTTATACATTGAATGGTCAATAACCCGGATTGTGTTTGACCTAATGACCGAAAATAGCGACGAGGGATATCGATTAAACAGTTCACAAATATTGACCCTTGCTTTATATTATGAAAGTTTACATTTGTTTTCTACTTTATAAAATCTAGCCAGCTACTTGATATGTGCATGATTGTAATCCTTCTCCAGTTAGGCGAGATGAAATTTATCCGTGCAGAAACGGAGAAAGAATACAATTTGCTGCGGTCGGGCGGGCTGTCGTAAGAGGCGACAAAACAACCAACAGCCAGGTGGTAGAGCAATTGCCCTACTGGATGACTACCACCCCTGATGTAAACTATGTCGCCATAACAACCTTGAGTTGTGTTCCGGCATTAGTGAACGGGTTCCAGTCTCAGCAGCAGCGTATTTGTAGCACCTTTGCTGTGGAAAATGTCCATAGGCGATGGTAGCTGCTTTCCATCGAGAGAGCCGTCTGCCTATCTGCTGAACTCCTACAATAAAATGAACCTTTGAGAATTTTGAGTTAAATGTATGGTGGTCTAGAACGATTGTGGTAAGAAACGAGTATATAAAGAACTTTCCAATGTTGCGCTTGTGACTGAAAAATTAAGAGGGATTGCAGGGTAATATAAAATAGAGGGAAAAGATGTTGAAGCTGCAGTGCGATGTGTTAATCTGATCCACACCACAATCAATGATTCCGTGTTCAATGCATTGCACATTGCCACATTGATAGCAAAAAATTGAATAAGGAATACTAAGAACATTAAAGGTGAAAATTTCAAATAATTTATTGTTTCAGTTCAATCTTGGTTGTCAAAACTGGAAGAGGACATTAATAGGAACATTTCATAATTCAGGCCTCTTCCTTGCTTTACCTTTGACTGGAATTCTGTCAGACAGATTCGGAAGAAAGCTGGCGTTGTCTGTTACTTCATTGATGAACTGCATTTTTGGTCTATTGAGGTCATTTTCGCCAAACTATGTAATGATGGTGGTGTGTGAATTTTTGGAAGCGGCTTTGGGAGCTGGTGCCTATACTACTGCTTTTGTATTAGGTAAGTTGACACGGATTATATGGTAAAGTAATTTTAAACAACTATTTCTTTTGTTTTGAAAGTCAGAGTCACTATACAAATTTATTGCAACATTTTGATGGTGTCACAATTATTAATAATTGATATTGTCACTATATTCTGCACTTTTTAAATTAAAATATCGAATTTTTAATCATCACCCAACAAGGCTTCGAATTTTAATTATTTGGTAGGCAAGTTTGGATTCTTGAAACAATATTTTTCTCTGTTTAGCGAGATTTTTAAAATTACTGTTTAAAAAGATGATAAGATACATTATGATTAAATTACTCCTACTAGAACCCTAAAACCATATCTCTGTTTTAAAATTGTTCAATAATGAATTTAGTAACGCTTAATCAAACAAGGTCGCTCTTGCGAAATACAATATTTATATTAAACATATTGGCCGATAAAACTAAGTATTTACTAACAGGAGTATAATATTTGTTATCCATCGATCGATATGCCTCCATAGGTCCTCCGGTTCGATGCATCAGTGAAGTCTAGTACTTACCTAAAATGTATATAGTTTTGTAATATTTATATCAATTTCATAAATGGCGATATCCATTTCAAAGATCAGATATTAAACTATGAAAATCCATACATTATATAGGTATTGATGTAAACTTTTATAAAGCAACTAATACTTGTAATATTTATTTTAAAAAAATGAATTTCATTTCAAAATCAGAACTCTGTGTAATTATAGACGATGTTTAAATCAGTCTTTCTTTTACAGCTATGGAATTAGTCGGACCAAAAGGTCGAGTCTTTGGAAATACCCTTATAAATTTTGTATTTGTGTTCGGTCTAATGACCTTATCAGGTCTATCCTGGATCATTCAAGACTGGAGAACACTCTTAAGAGTAATATACACACCAGCATGTCTAGTCTTCTCATATATATGGCTCCTCAATGAGAGTGTAAGATGGTTGTTAAGCAAAGGAAGACATGCTGAAGCTATAACAATATTAGAGAAAGCAGCAAAAATGAACAAAGTACAGCTTTCTGAAGAAGTCTTTTTACCTCTAAAAGAGTTTAAGAAAAGCAAAGAAGTTGATGAAGTAAAATTAAACCAAGAAGCTGAGAAACCTTCGGTGTTCTTTCAAGTCATAAAATCTAATATTATAATTATGCGAGTGTTGGCTTGTTCTTTTCTATGGATAACTTGTACTTTTGTATATTACGGGTTGTCGATAAATTCGGTATCTTTGGCGGGAAATAAGTATATAAACTTCATGTTGGTTGCTTTTATTGAGATTCCAGCGAACATTATATGCCTGCTCGTGTTGGATAGGTTCGGACGGAAGAGAGTTATGATCATAACTTATATATTGAGTGCCTGTCTTTGTATTGGATTGTCGTTTTTGCCACCAGGTAAGATTTTTGCATTTAAATTCCGATCTCACTATAGGAACCTTAGTTTTTAATGCGATTTCTACGGTATTGTTTTTTAACTATTTAAATTAAGTAAGAACGCTACTGTAAAGTTGCAAGTGTATTTCCTTTATTTCTTAACAAGATATTTATTAATCTTTTTAAGATTATTTCTTAAGACAAAAGGTACCTAACCTATGTTCTTCCTCAGGATACATTCTAATTCTTTTCCAATTTGAAGAACTGGTCAGTCCTTAAGTTGTGAAAATGTACCAATTATTCATCAGTATTAATTATGAACTTCAGAAAATTTAGCACAATTATACAGATAGATATTTTAAAAATCAATTTTAGCGCAGTGAAATGTCAACTACTACAAAACCGGTTGTAGCTCTTTTAGGCGTCCAAGTATCTTATTTTCATTTACTTATATTTACATCGCAAATGATAATTCATGATAACCAATTCATTCTCGATGACCTGACAAAGCAATACAGAAACACGAAGTCACTTTCACATTTACACAAAATTGTTCAATACAATTTTGCTCTGTATTATTTTTTCGATACTTGGACCTTTTTGTATAGGAGCAGTGACATGTAGCAGAAAGTTATGAAATTTTTCATAATTATGTATTTCCCATATATTTTATGGGACAATACTAATTGAAGGTTATCCAAACAACTTTACTTTTAACAGTGTCTTGGTGAAATTCCGTTACAAAATTTTCAACAACATTAACAATTGTTTATTCAGTAATCGGTGTTTGTGTAACAACCAGAATTAATGGAATATTCAAGTTAAGCCTATTCGAAGCTTCGCCGGTTGTTTGCATCTGGTTTAAGACGCGGCGCAGATAAAGCATTATAATTTAGATTGTGTGACAAAGTTTGATCTATGAAACTGTTTTCTTCATTTTGATTAGATTTTTGTTTCAATTGTTTCTTACTAGTTATTCCAATGACTTCAAATCTAGAGAGTTCAACTTGGCAACTAGCAGTTTTAAGGATCCCCTATCCATTTTACTTTCTGTCCGTTCGTCTATTTATTTAGATTACATTTATTTGTTCAGAAACTACTGTATAGACATGTATATAGACATAAGTTTGCAGAGAGTAGTATTCTAATACTAAACAAAGGATTAGTGAAAATGAAACAATAAAAATCAGGGGTTGACACCCAATATGCAACCAAGAATTTAAAAAAAAATGTGTACTTAGACATCTAAAAATCCGTAAGCAATAATTAATATCTGAGTAACGATATACACGAATATGTTTGAAGTCAGATTTTGAAAACTCATAAAGAATTTTTAATATATCTAAATGAATAAATAAAATGGGTGGGAAAGTATTCACTTTTGAATTTGTAAAGCGTACATATATATGTAGTATATCTTTCCTCTAATATTTGAAATGTGGAGTGAAAAATTGAAAATATTAGAAGTAAAAACTTATAAATAAAAAATTAAATCTAAATTGAATCTATTTTCAACAAAGCATTCCTTTCTTTCATAGGTCACCAGTGGTGGTCACTCTGTATTTATTTATCAGGAAAATTCTCTATCACTGTTGCGTATAGTTCTGTCTACATATATGTATCAGAAGTGTTCCCAACGAATGTAAGACAATCGTTACTGGCTGTGTGTTCATCTACGGGAAGGATAGGGTCCACATTAGCACCTTTAACACCAATGTTGGTGAGTAATGATTTTATATACGGCTTACAAACAGGGTTGCGAGATTTAACTTATACTGAAAACTAACTTTTTAATTACTAAATTTGCATTTCATGCTAACAACACTATCTGTGTGTTTTCTTCGTACACATTCTTTGCTTTGGTGAGAGTTTTGTAACAGCAATATGTTGCCTTTAAGTGAATGAAATAGATATAAAATTATGTGCTTTTTTGCTCCCTTTCACGTCTTACCGGAGCGCTATAATATGAGCTGATTTACATTGATTCAGCTGCTGACTGCATACGTAGTCAATGCAGGCGCCGAGAGCTGACTTCTACCGTTTACATGAAACTAATAGCCATTTACACGATTCCAGTACGAAGCCAGGCTTCCTTCGAATTCGATGTCAGTAGCTGGATCATTGTAATTCAGCTTTTATGGTAACATGGTATTCCTCAAATAGTGCGTAAACGGATTATTGGCGTCCTAGCAGGATACTCCCTTGGTGTTACAGATGGGCTTTTGTTTTAAGGCGGGGAAATGCTGTTTACGCACAATACTGGATTCTTTGTAAGGTGTTAGACCGATATCGCATATGGAGGGATTCCCTTATAGGTAATCCGTCCATAATTGATCAACTTGTGTGGAAACTCGAGATCATTGGACGGCCAATGACTAATACCTACTAAAACCACCTTCCTCCCATGTGCCCCGCGCTAATGGTAGGAAAGGCCTGAGACTTAGAACGTAGTTACGCCCAGTCCGATCCTAGCGCAAAAGTGCCTGAATATGCCCCGGGAATCAGAGCATAATTATCCACTTCGACGACAGGAGTGATGACATCTCTGCTCCCTTGGTGTTACAGATAGGCTACGGCAACCACTTACCATCAGGTGTAATGCTTCCTAGTTTGTTTACAGATATTTTAAAAAATTGGGTTAAACTAACAAAGACTATCTACATTAAAAATGATGCTTTAATACATATTGGATTATTAAGATGTCTTGTTGAAAATATGAAAAAACTGACAGCATAAGTCACCAGATAAAACTCTTCATGTATGCATGCTGACCGATAATGATAAGGTCTGATGACTTTATCTATATTGAACGTTATCAGAATTTGTGCAACATACTGAACGTTTAAATTTAAAAGCTGACATTAAAAATAAGTATTCTCTATCTATGTATTGTATTTATAAGGTTAATAATAATAAATACCGCTAGATTAGATGATTCTTTAAAATTTCAATAATTCGGACGGCGACATTTATGCCCGGTTTCAGAGGTACTTTTAATCAGTTCGTTATCGCTATCGGTTCAATAATTTATAAAATTGCGTTTCTGAAAACACCATCGTATGGTAGTTAAACTAGCTTCAAATTAACTGACCAATATTAGGCGTTTATCTATTCTATATCTTTTGTTTGACGATTTTATTTGATGTAAATGCATGCAGCCAATATATTTTATACGCCCATGTATACTCATACAAAAGTAAGCAGTAAACACAAATCTGCCTCTTGTTTTCTTCTGGCTAGACGCATAGGTTTGCTGAAAGAATTTTGTTTTTGAGGATTAAGCTCACCATTATACAACCCGCAAGAGTTAACTTGACACTTCGCTCGGATGTTTTACGCGCGAGCTACTGACGCGTCGACGGCGAGAGCGGTAAGAAGGTAGGTAACGAGAGGGGAGCGCGCATTCCGCTCAGGTCTCAAGTTAAGTCTTGCGGATAGTACATCATATGTATTTTAGATACAATCACTTTGTATACAGTAAAGAAATTTTATTAAAATTCACAGGATATGTACTACGATAATCTGTCAGCAATATTCTTCGGAACTCTGGCTGTGATGGCTGGACTCCTGGTCTTCGCGTTACCCGAAACTATCAACGTGCCTCTACCTGATACGATAGAGGAAGCCGAAATGATATCAAAGCGGAGAACGGCCAAGGAGTCCGCATAGTTTAATTCTACTTCTATTTTACGATTACTCCATATAATGGAGAGATTTTGACAATTTATGTGATATTTTTAAGAAACAAAATGCTCTTGAATGCTTTTAGTACTCGATACTCGATTGGACAGCACATTGTTTTCTGTCAAATAATAACTTTATTTAGATATATATAAATACGTTTTAGGAATAGTAAATGAATCAAAAGTTGTTTGTCAGGATCGCTGCAAGTGGAAAGTCATATTTTCAAAGGTTTTCAAATAGGACAAGTCCATTAACAATCTGCTCGTAAAACTTCAAGTTAAAATTTCGTTTCGATTCGTTTTGCCACTTGTCCGTTGAAGATTTCTAATATATATAAATCTCGTGTCACGATGTTTGTCCGCGATGGACTCCTAAACTACTCAACCGATTTCAATCAAATTTGCACGCCGTGTGCAGTTTGATCCAACTTAAAAGATAGGATAGTTTTTATCTCACAATTGGATCCAGTAGGTGGCTCTGCAATCGGGTTCAAAATTTTATTTCTTCAGGGCAGGACAACGTCTGCCAATATATATATATTATGTGCATTTTGCAATGTATGTTTTGTTTTATAAACTTTTATGTTGTAGTGCTATATAAATCTTATTTCTTTCTTGTAAAATTTCTTGTAATTTTTTGGGTGGATTCGATGAAAGGCGTTTAAGAACAAGCCCTCCGATTCTAGCATAAGTGGAACTCAAGGCTGAAAATTGTTCTAGAATATGAACTTAAATCATGAAAGATTTCTAAAGCAATATTTTATGTGAATAGTCAGGTTTGAATGAACTTGTACTTTTGTGATAAAATCCTTTTTACGTGACGCACAAAAACTTACTGTGTAATGAGTTTATGCAGTGTAAACTCCATGTAACGTCACTCCATTCAACGACTCCCTTAAGCGTTGAAATCACTTGGCTTTGGTTGGTTGAGTTTGTTTTCCATACACTTTACACCCACTCTCAATAACAACAATAATTAAGTAATAAAAAGTACCTCTTAAGTTGCCAACATTAGTAAAACTTGCGCAGGTGTGTACGTTCTTTTATAGCTTTACTATCCTAGCTCGTTATAAACTCGACTATCGGCATCATGCATACCGAAATTTGTGAGAAATTCGGAAATATTGTAATTGCTAAGTCCTTCTTTTATCGCCAAGAAGCTTGAATATTGCAAGATATGAATAAAATAAGTAAAAAATACAACAAAATTACCGGTGCAGCAAAAGACGTTAGACAAAAACGTCAGGCTTTCCTCCATTTAACGACAAATCTCTATTACCCCGTAAAATGCATAGTCCCATCAGTGTCGTTACGTAGAGTTTACGCTGTATTTTATATTAGCTTTTTTATGTATTTAAGATTTATGTTTTATCACAAATTAAAATAATAATAAATATATGCGAGAATTTTATTTATTTGTTTATTTATATCTACTGGATACTGTTAAATTTTCTTTTTTAATGTTTCACAATATTTTGGCAAAAACAGAAGCCCTATTTCTTTATTTACATTTTTATTTCAGGAGAACATGTTCCACAGTTACAATGAATAATATTAATATTAAATATAATAATATATGATATTATTATATTTAATATTAATATTAAATTAATATTAAATATAATAATATCAGCACATAAATGTACGGCTGTTGGGCTCGGGCTTCCCAATCTAAGAGGGAACTGACAGTATACCCGCCACGCTTGTCCAAGGCGGCTTGGTAGGTTGACACATTGGTTATCTCGATGTGCAGGTTACATCACGATGTTTTCCTTCACCATTAGCACGTGGTAATTGTAACAATATGCACATTAGACCAGAAATAAACTAAGTGGTGCATGCGTTCCGGCCGGGATCGAACCCGCGCCCTTTGAGTTAGGGACGCGTGCGCTACCACGACATGAATAAAATTGCTTTACAATAATTGCGATTATAAATAGTTATAAATACATTTTCACATACACAGATACTTATACAATGTATCACTTAGGTTACAAGGAACTATACATTGCGCAGCAGTACCTAATGTAGGTACAGTCCTCAGAACGGCGTTGGCGCTGTCCCGCACCCAGCGCACCAAGAACGCACACCCCTTCCTCATGTTGATCTGAAAGCAATGGGTCGCGCTAGATATAAAATTGGTGTCTGTCTTCATAATAATATGTATTTACAATTATTGTCAGATATTCCTGGGTCTGTAAAGTTTAAAATTTGAATTTAACGGGAAGGTGTATTAATTTACATGCGACTACAAGGCTCTCTAAGGAAATGACAAAAAGTAAACAGTTGAGTTGATAACGCTATATTTTTAAGGTAGCATTGTACGTATACCGCTGCAAATTTCAAACAATTACTGCCATTTTATCGCAAGCAACATTTGGACCCAAGAATATTATTTGATGCAAAATTTATTTTAAACCACTAATTGGTTTGAAGAATTTCAATTTTTGATTCAATAGGATTGTAGTAACTAAATTAATGAAAGTCTTAAAACAAAATAAAAATTTTAAATACCTTTTTGCACTATAAAATGGCGGTAAAGACTCGATATCCTGATTTATTATTTTACTTTGATTTTTAATATATCAAGACCACGTAGAGCAACATCGCCTATCAAAGTTTTGTAGGCGCTTAATATTTAATTAAAGCCATAACCTAGTTGCTAGGAGTTTACAGCTGAGATTTGTTAGAGGAACAGGGGGTAAACTCACCACGTTGACGACATTCAAGATCGTTTGGTGAGTTTCAGCCATCATTAATTGCGATGTTCTGGTTTCATCACGATAGTTTCCTTCATAATATTCAGGTTGTACTTAATTATAAGAATATGCATAATCGGCCAGAAACACTGTTTGTTTACCATGATTTTAGTATGACCAGGATATGTAGTTAAATGTAATACACATTTTAATTGTACAATTATATCCAAATTCCAAGTACTATTTTAACGAGGTGAAATACAGTTTACGCACATCCCACTGCTCAGGTAATTTGGAACTCCTAAGGTAGGTTGGCAAACTACTGCTATTCCACTGCTCAGTATAATATAGAACTCCCCAAATAGGGTGGTATATACATATACCCACTGCAGCACTCCGAACTTTCACTTTTCCCGATGAGCTAAGATCATGGGACTAAGGGCATTGTAAACGCCGTCACTCCAGCTGACGTACATCCATCCATAACAGAGAGTGAATCTCCCCTTACGTTATAAGGAGGCATAGCCCGATGCCTTGAGCCTTATCCAGGCAAGAGGGGCGCGGGTGGAACATCTACACGAGTCACCAGCTTTAATGTGGGCGATGGATCAGTTGATATTCTCAACCCAGCCTTGTATGTATCTCCCAAGAGAAGAATCAGAAGTTTACGCAGGCGAAAGTCAAAACTTTGTAGTGCCATACAAGCTAAACTTTCCTGTCAAATTTCACCCATGTAGACCCAGTCGATTCCAATAACTAAAAGATAGAGAGATAGCAGATATCTGTTGTAGGACCCATGGCCGATGGAGCAGACGAATCCTGTAGTCAAGACCGTGTTTGAGGAAACCTTAGAACGCTCTCTAGCCTAATGAATCGACGATCAGAGTACGGTCGCCAAAGTAAGGTGGACACTGTGTAAGGAAAGCGGAGGACCAGGATATGTGGTGCAATCTTGGGGAAGCCAACGGCCAGCAGTGAACTGCGATTGGCTGATGATGACAGGTAGATAACCCTACTTCTTTCTTTGCTTTCAGTAGTGTGCCTTTCAACTAAATCGATTCAATTCGGTCGATCCGTCTAATATTAGCATAAGAAAAATGTCATAAATATTGTCAACAGGGAAAAACCTCAGAATTGAATAAAAATTGTTTTTATGGTTAACCATTATCTAAACAGGTTGACCGCGAAACAAATGACCCTTATGTGTGTCAGAAGTTCTCACGGCAAATACATCAATTGTCTGTACCGTCTAAATCTTATACTAATATATAAAGCTGAAGAGTTGTTTGTTTGCTTGAACGCGATCATCTCAGAATCTACTCGTTTGATTTGGAAACTTATTTCAGCGTTAGATAGCCCATTTATCGAGGAAGATTTATAGGCTATACATCATCACGCTAAGACCAATAGGAGCGGAGCACCAATGAAGAGTGTTTCAAAATCGGGGGGTTTTATTAACTTCTTTTTTGTTAACTATTCTACGTTCGCGGGCAGAAGCGCTAATATTATAAAAGGGAAATATTTATATTTTTGTATTGTTGTATTTTATACGGTTTTAACTCAAAATCTACTTATATGTATTGTGTATACTTATTATTTATCATTTTATACTAATATAAAAATATGTATTTATATATTAGTAAGCAATAAAAATCTATCGATTCCTTCCAAGGATTCTCTGGAAGAGATCTCTTTTTAGCGATAAGGTCGTCCGTTGTACTATCCTCTATTTTTGTTTAACTATGCTATGACGTACAGTAATATTTTATATTGTCTATATATCCATCTATCTACTTGACGAATTTCAAAAATTCTTTCACCATATTAAAATGCCACATTATTCCTGAGTAATATAGGATATATTTATTACTAAAAAAATAATAGGAATCTAACTAAAAATTCAGTTATGTAAGCCGAGGTATACAAAACATAGCTATAAACAACCCGTCCGAAGCCGAGACGGGTCGCTAGTATGAAATAAACAGAAGTGTAGAAATATTTTGCGTGCAAACATTAGTATCCTATGCAATAAATCAACGTCTGAGTAAGGCATGGAATGTATACCTAGGTGTGTTCAATTCAGCCAATCTAAATGCACTTTCAAGATTTTTGAACAAAAAACATATATAGTCTTACAATAAAAACCACAGTTTTACGGGGACTCTATTAATATTTCATATATAATACTATACCACGAAAGAAAATGTTAGTGTTAGCGACAGAATGCGTTGTTTGAACGGCCCGCGCGGTGTTACCCGTAGAATAAAATAGATAATGAAATTACTATATGTATAAATAATAATAAATATACTTACATATTAAATTACCAAATATATAAAATGTTAATATTTCAGTATTTACCTGTGTACTTTTTAATAAATAATAAGCCAGTTGATTGCTTAGAGAGAGTAGAATGCACGAACTTTACTCGGGAACGGTAGCACACGCATGACACATAGCCGCTGCCTGCATTCGCAGCCGGGAGTGATTCCGAGGCTGGCTGCACGTGCTGCGGCAGACAGCAGGTGGCGGCCAGTCGCTACCAATATTTTAGAATGTCGGACGTGAGGAATAGTCCTGAGAATAGTTTGATGTTATATCTTTTATTAGAAGAGGAATAGGATGATGATGACATGTTGTCATTGTTAACTAGCCAGAGAAGAGTAGCCACACGTCCTTATATAATATGTAGACCCATTGATGAAAGTTATTCAATACTAATTCAGAAACACCTAAAGTATGATGATGATCAGTTTAGGAATTATTGTCGATTTAATAAGGTTGGAGTGTCGTAACTAGGTGCGCATCGGCTTGCAGCCGCAGCACTACTGGTCTGCGATCGGCTGCGGCTGCAAGTCGCAGCAGCACTTGCACCCGAGGCTCGGCAGCACGTGCAGCCGCAGCCGCGTTCGGAATGTTTTTCACAGAAATCTATACTACTACATAGAAAACCAGTCGTGCAGCCACAGCCGGCTTCGTGCAGCCGCCGCATATGCTGCCTGCATCCGCAGCCTGCAGCCGAGGTTCGAATGGCACCCTTAGACTACGATCGCACCTAATATTAGACAATAATGCGATCGAAGACGCAGCACACTTACCTAGAAAATACATATTCACACGAGACTTAAAGACTCCCGAATTGTACTTTTCGGGAAACATGAACTCTGGTAGGGCATTCCACAGCTCAGCATAGACGTACGCAGAAGGCCCGTGGAGGCAAAACGTTTCATTCGCACTGGCCCTCTAAAAGCGTTTGTTAAATTGTTAGCATCATATTAATAGTAAATATAGTAGAACCGACTGATGATAGTCTGAGCAGAACAAAGGTTGTGTTCTTTGAATCTTTGAATCCTGCTTATTTATTCTCGATTTACCTTACGTGTCCGAGTGCGTTTTGTGAATATTTTTGAAGCAAGCATAGATGGATTAGATTTAAATACTGTAACTTGTAAAAAACTTGAAATGGTCCCGCCGCCGGCGCCGCGTCGCCGCCAGCCTGTCTGTGCTATCCTAGTAATATTATAAGCGCGAAAGTTGGTAATAATGTATGGATGTAGGTTTGTAACTCTTTCACGCAAAAACTACTGAATGGATTTTGATGAAACTTTACAATAATATAGCTTACACATCAGAATACCACATAGGCTATAATTTATAAAGATGTAGTGTGAATTGATGAATTCATCATTATGACAATTTTCCATCACCACGCGAGTGAAACCGCGGGGCCCAATTAGTGTGAATAAATTCAGACGGCAAATTTAAATACAATAGGTACGTAATTAATTCCGAAAATAACCCTTCCACTCTTTTTTTGGAATCGGTTACCTGTTCAAAAACTCGTGAGATGAGTGTGTGCAAATGAAATAAAGTTACCGTTTGTTATCTATGGTTTGTGGTTTTTTGGCGAGAATGGGTGATGTTTTGCTGTACAGTTTTATTGTAAACTGCTGCCCTGGCAGACGTCGTCCTGCCCGGAAAAACTTCAATCGATATGCCGACAGAAGCACCACCTACCGGGTCCAATTGTGAACCAACTCAGAAACCTACTTTCGCTCATTTACAACAACTTTGCTAAACATCATCACATGATCAAATGTACAGTTTACGATTTTATAAAGGACATACAGACAAACATTATTTTTTGTTTTTAGAGGTACGCGTGTCTGTGAAAATTACTAACTGTTTAGTGTAATTTTCCTCCATAATATTAATTTATATTTATATATTGAAAATACAAGTCGAAAAAATCGATTTTCGGGAAATCGATCTTTCGGATTTCCATTTTTTTTAGTAGATTTCATCAGATCGCTATTCGAATCGCTTTAAAAACCATCTTTTGTAGAAAAGAATAGCCTCTGTATCACACAGTAAAATTTTCATATTTCGAGCCCTCAAAATATTACTTATACACTTATACAATTGAACGTGACAAATCAGAAAATAATTAAACATAATTGAAGGACTACCGTTTCTACTTAAAACAATAATCGAATTAGTACACGAAGCAAAATTCACGTGATAATAATAATCACGCACACACTACACGCATCTACTAAAAATATCTACAAAGGAGGTCAACATCTCATTCACAAAAAGTTTGCTTACAAAAGTTCATTACGCTTATCTATAAGTATTTACAATACAAATGCACTTTAAATTACACTATACCTACAAACACACATAACGAAAATTACACGATTTATGTTTGCATAGCATACAAATTAGTAGTGTATCTGCCACTATAACATTTATACCATTAAGCAATTAGCAGTTTTAGTTCCATTGCTGTCTCGTGTAGAACAAAATGTTCAACGGATTAAGGTTAAGTAGTGATGGAGCACGTTTAGTACAATAACCTCGGTCGAACTGACAGCAGCGTAAGCGCGTGGAGCGATAACTGGCTTCACTATGGTGCCAGCAACCAATAACCGAACGAGTTCGAATTTCAAACGCCAGACGTCGTGAAACACGGTCCGCGTCGCACGTTAAAGCCACATGCCGGCCGGCATTTCGAGTTATTATTTCGAAAGATATTTGTGTCAATTATCTTCCAGCTTGTGAGAAGAAACCCGAAGTGAGTGCCACGTGTATATTTGAGGTTATACCATCAAAGATGTCATAAAGAAGCGTTTCTGACGCTGTATTGCATGTAAGTAATCATTTATAACCAGCCGGTATCGTGTCAGTTAAAGGCGAACGGGATGAGAGAAATAAAAGAAAATCAGCTTTCTTTTTAATTACATTACGTAAATTCCGATGCATTATGGATAAGAGATAAACATTCAGCATTGCAATATCCAGTTGTGTGCGTATTGTCGTTTAGTTGACACAGTTACCGTTAACCGACACTTGACAGTATTTTTAGATTGACGTAAAGCTTGTCGAAACGGAATATTACAAGGGCTAACCCTTCATTAAATCGACCGCTTTATAAGTTTATACTTCTTATAAAATTAGGATTTCTAATTAACTATTAAAACTTATACCTATTTGGGTTTTAATTCTTTTTGCCTTATAAGACCTCTAAACAATTTCACTTAAATGTGTTCAATGATTCTGATTAACCTTGAAACGGTAAACAATATTGCCACATATTCAAACAATTGAACAGAACCAGAGACAAAATATAGTGGTTCTTAATTTCCGCTACTAGTAGACATCCCTAAAACTAATTTTAGTAGATACATATCATCGAAAAAAATGAAACATCCCTAATTACTAAAATACCTCTAAGACTGTTTCGAATTGCATAATCGTGTTTATAGACTTTTTTATTCGTGATCATGAGAGAAAATACGTGACAATTTCTGCTGAATTTCAATAATAATTAAAATGATATTTATGTATCAATAATTTCATGAAAACATAACATACTGTTCAAATAATTATAACGATAACAAGAGAAATGCGGAGTCAATGCGTTACGAAGTTTTACTTCCTGGATTAATTTTATGACAGCTGTCTATTATAAACAGAAAAGTATTAATTTTCTGATTTCTGTGGAAATACGTAGAATGGACATGGAAATACATGTCACTGATACTTTTTTATATTCTTCAGTTTTTTGATACAAAAAATTCGATATTAGCCGCAACCTTCATAAGTACTAAGGCTTAGTCAGTTTAGTCAAAAGTTTGAAATGTAAGTATGCGTTCTATAAGAAATCTTATTTGCAAACCGATACTGTTGTTCAGTTCGCCAGAATGATAGACAAAGGTACTAAAATCCATACACCTTTATTAGATGTATTGAATTGATCTCGACCAAATTTAAGGCCTATAGAACGACGTAAAACAGCAGGGTTCTTGTAGAAACAGGAAAAACTACCGAAACAGTTCCCATATTCCATACAGTGCTTGTTTAAAAAATAACAATTATTATTGTTCATTTTTATACTACATTTTTAGATTAATTAAACTGCACAGAAAAACACCATCAAGTTTCCGCCAACCACTTCCATACAGATGTTTGATTAATAAATATTATGTTTATTTTTCAAAAGAATTATTTCATCTAAACATTTCAGTTAGACGGACTTTATTTGAGTTATGATTAATTCTAGTGAATAATCGTTCCTATACAAATATATGATAAAAGTTTCTCATCGCAAGATAACTTATCTGAGATATGGAATTTCATAAAAAACCGTATCTACTTTCATCATTAGCAAACCGCAGTCCATTGCTGGATTTTGACCGTCCACAAAATCCAGCAGTGGACATTACATCCTAGTTCTCTATCTTCCTCATCCAGCACCCACCTCCGATTTTTCTCAGATCATTAGTCCATCTGAATAGAGCCGTCCGAGAAGATTTTTTCCATAAGAAACTGCGTATATAAGAAAATTTATTCAATGTTTCTTATGCAATATACAAATTAATATAAAATTTGTGTCACCGTGATTTCATTACTTGGAAGTTTTTAAGTGTTAAATTATTAGTTTGGTTTTTCGATTCATCGAAACGTCAAATTCTTCTGGAATTCGATCGAAAAAACTGATAACAATAACCCACAATTGGCTACCTGGCCCCGTTCGTTGACAAATGCACTGTGACATTGTTAACAAAAATTGTAATGGATTGTTCTGGAATATTTTTTGTACTTAAATAAAATCGATACGTCGCCTAAAACTTGATCATCCTGTTATTGTTGTATTATTTAGTGTTGTTAACATAATATTTTATGTTATCGATTGAAAATTTACTCGCATTTGATTATTCATTGGATAAAGTTGAAGCCTTATTTCGAGAAATTAATTCATCATATTTAGGCATTAATACTCCGAAATAGAAGACTCATGGCCGAGTTCAACATAATTGGGGAGAATAATTTCACGGTCTCCGCTGGCTCGATCATGTAGAATGGATGGAGCTGGATCAGGGAGTGACGAAAGCATACTTAAGGCGACCAGTCGGGTCCCAAATATCGCTGAAAAGATGGAGTGAAAGTTGCCCTAACCGCACTACAAGCGCAAAACTGGCAAAGCACTGCGCAAGACAGAGGAAAGTGGCGTGCTCTCGGTTTGGAGGCCAAGACTCCGTTGGGTCCCTAAAACAACAAAGTTAGTTCAATTATTCAAAATCTAAAAGACTAGGATAAAAAATAAATTAGTTGTAGCCAGGTTTCATAGCATAAGCAACCACTTTTCACTACTATTGAGTTGATTCGCATAAAAGTTACTAAGTTGTGGTAACGTAATGGCTAGCGCACGCGTCGCGGACTCAAAGGGCGCGGGTTCGATCCTGGCCGGAACGTATGCACGCACCACTTTGTCAGTTTTCTAATCTAATGTTCATATTGTTACAATTACCACGTGCCAACAACGGTGAAGGAAAAACATCATAATGCAACCTGCACATCGAGATAACCGATGTGTCAAACCAGCTCAGCCGCCTTGGGTACACTGTCCGTCCCTCTTTAATGGGAAGTATGTGCCTAGCAGTAGGACATTTATGGGCTGATATTATTACATATTGAATACTAATTATAATTGTCAAACACAAAAAATAAATAAAATCTAGGCTTCAGACGAACGCTTAAAAGCATAGACGAAGCCTATGTGAACAAAAGCGTCCAATGAAGTGAAGCATTTTTTTTAGTTGTGTGCGTAAACTTATGTAGTATTCATGTGGTTTTTGTGTGCGTGGTTAATAGTGTTTAATGGCTAATACTGGAAACCAAGTACAAAATTGGCTTCGTTTAGCCAGCTTCAGTTTTGTTTAGCGAGCTTGAGACTCGGTATAATACCTATTATACTTGTCTAAGAGTAGGGCATAAAGAATAATAATAAAATGTGTAAATACATAAAATATTGTTACACGCGGATAGAATTAAATGCACACCTACAGTTTATTACCTTTCGGCACTTGGACTTCTTTTGGTTACTTTGTGTTTAAAATTTGTAATTAGAAAACATCCTATTGTGTGTTGTAATCGTTTAAGATAGTGATTAACCAGGTGTGATTCTTAGAAACTTTTTTTAGGCATTGTGTCGAGATATATTGATAGTTTAGTATAAAACAATGCCCGAACGGAGGGGTGAGTCAGTCAAACTACGATTGCGATACGAGCAAGACGTGTGTACATTCGATAAGCTATATGACGGACTTTGCGCGAGTTATTGAATTGTGCTGTTTGTACTGGTTGCGTCCAGTTATATTTGTACCTGTGTTATACGTTTTGTATAGTTCTAAGAAATTCTATAGTAATTCCAACGGCATTTTAATTCGAGTCCTGTAACTCGTAACAATATTTTTCACTATAACGAAGTGTGTAAATTTTGTCTACCAAGTACACTCGAGGATACTTCGGACAGTACATTTTAATATGGCTTCTTGTAAATACATTTGTGGGGTGCCCTTTCCCCCACTTCAATGAAATTAATACTGTATTAATGGATTAACCGTAATTGGAAACCAGGGGTTCTTGGAAAATGGGGTAAGTATGACGCAATATTTTAGGGAGCAGTACATTTGTCCATTTTGGTGAAATTACTTATATAGTAAGAGAAAGCTACAACTTCTGATGCAACCGATATTTACGGCCTTTAAACGGGTATCGCGATAAAATGCATGTGAAATTCAAATTTAAGTTTCGCGTGCCTATTGTAAGAGACGTCGTGATTTTCTCACAGAACTGGTTTATTTGAGTGACTCAAGGCACTATCTGATGCCAATTTGAAAGTAAATGCTTCTGTAAAAGTACTTCGGGAATCAAACGAAAGAAAGAAAATATTGTTACGAGTTACAGGACTCGAATTAAAATGCCATTGAAATTACTATAGAATTAATTAAAAGTATACAAACACGTATAACACAGGTACAAATATAACTGGACGCAATCAGTACAAACGAGATGCACGATTCAATAACACGCGCAAAGTACGTCACTATATAGCTTGTCGTTTGTACACAGGTTTTGCTTGTATCGTAATCGTCGCTTGACTGCCATCTCTACCTTGGGCTATTGCTTTATAATGCACTGATGCCATATGTCTACTTGGCAAGCGTCGACGCAATTTCCCAGAAACCGTAATCCGCACACCTGCGGCCATTAACGAGTACAATAACAATAGGATGGTTTTCTAATTACACATTTTAAACACTAAGTAAACAAAAGAAGTCCAAATCCCGAAAGGCAATAAACTGTAGGTGTGCATTTACTTTTGTCGGTAACATTTTTTTTTAAGAAATAGAAACGCCACGGCCACCATTCGCCTGGAGTGTACTTTAGCCAGCGCCCTGGCACGTCCGGTCAGGGTACCAATATTTTACGTCAAGAAGCGGAGTTTCCTGGTCTGGGTGTGAAATCACGTCGTTAGCCGTGCCCGCCCATTACACACTAGCCCTTACCCACTTGTCACTGGTTAGGACGATGTGCCTGCGTTGTTTTGTAGTGACACCCTAGCCATTACCAGCGGTGTTATATATCTGTCCAAGACTCGTATAAGGAAACCAAAAAAGGATAGTGGTATGTGTGTAGTTTAAGAAGAGGAGAAAGGGGGGGGGACGAGTTTTACGTAGCAAAGGGAAACTGACAATGGCCAGGTAGAGGACACGGGCTTGCATACCCGTATGCACTATTAAATACCGGACAAGCAGTTCATAGAAGGTACCCTCTAAGGGTAACTCTATAATAAATATAGTTATCTAGGATAAACTCTAGTTATCTATAAAGTGCAATGACATTCATTGTCAATGACGAAAAGATAACGTTCTGATTCTTAACACATTGCAATTTACCAAATGTATAGCGCGGGCTTCAAGCCAGAGGGGCGTATAAAAAATGCGTTTTTTTTATGTCGTTTATCATTTATATTTTTATCGATACACCACCTGTTTTTTTCTTAATAGTTGGTTAATTTAAAAATGAGCATTTCACGTAATTAAGGAAGTACTTTTGCAAATTTTCAGTTATAGAGATACATTGAAAAAGAACTTATTAAAATTTTTGTATCTCCTGAAAAGTTGGCTTATACGCCCCTCTGGCTTGAAGCCCGCGATATGTGGTAGACATATGGGATGCGTTGTAAGTACGCTCGCCCCGCGCTTACATCAACCTCTAACTTTTTTTGTTTTCAATAACTTCTCTAGTACATAATAATTATAATAGCCCAGTCATTTGGTTCGAAGAATGGTATTACCTGGAAACTTGTCCGATAGTTTAGAAAATAAGTAGAATATTATAGATTTCTATGTGGTCTTCTTGAATGTCAATTTTGACACCTCGTATCGTTGCCGCTGGCGCCACAGTAGAGAAATTGCACCTAATTGCAGTTTTTTGACAATATCTCAGTTTACAATAAAAAGTAAACTGAGTTTACAATAAGAACATCGTCATCATCATCATCCGAGCGTTAAATCCCGGTTGCGTTCGGAGCGTTCACTCCGACGCCCAGGGTCCGCTTTCCTACTTTTCTACTCCGCTTCGCGCGATCTTCAGCATCCACCGTTTTGAGACCATTGGTAAACGCATATGAGTTTACAATAAAAACATCTAATAGAAAAGTAATTAGAGACAATTTCCTACAATTTATGTAAAAACAATTAATACATAATTAAGGTTTTTATAAATTATAATGATGATTTTTGACAATAATTAAGTATTTTAACCTAAAGTGGTGTGGAAATAAGTATTTATAGCCAAAACATATGTTGAAATCAATGTCGCTCGTTAGCCAAAACTATTGATTTTTCATAAAACTTGTAAGTTCTACATATATTATAAATGATCCATGGAGTTTGTCGATTCACTTTGTGCAATATAACTACTAGTAACCCCGATATTTATCATTGAAGTAAACGATTAATAGAATAAATTGATACGTATAGTAGGGTGATCCAAAAAAAATTTTTTTCTTTTTTTTCCAAACAGGCTCAAAAGTTTCTTTTGGGTGTAAAAAAAATTCTGTGAAAAGATGAGCCCTTAATATTAATATTAAGATTGTCCTCATCGCATTTTTTTAATTCCCATATATTCTTATGGGAAAACACACAGGAAAATTTTTTTTTGCTTCTGATTTTTGTACCGTTCAAACGACTAGTTGACTGATAAATCGCTGTTCCAATCTTTATAGAGAATTGAACAGGCCTACAAAAAAGGCCTGATAACATTGTTTGATTTGTCCACGCGTTCAAAAGTTATTCAAGATCAAAGTTCAATTGTTCAAAAATTTGATCGAATTTTATAAATTACACCGAAACTGTTGGTTTCAGTGTCAAAAAAAGGATAAAAAAAATTTTCAAACATAAATTAGCCCTTAGATCATATAAACGTCTTATAACTCAATGCTATAGCCTTAATCCAATGAAAAATGTATCATATTGGTATTTCCCACTGACTTAGGGCCGCTTGCATAAGGTTACTTAAATTTATTTAAGAAACACAAAACGTATTTAACACCCTTAAATACAATGAGCGTCTTGCACAACCCAAAATTTGCCGCTAAATATGTTTAAAGAACTGTCAATACGTTTTATGTAAAACGTATTTAGGCAGTTTAATATGATTACCTAATTTGATTTAAACGCGATCGTTTTGCAATCGGCAATTAGTCTACAATTATATTTTTTCTTTATTTTTTATTTTCTTAGGGCCAAAACGAGTACTATTTTCTAAAAGGAATATCTTTTACTTCGGTTTGATCTTCGTCATCATATATTTAAGTAAAAAGAGATGCACTTTTTGTCAACGCTACTTGGAAATGGATTTGATTATATTTATGACTAGTTGTGCCCACAACTTTGTCGGCGTGGTATTTTTTCGCGCAACCTTAATAGGAAAAAAGAAAACGTAGCCTAAGTTATTCCTTGTAACTATCTACTACTATATAGTATATACAAGTTATACTTGTAGCTGTCGCCTACCAGTGAAAGTTGCGTCAAAATCGAGTCAACAGTTTCAGAGCCTAGCCGGAACAGACAGACAAAAAGATGGTTTATCAAGAATACAAAAAACTTACCGTGACTTGACTTTTCACAGTCACCCCTTAACTTTTATTTGAGTTACTTGAGCGGTTTCAAACAGTTCTTTAGTACATATGATGTCATTTTTTTAATAGGTCAAATAAGTTAGTTACGGCCGCCTTCTCTAGTACGTAGTACATTAAACCTCATTGTCCATGACTGTTTTTCACGTGCGACGATTCTGCGAGTCATTTGATGGATAGGTACATAATAAAATTGGTTTTCGTCCTACCGTAACGAAATCACCGGATGACCTCCAATATTTTTAACTGTTTAACAGTGCTATTTTAGTGCTCTTTGACAATGGATGCATTGTTATCGTGTTCTTTTTTTCAAATGACATTAAATTTGTTCTTCTTTTAAATATGGCGTCACGTGGTTTGTGAATCTTTAGCCAGTGTGAAAAATTTAAGAATATTTAAATTTTAGAAAAATAAAACGTCTTAAATGATTTAGGTTATTACTTTTCATAATTATTATAGCTATAATATAATAAAGTAGGAAAAATACAATATAAAAAATATTATTATTAATATTATTTATTTATTATCCGTGCAAAGACGGAGAAAGAATACAATTTCCTGCGGCCGAGTGGCCTGTCGTAAGAAGCGACAAAACAACCCACAGCCAGGTGGTAGGGCATTTGCCCGCCTGGATGGCTACCACCCGTGGTCTAAAGTATGTCGCCATAACAACCTTGAGTTGTGTTCCGGCATTAGTGGACCAGTCTCTCTTAAGAGAGCAGCAGCGCATTTGTAGCGCCTTTGGTGTTGCGAATGTCCATAGGCAATGACAACCGCTTTCCATCAATGGGCCGTCTGCCTGTCTACTGAACTCCTGCAATAAAAAAATATATATGTTATACTAAAGGAAAAAAATGTTTGATAAAAAAAGGCAAAATAGCTAAAGATAAAGTATTGGTCCCAAACCACTGTCACTTATCGGGAACGTTCCCAAAAGACTGGCGACGATGCCACGATATGTAGCAGCGCGGTATCTTTGAGCAAAATAGACGCCAGCCTTCTGGTCGTGTGTGACGTATTTCTAACCTTTACAAACCAACTACGCTCTTGGCCAGTTTGACACAGATTCAAACACACACGCAGGTTGATTAAAACCAATAGATTACTTATGAAACCTCGAAATGTAACATTTAGTCAAATGAAACTTTCGAATTGTGAGAATTTCACACAAGCACAATGGGGATAGTTCACAAAAAATAACCCTCTGATTTTATATTTTTATCACGTAAAATAGGGTATTTTAAGATACTTATCTAAATATTTTTGTATTTTAAGCGTTAGTTTTTTTATAATTCGATTTTAAAATTATTTCTCCGATGACGTCATAAGGCACAAGCTTACATTGATTTCTTTGCCTAGAAAACAAAAATAATAAAAGTTAGTTTTATCTATATAAATCATAGTAATCTGGCTACTATTTAAATGTCACTGTCATTACTCATCACGTATCGTGATCATTTTATTGTTTTTGTCGCTAGGCTTATAATTTTTCGTGTTCAACCATTATTATTTTCTATAGTTATCGTTAATTTTTTTAAAGTGGTCTTTAGGGAAAATCCATGTTACAGAGCTTATATCAAATAATGTACAGCTAGATTTTTCTTACACCTGAAGCAGGCAAACAGGCAGACGGCCCACCTGATTGGATTTACATACATACATACATAACTTCACCCCAGGTCCCTTGCGGGGTAGGCACGATCAACAGAGCGCCACACAGGCCCATTCTTACACACCTCACTTGCTTCTTTGACATTCATAGCTCTTGTCATGCACGCTCGTCTGTTCTTAAGGCTCCTAACATCACCTTCTGCTAACACATGATCAATTTGATCATGGAAGGTGTGTCGTGGCCTTCCGCGACTTCTGCATCCATCCACTTTTGCATTGTATATCTGTTTAGTCATTCTTTCATCATACATTCTTTCCACATGCCCGAACCACCGGAGCATTCCTTTCCTTACCTTCACCCCGACACTCTCTTTCAGACGAAGGACCAGACCAACTCTCTTTCTTACTTCGGTATTACGAACGTGGTCCGCGAGCGTCACTCCGCAGATTTTGCGCAGGATTATGGTAGTGTTTGGATTTAGTAAGGTCAAATAAAGGTCAAACGCATTTCTTACATAATACAAGAAGATCGTACGTTTTTTGGAATTTTGACTAGACAGAAATGATTGGGGACACTATTCTTCGAAATGGTTTTTCAAATAGCTAGATTGAAAAAAAGTGAACAATCACCATTCTTGCCCAAAAATATTATCACGTCTGTTCTAGTAGAGGTAGGCAGTGATGATGGATTTTCAGTTGCTATACTTCATTATCTTGACCAACAGCTTTCACTTTATCTAAATGCATTAATCTATTCATTATATTATTTTTAATCAGATTTACGCCATTTTAAGAGTTCCGAACTTCCGATACCTAATGTAATCACATTTATCACAGCTGATTATCTGAGCAAGTAAAATGGCTAGAGATATAACATTGAGCACATACGTGGAAGTCACATGTCTGTAAATCTGTATTATGTAGTGTCATGTCTACAAATAAAAAAATTATGAAACAGAAGCCTGTATGATGGTGAAAATTTGAAAGTTGTATTAATAACAATATTATATTTATTTTTGTGTAAGAATAAGCCTAAATGGCGCTCTGTTGTTCGTGCCTACCCCGCAAAGGACCTGGCGTGAAGTTATGTATGTATGTATTATATTTATAATATATTAAGTTACATTGTATTTAAATATATAGCTTTTTTCAATTTTATATTCATTTATTTGATAAATAAATACAAGATGATATAAGGCTCACATATATTTTGCCCATGAAGCATGTAAATATTACTTAAAATTGTTTTAAAAAAACTTACCTTTTTTTACTACGATAACAAAACAAATAATACTTTTATGTCAAGTATACAGAAATATCTCCATTTTTATTATGTCAAATTATAATCAAAAATGTGTAAGAATAAGCATAAATGGCACTCTGTTGTTAGTGCCTACCCCGCAAGGGACCTGGCGTGAAGTTGTGTATAATCAAAAATCATCGTGATTTCTAGTTATGACTGATTCATGATTTTTGCAGTTATTTAGCCTCACCGCCTTCTTCACCGCGCTAATTCAATATGAATGACTCCTATACTTAAATCGTTAGCAAGTGTAGTACATAATTTTGTTAATTTAGGATCTTTGACAGTTCTGCGTTGTCAGTTAGCATTTTTAACGTATAGATGTTATTTGATTTCGAGGTCATTTCTATCTTATCATTTATGGGGTTCTGTACTAATTTTAATTAAAAATGAAACCCTTGTGCTTATCTAATGTCTGTTGGTTCGGCTGTCTATATATTGTAGCGAGTGATGGTGGAACAGTCTAGTTGGTTTAAGAAGTTTTTGAAAAAGGTAGAAGATTCTGGATTAAAAAGACAATGGCAATGACATTTTAGAAAGAAATAAACGATGATCGAAAGAATAGAAGATTCGGAAAGGAACAGTCACGAGATAGATGTTACAAAGAGATAGACAATGGATGAAAGTTCTGGAATAGAATGTTCGGAAAGAAAAAGACAGATAGATAGATGTTTAGAAAGGGATAGATAGTAAATAAAAGAATAACGAAAAGAAGATCAAAATTATGGGTTCCAAAAGATTTTTCCGGGTATGTAAGCAGCGTAAGGCGTGCCTAACGGGCAGTTGAGTTCAGTTCAAGACAGCGAAGCGTCAAGTGCGATACGAAAGAGACGAAAAGAAGTTTAATAAATACAGTGACGAGTTTAGTGGTGAATTTAGTGAAAAGTTTAGTGGACAGCTTAGTGAAAGAGGAGCGTAACGCAGTTCGAGAGAAAATTCGGAGGTGACCACTGCAGTAGCAGGAGGTGGTGTACGCAATATCGGCGACGGTATTGTGAGTGAGACAACCTATTGTCGGCCGTCGGGACAGTGCGTCGTTAATCGTGCGTATAGGGGCGACCCTGCGGAGAAGAATCACATACGGCTGTGACGTTAATAAAAGCGTTTAGTTAAAAACTGGTGTTTTCTTCCAATCCTAAGTGCGTACCCCCGCTCGCATGAAACAATATGTACAAAGTTATGTCTCAGCTATTTTTCTTAAACTATTCTTGCAAACGCATTGTACAAACTAAACCATTTACGGATATATTATCGTATACTCGTTGATAGGTAACTTTAAACAGTGCTTCCTTATATAATTAATCACAAGTAACCCAAGGGTCAGCAATAAAGTCCCGGTTGCTAATCATTTAAATACTTTATCAATGCCATTCCGGACTTTGATCAGTGTTTTTATTGAAGTGATGAATAAGTCCATTCAGAGTGTAAACGACGATGAATCTAATAAATCATTTTGTATCATAACTGCTACATATAAGTCATGCAACAATGTCGTGTATGAAATTGAGTGTTATTGCTATGTTTGCTTTACTATATCCCGCGGTTTTAACTCCTTCAAATGTTGATTATGCGTTTATAAACTCTGAGTTATTACCCGAACTTTAAATCCTGGTTGCGTGCTAATTATCTGCTTTAGGTTTAGAGTCGTATGTTTTAGTATTCTATGACCTTCCTTCACATGGTCTTCGATATACTTCTTACGTTTACTCTGATTTTTAATTACCTGGACAACTGACTGCTGCGATTGAACTTTTTTTTATGTTGCAAGCTTGAAGCAACTCATCATTGTAATTCGATTTGATGGTGAGTTCAGAGGCGGATTATCCGTAAGGCAAACTAGGCACCTGCCTAGGGTCGTGTAGTTCTAAGGGGCGCGCGAGCTCAGAATTTTTAAACAAATAAAAAAAATATATCGATAATTAACTAAATGCTAAGTAAGTACAAGAGTCCTGGTCTACTAAAATCTAGGGTTTGATGATACAACGTCATCGTTATTGCAAAAACAACTAGTTAAAATTTATAATATTATGATGGCCATTTATGGCCGGTACAGGGGCGCCGATAAAGTGATTGCCTAGGGCGCTCTGAACCTTTAATCCGCCACTGGGTGAGTTGTTTGTTCAAATAAATAATACAGCACATAACATGAATATTAGCAGAGTTTTTATTCCTACATTTTACATGTGTGTAGCGGATTACGGTTCACTTGAAACCCTAATAACAATAGAAGCAAAGACATACTATACAAATATTTAACGCATCAGTAGTTAGTAAACTTATTAATAAGATTCAAAAGGAATGTAATGTTTGTATTTAGGCTGAATCATTTAGTTGTGTTTAGTTTTCCCGTCAGAATTATGTTTTTGTTCTTATTCTAGATCATAAGTATCCAGTTTTAGTTTAGATTTATTGTTATGTATTGTTAGGCCTTAAATTTATGGATATACTGTTGGATAATTTTTAATAATAAAATAAAATATTCTAATAGCATTCAAATATAGAAAACGCCCTACAAAAAGGTTCTTGTTGAAATGAGAGGTTTATTTCAACACAGAATGAAAGAAATGTTGATCACCGCTGTCATTTTAGTCCAGTTAATTGAAAATCAGAGAATACTTAATTATTTTTTTATATCGAAATTAGCAAGTAGACAGACGTTCAGTCTGGTAGAAATTGATTGCTATCACCTATGGGCGTTTGCAATACCAGGAGCGAAGCCAACGCTTTGCCAGCCTTTAAGATGGTATATAGACGTGATAGAATAGGAGTAATATGAAAGAAGGATCAGACATAAGAAATGGGATAGAAAGGTCGGATTCGGACAATGCTACAGGGGCCATGGGGCCAATCATGGTATGAACACAATTAGCTCAAGGCTAACCATTTTACGCCGATATTCTGTGAGAGCGTTGTATCGACCGATCGAGTCGGCCCTAAGAGCTGTAATCAAGATGTGATTCCAGCATGGCTTTACCACGAATTGCGCAATTTTTTCTTCGTAGTGTTTGTACCTAGAATTACAGTCCGCTCAGCCGTTTTTATGGCGTAGGAGGCAAGACGTGGTTACAATGTAGTTATTATAGAGGAACTGCCATACAAGCATATCAAAGCGTGAAGGTCTCGTACACAAGCCAATATAATTCAGATTAACTTTTAATTTGCAATGCATGATGGAGTAATCGACTGAAAACATACGAGTTAAGAGCATTTTTGCTATCTCAAAATCTAATAGAGTGCAGTTTTGTAAGCATTTAGTATAGACAGGCCCATGCGCAAGTCATTCCCGGAGTGTAAGTGGCTCACGGACTAACGCCTGCCGGGGCTCGCGAAATGTGGCCCTGGCACAAGATGAAGGAAGAAACATCGAGGGGTTGTCCTCACTCGAATGGTATTACCATTTCTTCTGGGGTACTGACACCACTGCAATCTCCTCCACGCTTCCTCAGCGGTCGATAGTCATCAATCGGATTTCCCTTCGACAAAAAACTGCCTATAAATCAATCACACAGGGAAAGATTCCGTATAATTTACAAAGATAGAGTTAATATTAAATTATATAATTATAACAGCCATAAATGTCTCACTGCTGGGCTCGGGCCTCTCATAAAGGGGAATGGACAGTATAGCCCGCCACGCTTGTCCTAAGCGGTTTAGCTGATTAGACACATCGTGTATCTCGATGTGCAGGTTGCATCACGATGTTTTCCTTAACAGTTGATAGCACGCGATAATTGTAACAATATGCACATTAGGTTAGAAAAATGCCTAAGTGGTGCATGCATTCCGGCCGGGATCAAACCCGCGCCCTTTGGGTTAGGGACGCGTGCGTTAACCATTACGCTACCACGACGTAAAGATAGAGTAATGGACTGTAATATAAAAAAACACTAACACAGAAAACCTGACTTACTCCCATAACCATTTTATGTACGTTCCGTTTTAATGAAGACTACAGAAATACAGCTACCGCTTATGTTGTATATACCATATGTATAATGTAATAAGTGTAGAAACTATTATTAAGAAACTTGCTGAAGTGATACTTCTTTAGAATCGTTGTGATTTAAGCTCGATGAAAAGCCAAAGCGACACTAAAAAGTGGTAAACACATAAATCTAAAGGACTAAGCCTGCGAGAAAATGAGATAGAATATATTGTATTTAATCATTTAAACAGTGCTCATACAGATATAATGATACATACAAATAAAGTTGGCAATGTTTTGAAGATTTTCGTTAATTCTTTAAATTTCGTGTTTAAAGCTTAGATATATTATAACGATGCAATATATAAAACGTGACGTCACGAAATTTAGAATACCTCCTACCCCTTGTCCCCCTTTGTTTCACTACTACTGCGTGTGAACTGTACACACACGCATATTTTTTTATATAGACTCTTCTAGTATCGCTGGCATATCATGCTCGCCAGGGATAACAATGCTGACTTTGAAAGAAGACTTGTCAACCGCACAGGCACAGTGCAAATAGGAGCGAATATGACCCCGAACAAAGGTTACCAAAAGTTACAGGTGCTATATTATTTTTAATATTTACATAATCAATTCAATATATACCTTGGACACATAAATAATGCGTGGGATGATAATCTCATACACACAATAAAGAATGGATTCGACAAAACAAAACATATTATCTTATCATTCTTTTTGTTGTCTCAACATACGACATCCAGATGTTGAGTCACTCGACCGCCGCATGAACATGTGCGTGTGCGACTGTCTTTACCCGCGTACAGACAGAGCCAACAAAGACCGACGGTAGCATGAAAGAATTACAATCGGCCAAGAAAAAAGTAACTCATAACACACTGCAATAAAATCTCTATTAAAACTTTCAATTAGCATTTTATTATTCAATAATAGATTGATACACAAGGGATGTAAGAAACTTATGTAGGCACAAGATGGTCTGCCGCACGCGCGAGCGTAACGAAAGTGCCAATAACATGAGTGCTTTAATAGGTCTTTCACCCGAGGCAAACACTCTGATTTTTATTTCGATTTCATACACGCACGCCGGCGACTGGGAGTTCATCTACGCTTCCTTGAAACCTGGAAGCTATCCACTGTACTTGGCGCTCGCTCCTTTATGCTATACGTGAGCAAGCTGTGGAATGAGGTCCCTCCCGCGGTTTTCCAAGACCGCTACAATATGAGGCTCTTCTTCAAAAAGGGCGTCCACAGATATTTAAAGTCTCAACGAAGTAGGCAATGTATCGGCTCCCTTAGTGTTGCAGATGTCCATGGGCAATGATAGCCACTTGCTATCAAGTGGACCCGTCTGCCAGTTTGCCTATAAGCAAACGTAAAAAACCCTCAAAATTTTAGTGTGTATGGACCAAACAGACCCCAGATTCGGATTCAGCGCATCGACAAGAATAAGGGTCTAGTCAAAAGTACAGACCAGACCACTTATTTAATTTTTTGGGCGGGTGTTATCTAAAATGAAATTCAGTTCACATCCAAAACCATTACGGAGGGAATGAGAACAAACCTGCAAACACAAGGCAGCATAAAAAAGAGAATATTTGTTTACGACGAGATATATCGAAAGGACATTGACCGACATTTTTATCAGCCCAAAACTGACGAGACGCTTACACACATAGATACTAGACATGCAAGTTGATGTTTCGAATACTATGTAGTATAAGTAAGTATATGTACATATATATCATTTATCTTAATATTTTTTCTCAAAGATAATACGAACCTAGCCGCCAACGATTGCTTGGTAAGTTAGTTACGACTTCACATACTGCTTTGTTTTTATTAACCGCGGAGATAAGTTTTACAGCGGTGATAAAAAATATCCAAAATTCATCCCGGTTTTGTTAAATATTATGCTTTAATAATACATATTTACATACTTTTAGCACTGAATACACTAATTACTGTTCAAATAACACTGAACTTTTAGGACACCTGTCCTTTACGTCATATGAAAACACCATAGAATTACATCTCACATTTACATATCTATCTTAGGAGCCTGTGACAGTACCTTAAGGGCTCACCGGAAGATCAGCGCTGTTTATAAAAGACCAGCATTATGCAGGGTCTGATACCCCTTTCAGGTCAAAATTATGTTTTTAGTCTTAAATTTGTTAACGATTATACCTTCACTGCACCAATGTAATTTGGCCAGAATAAATTGATTTTCTTTCTTTCTTTGCGTGTTTGGTATTTATATGTCAATGTTGGTTGTTGGTTACCTTTAAAAATCTCTTTCAGTGTTCAATACTTTTTCCGAGCCAAAGTTATTCTTCTTTTCACCTCCTTAGATGTTCTGTTTTCGAAACTTCGATTGTTTTTTTTTTTTATTGCAGGAGTTCAGCAGACAGGCAGACGGCCCACTTGATGGAAAGTGGTTACCATCGCCTATGGATATTTTTCCTAGATACAAATAATCTGCCACATAGTGGATACTTTGTCCTTCTAAAAGTATAGGTAGTTTCCTTAGATCATTTTGACGGCGGCTAAGCCTTCCCCAGCCTCCCTTACTGTAACGCAGAGGCTCCGGGTTCGATTCCTGGAATGGTAAATTTCGAAAATGATTTTTCTCCGTTATTTACTATGGTCGGGGTGTCTGGCATCGGCCCCAGAGTGTGTCCGTTGTATATTACCCATAACACAAGCGTAACTTGCTTAATTTGGGGATATACAATGTGTATGTTTGTCTGCCGATTTATTATTATTATATAATCTTAATGGTAGTTTTATACCGTTCCTTAGGGCTTTAGTTTTAACTAGATTAACTTTAAGGTCCACATTTCTTGTATTTGGGAATGATCAAGTCAACATTTCTTGGGCCTACCCCTTCTAAATGCCGGTGTCGGTATAGCTTGAGATATATAATAATGTACATTCCTAATTAACAAACTAAAACATCTTAACGATTACATCCATTAATTATCCTTTAATTAAAATTTTATGGTGTTCATATATTTTACTGCTTAGATTAATTCATAAAATATGATTATTGTACGTAAACCTAACTGTAGATGATTTTCATTTATCTCCATAATTTATATATACTTTGATGTATTGTCATTTCGATATAACACGTGTTTTGTTTACACGCCTTAAGAACACGTTTTATAGCCGCTTCCTATGTCATACTACACATTCTTTGCATTATTGATTTGTTATCAACTCCACTCCGACTAACCTAACTCCACACTTAAATGTTGTAAACCCATATTGGTATCATTACTTTGATTACAGTACTTAGTGCCAGCACGATCGGCATAATACCACGCTCTCATAGATTATCGGCGTGAAACGCATAGCCTTGAGCTAATAGCCCCTTTCCTCCTTCTCCTGTTCCATCACCTCTATCCCAGACCTCTGATCTGTGAATGTGACCAGGATACCCGTAAAAGACGAGAATACGGTCGAAGTGATGGCGAAAAGATAATATCGGGAAGGACATCATAGCTTTTCGTGTTCAGATTACCACAGTAGTCAATTCTAGAAATAGCATATATAAAAAACAACTTGTATATATAAAAATAATATAAGCCCGTAAATGTCCCACTGCTGGACTCGGGCCTCCCATAGGGACCATACCCCTATGGTCCCTATGGGAAACCCGAGTCCAGGACATACCCGCCAAGCTTGTGCAAGGCGGCTTGGCAGGTTTGTCACATCTGTCATCTCGATGTGCAGGTTGCATCACTATGTTTTCCTTCACCGTTACTAGCACGTGGTACCAATTTATACATATAAAATTATTATATAGTCATTTATTTTACAATTTATGCTGCGATTACAGTGGCTATAAAAATTTAGGGTATTAGTCGCATTTACTACCTATGATTCGCATAGTGTTTCAATTTTTTGACAGCAGGGAAAATCGTTTCCCAGGGGCGATGAGTGCTGTTTTTATCTGAATCTATCTTACTGAAATGAAAAATAAATTTGTAACAGATAATAAGGACAAAAATATAATGTTTATATTATGTGGATAAAGAAAGCTATAAAAAAATATACATTAAAAAACCCTCACAATATTTGCTAGGGTGGAGGAGACAAAAACACATTCTCGTATCAGATTCCTCTATTTCATCCCCTTTATTATATTGTAGGGGATGGGGGCAATAAAGAAGTAATGTTTATTTTAAGTTAATATATTTAATATCTGAATTTGTAATAATTTCGTATCGAGCAGACAAGAAGAACGACGATGTTACTAAATAAATGTATACAAAAATAAACATAAAAAGTTTGTCCTACACATTTCTATTCCATCCTCTTTAACCTTTTTTTTTTTTTAACCAGGGGAAATCCGTTTGAGGACTAAGCCGCGACAGGCACAGAAGCCTGGGGGGATGTTCGCGACCCGTGTGAGTGTGGGATTCGCCAGATCGGGGGTGGCACTAGCGTGCCCAGTCAAAACTGGCGCCACGCTATTGCCACTCCCCAGTTAGGGATACCCACTAAAACCCCTGGGTGTTCCGTCCTGCGCCTTATGCCAGGGCTACGTGAATGCGGGCTTCCCAACTCCGCGTGCCCTGGCAGGCGTGGGCCCCCTCACTGGGCCTCTTCCAATGCCAGGGGAAAAGTCCCCCGGCCACAACTAGGTCTATTCCGAGCGTGGGGCGGTCTGTAACGCGCCCCACGGGAAGAGAGATGAGCGCGCGCGGAACACTCGCGCTCTCATCTCGACGGCATGTGCGGGTGAGTGAGAACCCCTATACCCCAAGGGGCCCCACCCGCGCCGCCCGCTTACGGCGGCCGTAGATCATTGTCCGCCCTCCGGGGTCGGCGCGTCCTCCTTTGGCGGGAGCGGAGCAGGGAATTACGCTCACGCTCCCGTTCCGCCTCCTCCTTCGCAAACATGACTTGCTCGCAGAAGGAGGAGACGGTGTCCCATCCGGCAGAGCTCCCGACCATGGTGCGTACCACGGCCGGGAGCAAGGTGTCAAGTCCGGTGTGGGCGACGAGCTCCCGGCGCTGCTCTGTCCAGGCTGGACACTCCTGGAGTGTGTGTAGCGCCGTGTCCTCGTCGCCCCTGTCACAATGGTGGCACCCTGACGTGGCCTCACGGCCGAGGCGACACAGGTACCTTCCGAAGCAACCATGCCCCGTAAGGACCTGTGTCAGCCTGAACGTGAGGGTGCCGTGACGTCGTCATCCTCTTTAACCTATGTTTACGGCTCTGGTGTTGGAAACGTCTACAGATGACCATTTGCCATTGGGTTGGTCGTCTGCCTATTGGCCAGCATGACAATAAAAGATATTAAAAAAATCCAGGAACTAATACCACTAAAAATTCTTAGCGCTGTGATTATCTGTATGGTATTTTAGTACCTACTTGTAATTATAACTTAGCTAATGATGTGGCAGGAAACAGTCACCCATATTTTTTAGTTGTTGTTGTCGGGCCCAATAATAAGGATGGCCTTCAAATGTCAAAAACGTCCTCAACGAAGGTCGCGTTCGAATTACTGTTTTTTTATACCATAGCGAGTATTTCCAGTTGTTTTATAGTTGCTTCTAAATATAGAAATATTTTTTATATCAATGTCAAATATATGTGTTACTAGGATATGCCCATGACCTCGGCCACACTTGACTTGAAGTTCCCGGGACGCAACGTAATCTATCGTTTCAGTGAAAACTGTGCCAAAGCTAGGTTTTATGTATCTGAACAACAACAAACCACTCTTTGGAAAAATCCCGCGGGATTCCGGGACAAAAAGTAGCGCAGATTTTATATCTAAGAATTGGCTGTCGAATAGTGAAAACCGTATCAAAACCGGCCCAGTTGTTTTTACGTGAATCCCGACCAAACAGACAAAACGAAAAACAGAAAGAAAATCTAAAAAAGTACATTATATTCTCCGTCGTTTATATAGTCTGTTCCAGTTGTGGGTTTTTTATATGACATCAATACAGACATGGCATGTTTAAAATGTTATAATATTATAGATTAATGATCAGGTAAGGGTCATGATGGAGGTGGCCATAATATCAGCCCATAAACGTCTCACTGCTGGGTTCAGACCTCCCCATAAAAAATATCGGATAATTATACTTTATGTACGAGCAAAAAGTGTCACGAAAATGTGTGAACCTTATAACTAAATCCCGACCGATAAAGTAAATTGTGCGATTTCGGTTTGACTCATTCCGTGAAGGAAATTAATCTTATACGCTTATCTATTGTAATAATTCACGATGCCATTTTTTTTTTCAAAATCAGCCGGTTCGATTCCTGACTAAAGTAAATGTTTTTTTTTTCAAAAATCTAATAATACCACTTGAGTTTGAGATTATTTTTCATTTTCTCGTATAGTTTAGGACATGACCCCGAAGGCCCACTTGAAAAGTCCAAACTATACTTAATAGGGTTTAAAAATCCCAGTGCGTGACTTTTTTTGAACTGATAATTTCTTATGGGAGTATAAACCGCTTCGTTACGTAACGCGTTACGGCGTCAGTCTGTCTGGCTTCCTTTTCTCGCACGCATACGGCAGCGGTAGGCAGGCTCCTCAAATTAAACAATTTTAATATTAAATAGTTCAACTTAGATTAGTTTAAGTAATCACTTCTGTCGGGCGTTCCGAGACGCACACGTTTTTTTATTTAACCAGCAGATTCACACAGGTGGTAGGGCATCTGCTCGACTGGATGGCTACCACCCCTGGTCTAAGGTATGTCGCCATAACAACCTTGAGTTGTGTTCCGGCATTAGTGACCCGGTTCCAGTCTCCCTTAATATGGCAGCAGCGCATTTATAGCACCTTTGGTGTTGCGAATGTCCATAGGCGATGGTAACCGCTGTCTATCAAGTGGGCCGTCTGCCTGTCTACTGAACTCCTGCAATAAAAAAACAGATTCTTTATCTAGACCCGTTTAGGTTGTTTACAAACTTGGTTGCAAAATATAGTTTTTTCTATTTACATGTTATGTTAAAACCTTAATTAAGTTTATATAATTATATATATATATAAACCTATAAAGAAAAATGATCTGATTATGAAAACCTCTTTAAAAATTGGGAGGAGTTAGCGGATATACAGACAATCTCAAAAAGTGACTTTATTTTATACGTGAAGATAGAGATTTATAGTCTTATTCATAGAGAGTTAGAGTACGTTTAAACGCTTATATAAGAACTCGGGGCGTTATGCTGTGCAGATTTATTTTCAAAAAATGTGTAAAATTCCTCTAAATTAAAAATAACTGTAGTTTAAAAAGTATGTGTTTTTGTCGAATATATTCTTTGAGTTTTCACAAGAACTCCGTTGAATGACGTTAGTTGTAGCCTTAAATTCAATTGCGCTACTATACGACGACTTATACATCAGAATTAGTTGTATGGACTGAGATCCCTTTGACTGTCGTTGTGGCGAATTCTACTACTACTCTATGAATAAGCGCGTTAATATAAAAGAAAATTGTGTATTTTTATTTATTCATCGTTATATATAATAAAATAATTGTATTATTAATCTAAACACAAATCAAGTAGAAATATTTATGTCTTTAATAAAATACACACATTACACACCCAACCGCATCCTAAGGTGAAACATGATTGTAACAAGCCTATAGCAGTATCGTGAGCGACTTTTGTACATATATTTTTTCTACGTATGATATTTTTTTGTTTGTTTTTTTATTTATTTTTGTTTCAGTTAGGTTTAATCTTATTAAATTTGAAATTCTTAAAACAAAATAATAATTTAAAATACCTTTTGCAACAAAAAATATTTAGGTGCTAATGTTGCTTACGATAAATTGGGGGTAATGGCTCGATAATATGACTTTAGTATAGCTGAATCTCTTTAAATCTGTTATTATAACTATACATACATTACGTTATTAGATATCTTTTGTCAATTATATTTCGTTGAACCGATTAAACTTATTCAAAGCATATGTATCGTGCAATATGTAATAGAATCATCGAACCTTGATCAAGATTTGAAATATAAGTTCTCAAGTCCGTAGTGAAATCAATGTAACTAATATAAATGTTAAATGAATCAAATGAACGTATCACGAGTGTAGGAATGGTGTCATAAAGCTGCACGCGAGATCGGTCAAGGCTCTTTTCGACATTTCATTTAAATAATTTTTCTACCATTGATTTTCATTTATTCAAACGAACCTGTGTCTTTTCCCTTAATTATTACACTCTTTGGTATACCGGGTGTCCTTAAGCTATAGCACGTGGATGAGGAGTACTTAAAATATTTTCTAGTGCAAGGATCTAGGCCAAATCTCTCTCATACAGTCCATCACAAATTGAACTAACTTATTATCCGTGGGCTACTGCGCCCCACTATTGTATATAGGATGTTTTGCACAATTGAAAATTCTTTTATGTTTAAAAGTGAGAAAAACTTCGTTCTATCATTTTTAAAAAGTTATTTGTCTCATCTGGGTTCTTAACATTTATTTGGCTTCAGACCACAAAAGGCACACAGACAGGTTGTTGAGGCAACAACTTTTATAAAACCTGTGAACAAAATTATTCTATCTATAATATTTACAATTCTTCTCCTTCATATAGTATAGCTTTGGGACACTCCAAAGAGTGTTTGTTGATAAAAATCTGTGATTTGTTTATCTTGCTACTTGTCTGTCTATGATTTCATAATGAACCTTAAAATTTAAGAGGAAATAGCTACTAGCTAGACACCTTATCGTAAATAACCGTTTTTATATAGAAATTTTGTTTTCAGTAACTCAATCAGTTCAACAAGCTCCGAAATGACTTAACGGATTTCAATGAAAACATTAGGAATTAAGACATCATATTTATCTTAAAACGTATATATTTTATTATCATCTTTCGCAATGTTCACAATATAGGAATATAAAGTCCTCCTTCGCGATCAATGTCACGGGCATAGCTGGTCTACAGAATTTTAGATCCTATCTCAAAAGCACTTCCTACGTCGCCAGATTAGTCAATATTATTTTCTACCTGAAAGAGATCTCTTTTAAACGATAAGACCGAGTATTGTGTTACCATAAAACATTTTTTCTTAATTCCGTGAGTTCAGTAGACAGGCAGACAGCCTACCTGACGGAAAGTAGTTACCATCGCCTATAGACGCCAGTAACACTACACATGCTCTCTAAAGGGCGACGGGAACGAGCCCACTAATGCCGGAATATAACTCCAGGTTGTTATGGCGGCATACTCTAGACCAGGTAGCCACCCAGACGTGCAAACTCTACCATCTGGCTGTGGGTTGTTTTGTCGCCTCTTACGACAGGCCGCCCGGCCCCAGGAATTTGTATTCTTACTCCGTTCCTGCACGGATAGATTGGTTGATTGTTTCAAATTGAAAGAGAGATGTGAACCGTGTAATATCGGTTTAATAAAATGTCATATATCTACTTTTTACCTTGTTCGAATGATCGCATAAACTAATCAATTATAACATATGTTTCTAATGTCATAAATTCTGTTGTAGGATAAATGTTTAATACGTATAAGGCGAGCTTACTTGAGCTTAGTCATACCGTGATCACCAGATGACTAAACCGATGCGCATGCACATGCGCACTGCTATATCTAATTCAAGGCGATGTGGCGCCATGTTCACACACTTGTAGCGCCTGAGGGCAAAACGTTGCTTAAATTCTAATTTCACTACACTAATTTAAGGACCTGGTATAAAGGATGAAAATGACTTAGCTATACATTCCGACTCTCGTTTACTTATTATAGCACCCTGATTTAAGAAAAGCGGTCTCAAAATCAACGTAGTATTGATTTACATATTTTACTTTTTTCATGTTTAAAGCATAGCCTAGTAAGACAATGAACTATAGATAATAATAGATAAACAAAAGTTGTAACAAGTACTCAAGAGATATTTAAAAAGGGAATGATTAGATAAAAAGGGTAGGCTTTATAAAATGAACATATTTTATACATACATACATACATACATACATATTGCCACGCCTGTTTCCCATTGGGGTAGGCAGAGACAATGGTTCTCCACTTGTTACGATCTTGACAAACACTTTTCGCTTCATCAACTTTCATTAATCTTCTCATACATACACGCTTATTTAAACTACTTTTTATCTGACCTTTCTTCAAAATATCTTCAATTTGATCATGGTGAGTACGTCTTGGTCTACCGGCACTGACTCTTCCAGTCACATTGCTATCATATACTTGTTTTGTGATTCTGCTATCATTCATTCTCTCTACATGGCCAAACCACCTTAACATTCCCTTTTCAGCTCTTGTCACTACATCTTCTTTCAATTCACAACGCTCCCTTATCACACTGTTTCTTATCATATCACTTACATTAACCTTACATATACTTCTCAAAGCTCTCATTTCAACTGCATTTATTCTACTTTCATGCTTCTTCTGCCACACCCAACTCTCACTGCCGTACATTAGCGTTGGTACTAAAATTAAAAAAATAAGAGAAATATTTTGGATAAAAATAAAATACATAATTGAAGTGAGCATTGCCGGGCAAGTACTTAGTTAATAGGCTTACATAGCTGTAGGCGGATGTTATGGGCTGCAGAATTTTCATGGGTACTGACCGGACACGTCTGCTTTGACCGGTACCTGTGTCGAATATCACGTAGATCATCGTCAGGCTCCCATCGCTGCAGTGCCAGCGTCGAGAACATGGCGCTACATACTCTCCAGGACTGTTCAGCCTGGGACGAGGAGCACGGTGTCCTCAGCCTACTGCCGGATCTGACTTGCTGTCGCCTCTTTTGCGGGGCCGTCATATCCGCAATGGAGACGGCAGAGCGGGAGAGGGAGCAAGGGGAAAAAGGGCTACAGAACTTCATGTGATAAACATGCGGATCCCTACAGTTTCATTCCAGAATAAATCGCAAATATTTTTAATTCATACTAATATAATACGAAAGTAACTCTGTTTTTTGTTAACCATTCAAGACTAAACTCCTTAACAAATCTTAATGATGTATAGTAAAGCTGTAAAACGTAAAATAGCGTGTGCCATATAGGCTAAGATCCTGCTATACAACGACCTTCACCGAGTGTTTATTTGATGAAACCTATTTTATATTTAATTAAAGGTGTCAATAAATATATTGCATATGGGTTGCCTAAAAAAAATCAGTCCAGTATATTATTAATTAGCATTTTAAAAAAACGCATGTAACACGTAATAGGAATTGTACTCCAATCGGTACTGTTTCCACGGTATAATGTCTTTGAGAACAATAAAGATTTACGTATTCGATACCGGCTGTCATACGATCCGATGCGACCTTGGTAGCTTGTGGTATCGGGGAACCGCGCCTCACTGCACAACACTACGCTACATGAGTTTACATGAAAGCTAATTTACATTAATCCAACTACTGACGTCAAATTCTAAGGAAGACAGTGCTGACTTATACTGGCATCGTGTAAATTGCTCAGTACAGCGCTACCAAATATGGTTGACTGCAATATTTTAAAGTGAGTAGCGGACTGACCCCAAGTCAGTAGTTGGACCAATGTAAATTAGCCAAACAAAACCTAACAGAAACAATATAGTACAACAAAAAAAGAATAATATCGTCCCCATCAAGACATCATGGTAAAATAGTATAACTCAAATTTTGAGAAAACGCGTTTCTCATTTGGCTTTTAAATAAATTGCGATTTCTTCGAACGTTTAACCTTTAATTCTTAATATAATAAGTTAGATCTTCGGCTCCGTAATAACCATTTCCCAGTATCTCCGACATTTGTGAGTCACTAAAACATTAATAGGACCGCTTATGAGATTAAGGGGTCAATTAGCGAATTAACTGGGCACTAATCAGCTGGAATGGACAATTGGCCACTTAATTTATTCTATTAGCGAATAAGAGGATTGGTTCCTCTACTGCACATTAAGTAGTACTTTTATCGGTTAATCTATATCTTTATATAGATAAATACATAACTTCACGCCAGGTCCCTTGCGGGGTAGGCACGAACAACAGGGCGCCATTTAGGCTTATTCTTACACACCTCACTTGCTTCTTTCACATCCATAGCTCTTGTCATGCACGCTCATCTGTTCTTAAGGCTCCTGACATCACCTTCTGCTAATACACGATCAATTTGATCATGGAAGTTGTGTCGTGGCCTTCCGCGACTTCTGCATCCATCCTTTTTTGCATGGTATATTTGTTTAGTCATTCTTTCATCATACATTCTTTCCACATGCCCGAATCACCGGAGCATTCCTTTACTTACCTTCACCCCGACACTCTCTTTCAGACCAACTCTCTCTTTTACTTCGGTATTACGAACGCATTTCGCGAGCGTCACTCCAAGATTAAATAATGATACTAATACATATTCAAGAATTGTAACTAAGAATAAAAATATATTTTTCAACACACTTGCTCATAAAGTGGCTCTATGGTCACCGCAATTAGGCACAGAATGACACCCCTAATCAAACTGTGAGTAAAAAAAATAACTCATAGATTTTTTTTTAATTTTATTGGTTGAGTTGCTTTGTTCTTAAAAAAGTTTTTATTCAAAAAAAAGATCGTGTTCTATAGAATAAATAAATTAATGTTCCTATTGCTTGCTCATTTCATGCAACTTCTTATTTAAATAGATAATTTTAACTTGTACGTGTTTAATAAATAAAACTTTCACTCATATATAACTTTTTTTTCTCTGTAATAAAAGAGAACTTTAAATTCCCCATTTTGTACGTGGCAGAATAGGCGCAAACCCTATGCACGGAAAATAAAAAAAAACCTCATCCCTTTAGTCTGTGGCCGATCGCAATGCGCGCGCATAGGAAAACTGATTATTTTTCCCGCCATACTGAAACATTTTTCACAACTCGTTTTCACTGTTGAAATTATAGTTATTTATTAATTAAAATGTCTACGAGTACTAGTTACGAAGAAAATGATTTATGTTGTAAATCGCCCGATATAAGATGTGAAGCCCTTAACGTTATGGAAAGTTTACTGAAAACTAAAACTAACTAAAACCTGAAAACTCCAAGGACAAATATAGGAGTTTTTGTTATTATTTTATTCACAAGTGTGTTGAAAAACGTCGTACGATACACGTGTGTATTGATGATTACCGTCCTCGGCTCTCTTAAGACCCTCGCCTACGGCTCGAGTCTCAATGGCGCCTCGGCGGTAATCACCAATATTACACACTAGTACCATAATGTATTATGATAATCAAGAAAATTATCATATTAATGTACATACATAGAATTTAAGTAACCTAAGCTTTTCTTAAACAATTTCAGTGCAGCTTAGGTTAGTTTAAGTTATCACATCTGTCGGCGTCCCGAGACGTATAGGTACCGTCTGTTTCTTTCTATTATTATTCTGCCGCGACGATATCAAGAACATATTGCAGATTTAGTAGAATACGATTTTTGACACTCTGGCAATGGAATCGTACTTTGAATATCTTCACAACGCCATTATATTGAAATAGCAGAATCGGACCCCTGTACCCTACTGTGTGCGTGGACTGGCAAGCCCTTGACCAATTTTTCTTATTCAGATAATTGCTCTGCACACATTAGAACGATTAATCAAACAAATGTAATATGTACACGAAAATGTCGTATTGTTAATTGTATTCCAAACAGTAATAAATTATTTATGACGTGTGGCTATTACGAGCACCTTCAACGTGGATAAACAATCAATCAAGGTTTTAAAGACTAGGAAGCGTTTAATTAAAGTTGGTAACAAATAATAACTACAGTCAAATTATATTGGGATATAAACACACGTTGTATTTGTATCGCTTTAGTTTTTTTTATCAAAATTGACCCCGAAAGTTTATGAATTGGCCTTGGATGCCCACTTTAAAAAAATCCCCTCTATACTAAAAAAACAGCACTGTGCAGTGGCACACACAATGTTTTTGCCAAAGTTACATCCTACCTCATAGATTTGGATTTTATAGGTTTAATTTCGAAGAGTGTGCAGTCCCACACACGTTTATGATTTAGCCTGGGAAGCCCACTCAAAAAAATCTCCTCTATACTAAAAAAAGCATTGTGCAGTGGCACGTACAATGCTTTTGCCAAACTTTACACTATTCCCCATAGACTTGGATTTTATAGGATTCGTAGTTTACGTAGTTCGATAGTATGCGTATAGTGTCTGATTCCCCTTCCGTCATTCATCCAGTTTCGGAGGAGAAGGCGTTCTGGTTTCCACCGTTTCACAGTGGAAACGCCACCAGTGCGAAGGAAATGCGTCGCCTCCTCGTTCCTTCTACGTACCGTTGAGTTGTGGAATGCGCTACCACAGTCCGTGTTCCCCGAAAAGTACAATCCGGGTAACTTCAAATCTCGTGTGAATAGGTACTATCTAGGCAAGCGTGCTCCATCGTCGACCGCATCATCGTTCGACATTACACGTGATCGTGGTCAAACGCCATCCTGTTTATCAAACAAAATAAAAAACCTGGGTCTTTGAGGATAAAATATAATATAATATTATATATATATATATATATATATATATATATATATATATATATATATATATATATTATAATATAATATTCTAGTGTTAGTTACGGAAACTGCTGGTATATTCCGTAACAAGTGATTGCAAAATATAAAAACAGATAATATTATGGATTCATAACGGAACCCTTAAACTTGGCGTGATAGGGGCCTAATGGAATCATCATCATGATTTCAGATCTTAGGGCCGTCTTGATCGGTGTAATACTACGCTCTTATAGAAGCTCTCCTTGAAACTTAGCCTAGAGCTAATCTTGTCTCGTGCGATGAGTGACAGGTCCGATGGCCCATTTTCCCTTTCTTCTTATTTCATAACCATATCTAGTCTATATCGTATTTTCCTCCTCTCATCCCTCGATCTTAAACTCCTTTATCACATCTCTTTCTAAAGGCTGGCCGCAATACGTTGGCTTCGCTCCTGGTGTTGCAAATATCTATAGGCGACGGTAAATATTTTCTATAATGACATACGGTGCCGAATCATGAACACTGACAGTGAGACTGAATGAATTAAGTGTTTCTCTTATGGATAGAATCAGAAATGAAGAGATCTGTTGCAAGATTAGCAAGTTGAATAGTGAGCCGGTTACGTCTGTTAAGAACCGACGGCCGATGGAGCAAACGAGTCTTGGAATGGATACTGCGTAAAACGCCCTCCAACCCGATGCACTGACCATCTACGTCGGATCGGGATACGTGTCGCAATCTTGGGGTGGCCTACGTCCTAGCAATGGACAGAGACTGGCTGAAGAACAACCACTTTAAAAGTACGTGGGTCGTCGGCCTGTTTGCCAGCTTGGCAATAAAAATACTAAGCGTTTTCGAGAAACCATCAACCTTTTAAGTTTAAGTTTGTGTTAAAACCCTATATACTATAATACTTTTTACGAACAAAGTTATATCGCTTCATTCTTTTGCAGAGCATTTAAAGTTGTACCGGAGGAAAATCTTTCGACCACTCCAATAAAAGCCTTCGAAAATGGAAGAGAGCAAGAAAGAAATCAACTTGGAGTCGGTCCTAGAAAGTCTGGGTCCATATGGAAGATACAACCTGTTTTACTTTGTACTTCTGCTCTATCCAATATTATTGAGTAGTTTCTTTGAATGTGGATTTATTTTCGAAGCGCAGGAAATCGCCTACAGGTAACCGTTTTAAGTACTTTAACATTTCAATGTGTTTATTTAACATTCTATGCAATAAGAATGCAGAAAACGCTCTTTGGACACGTACCCAACCAACGCGGCGGCGATTTTGGTCAATTGTTATTATGATATTTATTAATTATGACGAGATCTCAATAAGAATAGAATATAAGAATCTCAATAATTAATTGTTCAAAATTAAGAAGCTAGCAAGATTTTTAATTTCCCGCATTTTTATAAACGTAAATTTCTGGAATTTATTACGGAAATCTAGGATACCTAATTAAACTACACGTTAATTTGATTAGCATATATTCTTAAATTCTCTCTTCCCTTTCACTGTTTTCCGTTTATTCAGGGTCGGTCTGCTTAGCATATATAATACTTATACTTACATCTTTACCTTGCTTGCTTAGAAACTTACATTATTTAACATACTAGAACCGAAATTAATTATCTTTGCTGTCTTTAGTGACCTAGATCGCTGGAACGCAATACCTGCGTTCGATTCTTGACATGGTAGATTTAGTAAAAGAACATACACTCACAGATCTTGTTTGGTATATTATTCATAACACAAGCGTTATTTGCTTAGCTTGGGAATATATGATATGTGTTTGTCAATCGATTATTATTTAACAATATTAATATGAGTCAAAATACTTTTGTTTTTAGGTGTGAAGTACAAGGTTGTGAACAAAGATTCAATGACACCTCCTGGCTAAAATATGCAATTCCAATGGACGCTAAAAAAAACAAACCGGCTTCATGTGAAAGATATGCGCCAGTGAACAACTTCACTATCTCACAATGTCTTCCTGAGGAATTCGAATTAAATCTAACACTGCCCTGTGAAAATTATGTTTATGAACTTGATAAGAGTTTAGTTAAAGAGGTAAGTACTATTGATATTTTCATCTCATTTATTTAAGCTATATTTAAGATCCTCTCTTTTATTGCTGATGAGCAGCCGTCACTATCGGCACGTATAATGTAAAGTGATTACCGGCACTTATGTAAATTTGCAACATCAGAAGTTATGGTCAGGGGGACTAGAATCTAATCACTAAGTCCAGAACACAACTAATGGTTGTTATGGCGTTATAATCTGGTTGTAGGTGGTTCTGTCTTAAGACATCCCACAGGAATCAGTATTATTTCTCCGTTCTTGCACGGATAGACTTTTATTAGTGAGCTTATGAGTTAGCGTTATTTGAGAAATATATAGACTTTGCCTTTCGAGCATATCTTACCATCATTTATTAACCTTACAGATTAAAATTGTAATAAACTCCACACAAGTAATGTCAATCTTCTGCCAATGGTAAGGTAAATGAATGGACAGATTTAAAAACTATACATAAGATATTTTATGGCCAAGTTATACATCAGCTTGGACTCACACCAGCCTCTTCAGCTAATATTGGACTGTTTATTCCGTCTATAAATTTGATGAAATAACCAAAGTCATGCATGTAAACATAAACTTAAATCATTTGTCATTACATAGTCGTGTCCTTTCAGTTCAGTGCCTTTTAACCAAATTAATTTAATTTGGTTGATATATTTAATATCAGCATTACTTTTTGCACACAATCAAAGAATGCCCCTTTTACGTTACTGTATGTGCTGTCTACTGCTTAATTTGGCTATGATACGCATTTCACTAGCACAGGTCTGCACGAGAAAAACACATCGATAGGATTTTATTTCTGTTTCAAAATAACAATAGTCATATTTCAGGAGATTTAAATTTTGAAATTATATGTATGTATTCATAGGCACATAGTTTAAAGAATTAAAATCTCATTTACATTATAAGATAAGCTTAAAATATGTACACATGCATCAATAGACAAAGCAGATTGATGATAAGATTGACAAATGTATAGAAAATGATGACAATATAGATAATGACCTAACTAAACATATCCATAATTATATCACTGTTAAAAGGAACTTTAAGAAATATTTTAGTATAAGATAAGAAATATTTATAGTTTATGCCTAGATGAACGTTTCAATAAAACTCGTAAATTTTGATTTGTTAACGATCTTGAATACTTTTGCAGTTTAACCTGGCCTGCCAAGAATGGAAAAGAGCATTAGTTGGCACAATTCATAACACTGGAATGTTTGTAGCGATGTTATTCACTGGAGCAATATCTGATAGATTTGGAAGAAAAGTAGCAGTGGGCTTGTCGTCTTTAGCCAGTTTTCTATTCGGTTTCTCGAGATCATTTGCCCCTGACTACTTGGTATATGTTGCTTTACATTTCTTTGAAGCTGGATTTGGAGGAGGGCTGTATCCTTCAGCCTATGTATTTAGTAAGTATTCAATCATTTTAATCTCATATAACAGTGCAATAGAGCTTTTCAAATTAAGTTATTCAACTAAGAAACTAGCTGCCGACATTTTTAACAATAAACTTTAGTGTATTGATACTTTTGTTGCGTACTCCTTTTATCTGCAACTTTTTTAGTTTTTTTTTAAATTACTACTTTGAAATTGAATTGTCAAAAATTCTGGTTTCTCTCTCTGCCACATAAGAAAAGATTGCATTACATTTCTCCATTAAATAGATTCATTATCCAAAAGCTTCATCATTCCTTGGGTTATTATAATTTTCTCATGTATTGCGCTCATCAAACGTGGCATCACTCCCAATTCTAAAATAAAGTTTTGAATATAATAGTTAAAGTTAGTCATACGTTCTTGAATCTGCTGCAAAATATCTTACCGACCTCTTACTGGCTCTTAGTTTGTCACAGCTGAGATAATCATTCCGTACATATACATACATACATAACTTCACATCAGGTCCCTTGCGGGGTAAACACGAAAAGCAGAGCGCCATTTAGGCTTATTCTTACACACTTCACTTGCTTCTTTGACATTCATAACTCTTGTCATGCACGCTCGTCTGTTCTTAAGGCTCTTAACATCACCTTCTGCACACGGTCAATTTGATCATGGAAGGTGTGTCGTGGCCTCCCGCGACTTCTGCATCCATCCACTTTTGCATTGTATATCTGTTTAGTCATTCTTCCATCAATCATTCTTTCCACATGCCCGAACCACCGGAGCATTCCTTTCCTTACCTTCACCCCGAGACTCTCTTTCAGACTCTCTTTTATTCCGTAACCTCCTATTATACGTTTAATCTTACTGTTCTACTAGTATACCACCACATATAGCACCACTTCATTTGTTTGCTTTTATTATAACAACAAAGTGCCTGGTAACTTCATCGAATGTATCAACCTGTATAATAAGTATGTTGAATAATAGATACCAGTGAACTTGTAATTAGATTGTAATATCACTTTATGAATTCAAAAATTCAACAAAAACCTCTATATGCAGACAAGCTTTCGATTGTTTAATTGAAAACAAGTTTTGCAAATTTACATAACGGTGAATGCAATACGTCACAAATGTTTTATATTACCGCATAATTTAATTCAACTCCTTAACCGACATTCATAGCTTTAATCTGATTCTATGCTACGGAAATTCTCGAAATTTCCGTATTACAACCTGATAACAAAAACAAAAAAACGAAGTTCAACAAACTTAAACTTTTATATTAACATTTTAATGTAATATTTGACCTTCATCAATTTGTTTACAGTTGTCGAGCTGGTTGGCCTTAAACAACGTGTTATTGTATCTGCCATGTGTAATATGACCTTCGTGATAGGTGTTGTTCTTATTGCTCTACTTGCTTGGTGCGTCGACAACTGGAGAACCTATGTCCTCATACTCTACTGCCCTGCTATCATCGTTGTCATATACGTCTGGTTCATGAACGAAAGCGCCAGATGGCTCCTCAGCAAAGGCAGGAGAGACGAAGCTATTACAGTTTTGAAAAAGGCAGCAAAGATTAATAATTTAGACCCTCGAAAGTTAGAACTAGATTCACTAGGAGATCCTCTACTGAAGCCTCAGAATCAAACTGAAGATAAGAAATCTCAACTATCAAAGGCGATACGGTCGAGTATTATTTGGAAGAGGCTGATAATTTGCTCGTTTCTGTGGATGACATGCTCGTTGGTGTATTACGGGATGTCGATTAACTCTGTGTCATTAAGTTCGAATAGATACGTGAGCTTTATGTTAGTGACAGTGGTAGAAATACCTGCTTATATAGTCGTTGTGATTGTACTAGACAAATATGGTAGGAAAAAGACATTGATCAGTACTTATCTAACATGTGCGTGTATGAGTATGCTGTTCGCGTTCCTGCCAAGATGTGAGTATGTTTTGTTTCTTTTTACAGTTAGTTAATGACACTTTTATCCGTGCAAGAACGGAGAAAGAATACAATTTCCTGCGGCCGGACGGCCTGTCGTAAGAGGCGACAAAACAATCCAATGCCAGATGGTAGGGTATTTTCCCGACTGGATGGTTACCTGGTCTAGAGTATGCCGCCATAACAACCTTTTGTTATGTTCCGACATTAGTGGCCTGGTTCCAGTGTCCTTTAAGAGAGCAGCAGCGCATTTGTAGCACTTTTGGTGTTGCAAATGTCCATAGGCGACGGTAACCGTTTTCCATTAAGTGGGCCGTCTGCTGAACTCATGCAATAATAATAAAAAATGTGTCATAAATAGAAAAAGTTACCACTTACGGTATGACGATTACGCTTTCTATCGTCGTATATATGATTCTAAAACGGATCAATGTAAAGTTCCCACGGTATACAGGATGGAAGTGAATAATCAATACTAAAAGACATACTTCATTATTGATTAAACCAAAAACACTTAGAATTTATTTAAAAAAATATAGACAACAAAATAAAAAATTATAATTTTCAACATTATTAAGGTTCTGTTGTCAAAGACTTATATTTCTACAATCACAGATATCGTCAAGGCACTGTTAATTTGACTTTAACTAAGTCAAATACATGGTAGTGTGTAATGTTTTTTTTTTCTATTAGTAATTTTAAGTATAATATAAGTACAATTAAAAAAAATATTAGCATGCTGCACTCCTTCTCTATATAAACTACTAGCTGTCCCGGCAGACGTCCTGCCCTGAAGAAATAAAATTTTGAACCCGATTACAGAGCCACCTACTGGATTCAATTGTGAGATAAAAACTATCCTATCTTTTAAGTTGGATCAAACTGCACACGGTGTGCAAATTTGATTGAAATCGGTTGAGTAGTTTAGGAGTCCATCGCGGACAAACATCGACAACACGAGATTTATATATAAGTGTGCAAAAATTCATACTCCTCCGTTCGCGCAATTTTCTTAAAATTGGTTACAAAATTTTTGCTTCACGTGTTAGTTAGTATAATGATTAAAGTTTCTATTTCCTACTCAAATAATTAAGAATCTGACCGATATTTAAGGCGACCTCAGAACATTTTATCCATAATATTTCTCGTCACGCTTGTCACTGTTGTGTCCACATATATTAAGGATGTGCGTTTGTGGAGGATCGTAAACAATTTGCTAATTTTTTAAGACCATCCATTACAAGCAATGTTGCCATAAATACCACAAAACAAAATTAAAGCGGAGTAGAATTAGTGGAGATAATAACAATTGTTAGATTCACCCGGCACTTAACAAGCACTGGCCTCCAAAAGTGGAAGCCGCGTTGTTGAACGTTGAACCTCGCGTGGTAAACGAGTGAACGACGCGAGACTCGTGAATTGCCGAGCAGTCTGTCAGCGGGTGATAAGTGTATACTTGAATCTCTTTGAACAGAATGTATGTGTGAATGAATTTCACACTATAACCATTGCATTTACAATTATTATGTTTTTGCAAATACAGAAATTAAATTGAAAAAAAAATGTACAGTCGTAATATGAAAATGTTCGCCAGTTTTCAAATTGATTCATTTAACCTTCCACGAGCACATGTTCAAACTAAGTCACAGAACAGATTTCCACGGAAAATAATGTTTAACTATTTGACTAGTTTAAAATTACTTAGACCAAAATTGTTTTATTTTATATATTGTCTAAGTAGATTATTTAGACATGGAAAACCTTTCTATATGTTTTAATATTTATGTCAAGAGTAGTGGTTATTTCGTCTTTGTTTCTTATAGTTAATCTCAGCTTGACATTTTTTTACCTTCCTATATTTTATAAACGTTATATTGATTGTAACGAGTTGTCTGGAAGAGATTGCTTTTAAGCGATAAGACCGCTCTTTGTACCCAATTAGATTATTGCTAGTTCGTAAGTTTTCTGTAATGGTGTACAATCAAGTGTTATCTATCTATCATTTATTAAAACGTTGGCATTCTTGTTTCTTTTACTCGTGCAAGTAAAAGTCGGCTTTGAGGTGACGAACATTTTCATTCCGCGACTGTACCTAGTAGTATTTAAACCGCCAGACACTTAGACGAGGGACAGCTAAAATTTAAGCCAGCTGTGCAATTAAATTGTATAATTATGCAACAATGCAATACACATTGATTTCCTATATTTCATTTTCATTTCAAAATCACGTTCAACGCTCGGACATGACCTCTTTCTATTTCCGTAATTATATCTATTTACATAATTAAACTGAGCTGAGATGTTATTATAGTAAACAATGGTAGTATACTATTTTTAGTCCGCTATGACGTAAATAAAAGCTTTTGCTGATTCATATTTATGTTTGGTCGTGATTATGCGAACAGGAACCAGACAATATTGCGTTATTGTTTATATGTTTTACTAGTGGTTTTGGCAGACGTTGCCCTGCCCTGAAAAAAAATCTCGAATCTGATTCCAGCGCCACCTAACGGATCTAATTTTGAATCTAGGCCATCCCCGGACCCACTCGAACACTATTTTTTTACACCTTGAGTTACATTATTAAAGTTTTAGTAAGGATCCCTATTCTTTGTAGTGAGAAATATAGTCTATATTAATGTGGGATAACGCGACATTCAAGTGGTGAAAAAATTTTGGAATTCGGACCAGTAGTTTTGCATTTATCCGTCACAAATATATAAAAATAATGATGGAAAATGAAATCTTTCCTCTTTATGATATTAGTATAGAGTATATCATTATAAAGGATGGCCAGAACAGTGATGTTCAAAAGAAGAATTTAGTAAGGAACATGAAGGGGTTTTCGAATTACTCCCATGTATGTTCTACCAAAAAAAAATTTCTTCAATTTGCCTAGGCGTGGTTTCTGCATTCAGCCAGAACCACGTGGTACCAAAATTTTAGTTTACAATTTATGAATTTTTTAGTGGTTTTTGGGATATTCGACCGCAACGACTTTAAAATTTTTTTGGTATGATTATTATGGAGTTTTTTTTTAAGTAAACAAGTCCTTATACATTTTACTGTTCCATACAAAATAATCAGTACTGTAAAATCAATAAAAGTTACAATAATTGTACAAAAAAAATTCAATCTTAAATTAAAAATTGAAAAAGGAAACTTCATAGTTCCGGGTCTTTAAAAACTGCACAACAGTCTTAGTTTCTTATCTATTAATAACTTTGGTAAAACATACATGGGGTATAATTCGGGTAGGGTAACCGAATTATATACCCCCTATATATTCGTAAACTTAGCTAACAAAAATATTCTTTTGAACGACACTGATCTGGCCAATCTGTATATGTCAATCGAAGCTCTTCTAGATTTGGTTCGTGAACTCTGGATCTGGCATCTTTTCCCCGGTTCCTTACTAATCATGCACTCGCCTAGCTATTGGTAAAAATTTTACACTACTTGCATGTAGCTTACTCGTATATCAAATTTTTAAAAATTCTTTCTATCTTTGACTAATGAACTGGTATCAATTTTAAGATTGACTATATTTATAAACGGAGAAATCAAACAGAACGAATATTATATGAATTTAAAAACTAGATTGTTTAACTAAGCACGGTTAGATAGGGTGAGTACACGGAACTATTTAAAATTAAATCACATTTCAATATAAAAAATTCTAGCTATTTGTCTTTTTTATTGTCGAACATATATTTAGGTAGCATGTTTTCATGGCCATTTAACAAAGCATTGTATAGATACTTTAATTATATTAAAACTCTTTTCCCATAAATTTTTTCTGGTTTGTATGACTTCATCCCTATGTAGTTATTTTCGTAAAGATATAGGTAGCTAAAAGCTTATTTATCATAACAATATATGAACATATTCATTCTGCACTGTTAATATCCTCCATATGTGGCTTTGTATTGAATAGAATCTATCAATAGTGTGTGCTATATATATTCTGGACAAAATATTTATTAGCGTTGCCATTCTATCAGGTAACGCGTTTAAACTTTTGGCAACGCCTCCTTGACAGTGACAGCGATCTCGGACTAGCTTTACTGCCTTGAATTACCTCTTTATTGTACACTTAAATAAGGACGAAAAGCAATTTGCAATTTGAAATATTATAAAATATACATAGTCATATTAGATTTCAAAATATATGTCATTATAATAAATAATATATTAGCATGATTATATTGTGTTAATCAGGCATAGCTATTTGTGGACAAATAGTGTTTCCTGGGTAAATGTCTAAGGGCCGCTTGCATAAAGTTGCATAAGTTAATTTAAGAAACACTAAACGTATTTAACACCCTTAAATACAATTAGCGTCTTGCATAAAGCAAAATTTGCCGCTAAATATGTTTAAAGAACTGTCAATATGTGTTTTATAAAACGTATTTTTCATGCATATTGTTCTGGAATGTGGCCAAACCCAACCAATTAGAAGAACATTCTTGCCAGATTCGTCACTGCATAGTGGAGGAATAAATATTATTCTAAGCAACCCTTGCTCAAAAGCAAGGAGGCTGGATTATTATTTAAGTTCATGACTAAAATATTAAAAAATAGAGTTAAGTTTAATGTTATACTTAAGTTTATTTAATATATTAAAAAATGTAAATTTGCCATCACCTATGAGGCTGATATCGTCACTGGTGACGAAAAGTCTCAATAAAAAATTAAATTAAAAAAAAACGTATTTAGGCAGTTTAATATGATTCAATAATTTTATTAAAAGGCGATCGTTATGCAAGCAACCCTAAACGTTGGTAAGGATTTGGCCTCTCTGACAGTAAAACTCAGCATAATCCAAAGTTTGACAGCCTGCACCGTAAAAGAATTAAGGATAAGTGGGTGCAGGTGTCATAAGTTTCCGATATTAGAATCATTTCTTTAAAGTAGTGGTTTTCAATCTTTTTGACTACGCGACCCCTCTACAGGTTGAAAAATTTTTTCGGCCTCCTTGGGTAATAGACAGATAAAAAGTTGTAATTTAGAAAACTACGTTTATGTTTTTCTCTAATTTGTCACCTATATTCATTATTAAGACTTATAATACTCTTCAAACTGCTGCTGAGCGTAGAAAGTATCTAAGTACGAGGTATAAATTTAAATAGCCTTTTGCCGGCGGTGAAGGAAAACACCGTGATGCAACCTGCACAGCGAGATAACCGATGTGTCAAACCTGCCAAACCGCCTTAGACAAGCATGGCGGGTATACTGTACGATCCCCGTATAATGGGAGGCCCGAGCACAGCAGTGGAACATTTATGGACTGACATTATTAAAATTTTATATTTTTGGCGACCCCCCGAGCAAGGCTCTGCGACCCCCTTAGGGGTCGCGACCCACAGGTTGAAAAACACTGCTTTAAAGCAATACAATGAAATATACAGAGGAGTCTCTTCAGATAAATAAATAATTATGATATTTATTTGCAGCTGACTACTGGTCCATTCCTCTCTACCTGATTGGGAAGTGGAGCGTGACGTTGGCGTACAGTTCGGTGTATATATATGTGTCGGAAGTGTTCCCAACTAATATGCGGCAGACGCTGATCAGCGTGTGCTCAACTGCGGGCAGGATAGGCTCCTTGATCGCGCCTGTCACGCCATTGTTGGTGAGGATGTTTAAAATTTTATAAATTGTCAATTTTGTAAACTCTTTCAGGATGTTCCATTAGTAGCTCACAACGCTCAAAACGCTTAGTTATGGCGCGTTCCCACTATGTCGTAACGATTAATTTATCGTTGGACGACTATCGTATCCAGCTGTTCCCATTGGATCGCGACGACATGTTATCGCTTCACGGCAGTCGCTTTGTCGTTTACACATCATTAGCAAGTACTAAAAATACATGTAAACGACGAGACGATATTTTTATCGTGGCTATGCGACTAGTGCATTTAGTCGTAACGATTTTTTATTGTTTTAGGACTTTCGTACTAGCCGTTCCCACTGTCATGACAACCTGTCACTGCCACTGCAAAAAATGTCGTACAGAAAATCGTGTCGTTCTATAAATGAACACCTCCATTTAAACATATAAGCCACGACACTTAAAACTACACGATTATCAGTCGTCACGACAAAGTGGGAACGCGCCCTTAGTCGCTCCACCTGGTGACCGCGGTCGTTGTGTTCGAAGTGAAAACGTCACTAATGACGTCATCATTTTCGATCACAGCGACCCATGTCAAGATGGGGGTTGAATAACCATTCCACTTGGGTTTACAATTGTAATGTCGGCTAGCAAGTGGAACGGAATAAACCGTGGTCGCTGTGAGTCCCTAATGGAACGTACCCTACTAGGAACAATGTTAATATTATTTTTGTCCAAAACTGCCATCAAAATTGCCGCGACATAACCAAGAGAATGATATCGTCTCTTTTATTCTAATACAATTTCTATGTAGTTAGAGGGAGAAAGCATCAGTTCAAAGTTCATTTAAATTATCTGTATTTGACCACAAATTTGTGGTGCTTTCCAATTAGCCGTGTGTGACAATTCGGGAAACAAATCTGTGTTGGTTCCGTCTTAAGGGCTAGTGTAATATAATAATAAGGGTTGGACAAAAGTTAGTATAGTGATTATTATTTTTTGGTTATTGAGACATTTTTTGAGTTATTATTATGACATTGTTTGGAGGATATTTGATTTTACTTATTTATTATCGTTTAATTTTTGCTATGCCTAACTACTATAGCTATGCTATGGCTGGTATTGATTGGTGGGGTTTCGTATAATGAGTGAGAATTCCCCTTACCCACTTATGGTCGATATACTCCGTTACCTTATTAGTTATTGTTTAACTTTGTTTTTCGAGGGGAAACCCGATTGAGGGCCATCAACCGCCCAGTGAACTGGGGAAATCGCGGCCGCTTTTTGAGATTCGCCAGGTCGGGGTGGCACTAGTACGTAGCCAGGGGGGCCCGTATAGGGCCATAGACCGCACTATGCCTTCGAGGAGTTACCGGCACGTGGCTTGGGGCCCTCTAATGTCTGGCATCAAAGCATTGCCTTCTTGAATTTGGGGGCCAATTGCCTCAAAACCCCAGCGCCTATCGAGGACCAGTACCAAGTTCTTCATGGTCTCCCAGATGCTGTGATGCGGACACCTCCTACAACGATGTTGGTGTCCGGAAGTGGTCGATTGCGAGGGCCACGAAAACGGCCTCACGGCCTCTGCAGAACCACCTCCAGACCGAGTCACCGGAACCTGCCTATTATTTGTGTCACCCCAGCTTTACCCAAAGCCTTCAAACTTACTTCAACTCAATATGAATAAGACTAATTGTCTTAATCTTTCTTTGCTAATAGAGTATGGTTTATCCACAGACCCAATACCACACGTCGATGCCTACTGTCATCTTCGGAGGCATGTGTTTAATATCCAGCTGCCTGGTCCTCATGCTGCCGGAGACCAGGAACATGAGGCTTCCAGACACGATCGAAGAAGCTGAACACCTTTCAAGGCTAAAAAGCAAGACAAGCCCATCCGATCTATGAAGACCGTTTGTTTAAAGCCTTAAGCCCAGGTTTCTAGTTCTTACTACTAATAAATAGCCATCTCACTATGTTTTCAATAGCCGAATAAAAACCAGGTGATGGCTGTTTGGTATTCAATTAGAAATGGTTGAATCACTCGCTAACTGATAGTTGACGGCTGTCGGCTAAACCGCAAACTTGTTAGTTGTCCGTTTTATTCGACAGCCATTAGCCAGCTAGCTGATGGAAAATTTAGCCGTGGCTATTTTGCGAACAACCGCTATTTCGCTGATTTTTACAGTAGCTACTCGCCTTATCTACTCATTACCCTTGTTTTACACTTTTAACTTACCATTGATTAAAAAAATTGCATGTAAAGAATTCGTCAAATTTTATCAGTAGTAAAGTAAATAAAGTGATAGTAAAAAATAATAACAGGCGGATATTCCAAAGTTGATAATACTGTGTAAATCAAGGCAAAGTTTTTTTTTTAAATAATACAATAAATGTATAATAAGATAATAAAAATCAGATAAATGAAGTTAGATTCGTACTCATAGAATGAATTTATTTATAAAATCGGCCAAGTGCGTGAAAGTGCCAATGCTACGAAACGTACCATAGAGATTTATAAGGAACATGTATGTTTTGGTCATTTAGTTACAAAACCCTAAAAAACATTAAATTTAAAGTATACCATATCTCAAAAACTAGTTAACAGTTGAAGACATGAGTGGATGAAGGTGATAAGTCGCATAATTCCAATTCTGAGTAAATCGAGATACAAGTTTTACTTTTATTTGACACTGAACTGAACTTAACACCTTTAGTAACGTTTTATTTCTTAAATATGCCTTATATCTATGGTCTAAGGTCTGTAGTCATTTGGTATCGACTTATAACATTCATCTACGCAAAAAAAGCAAAAAACCGAATATGCGACATATCACCTTCATCCACTCACGTCTTTAATTATTGTACGAATCGATTTCCGTTGAAAGTGTTTTTTAAAAATTTCGTTAAAGAATATTCCACTTTATAATTCAGAAATTAGAGGAAGATACAATTTTTACGACTTTGCGAATTAATATCTAACGTGACTGAGCCTGAAGGTAGTTAATTTCGGAAACGAATTTTCTCCGTAATACGTTTACTTGAGAGACACCTAGACCATGGCAAATAACGAAGATTTTTTTTCCGAAATTTACCAGCCAGGACCGAACCTGGAACCTCTGAGTTGCAGTGAGGTAGGTCGGCAAAAGATTAACCCGCTTAACCACAGGCCATGAAAATTGTCATCAGATTAGAAACAATATATACTAATGTCATTTTTCTACCAATGGTAGAAAGGCAAAAGAATTTATAGGAAAATTAATGGTTGCTCCTATAATGTAATCTTTATTCACTTACCATCAGCAGTTGTGGTGTATCCACAACACTAGTAAATTAACCATAGTCCTTAAAGGTCAGTCCGAATCAGACGTGTAAATTTCAAAACATTAACCATAGATAGGTCAAAAGTGAGTCAGTGGGTTAATGATTTTTTTATTTATTATAAAATCATTTTTTTAATAAGGGGAAATCCGATTGAGGACTAAGACTGGTGTGCACCAACTTTAAACCGATGGTTAAATTAAATTAATCGTTAAAAATATATGCATAAACAGTGATTATTTTATTTTAACCGCCGGTTAAATGTCGGTGCACACCAGCATAAGACTACGATACGCGCAGAAATTTTGGGGAGAAAAGTCGCTGCCCATGATTCGCCAGGTCGGGGCGACACTAGTACCTCTAGCTAGACAGAACTAAAGTTAGGGATACCCACTAAAACCCCTGGGTATTCCGTCCTCCGCCTTTAATGCCAGGGCCACGGGTAAATTGGGTATTGCCAGGTGGTAGGGTAATGCTCGACTGGATGGCGACCAACCCTGCTCTAGAATATGCCGCCATAACAACCTAGTGTTGTGTTCCGGCATTAGTGACCAGGTTCCAGTCTTCCTCAAGAGAGCAGCAGCGCATTTGTAGCACCTTTGGTGTTGCAAATGTCCATAAGCGATGGTAACCGCTTTCTATCAAGTGGGCCGTCTGCCTGTCTGCTGAACTCCTTCAATAAAAAATGGTCTAACCTCTCCGCTGGCCCTGGCAGACAATAACCCAGCAGCTTCCACTGTCGGGGGACTACTACCATCTCCCGGTATCTTTAAACTCTTAACCCTAAGGGGGTTGTGTGTGTGTGAGGTTGTGCGTGGAAGACGTCGCACCCCCATCTCGACGGCATAACCGTGGGTGAGAACCCTTTTCTTCAGAAAACTCGCCATGGTCGAAAGGTCACGGTGTTTCTAATTTGATTTTTGTAAACGCACATTAACAGTTCTTTGAATTTGAATCGGGAAGTTTTAAAATTACCCTCCATTTTTTATAATTTTGCATTAAAGTTATTACCTATATACTTAGTAGGTACCTATCGTTCGCGCGTCATGAGGATTCTTAGTATTTCTTCGTTACTGTTAAATGGCTGTGCACTAGTCCGATTATTATACAAATTCGAGTATAGAGAAGCCTTATTTATAGCTAATCCGAATAGGCCCTGGATATTTATGTCGTAAACTAGGCATTCTCATGTTTAGGTGTTGATCGTATGGCCTGTCCAAACTGGCCCTCCGCTCCTTTGGCGGGAGCGGAGTAAAGACATGCGCTCTCGCTCTCTCTCCTCCTTAGCAAGCATAATGCGCTCGCAAAAGAAAGAGATAGCGTCCCATCCGGTGGGGATATAAAACCAACATCTCCGTCCAAGCCAAAAATATAATACTTGCATCTAGGTTACATCGTAACCACGCTTAGGGCTTATTAAGGCCCAGTTCCTATATCTTACCGACCGTTCAATTGCCTTGATATCGGTTAGAACTTGACACAAGCTCCATAGATATCAAAATTCAACCGGTGGTAGGGTAAGTGAATGAATATTATATAGATAAAGGAACCACTATTCATGGCATCTCTAATAAAAAAACAAAGTGTACATATTTACGATCTATTCTAAGATCTGTACAGTTGTTTTAAATTCTCTATTGTTACAAATCGTGTGAATTTGTTCAGTAATAACAAAGGCTGAGGTCAAACGGCATCCATGATGATCAACAGGCTTAGAGTAAAGACTATATTGCTACATAAATATGCACACTTATTGTAGCATAAGGTGCCTAATGTCGGTTTATAGTCGGTTCCTATATCATATAATTTGTTCACTTGCCTTACCATTAGTGGAATATTAACATATGTTATGTCAAATATTATCCGATATTAAGGCAAGTGAACGATCGATATGAAATAGGACCTGCAATTTAAGGATTTGACTATGTAAATAAAAAAACCTAAGATTTTTGAAATGAGATATATCTCTCTGTTTGAAGTAAATTATGTTTTGGCGCCTCAGGCGAAATCTAATATATAAAATTCTCGTGTCACAGTTTTCGTTGCCATACTCCTCCGAAACGGCTTGACCGATTTTGATGAAATTTTTTGTGCTTATCCGGTATCTATGAGAATCGGCCAACATCTACTTTTCATCCCCCTAAATGTTAGGGGTAGTCCACCCCTAAATTTTTTTATTTATTTTTTAAACAAAATTTTTAATTTCTATTTTTTTATGATACAGCATTAAAAGATACATACAACCCTAAATTTTCAATCCTCTACGATCAACCCCTATTTTTTACCGGGCAGGACGACGTCTGCCGGGACAGCTAGTAAAACTATAAACGAAGCCTACGTAAACAAAAGCGTCAAATGATTTGAAGCATTTTTTGTAAACTTTTGTAATATGCACATGGTTTAAGTATGTGTGTTTGATAGTCATGTACACACTGGATACCATTCCACCTTTATCCTTAGTAATTAAATTAATTTAATTCCATTTAATACAGAGTTTTCGTTTTCACAGGGCTTGAAAACATTATCAATTACTTTTAAAATTATAGGTAATTACCGGTATTTTCGTAAAAGATACTGCCATACCGGTATATTTTTTACCGTAAGTTTATAATTTTTATGATTTTAATGTTATAATAACGTTAAAAAACGTATGTATAACGTTACACCATTCGGTAATTATTACGTTGTCATTTTTAAGTATTGGCCTTATTACTGCTGTATGTTACCGAAACAATCGATAAACACAACCTTCAAAAATATAGGAGTTTTCAGTATTTTCGAAAAAGATTCTGCCATGCCAATATATTTTTTTACCGTTACTTGGTAACTTTTATGATTTTAACGTATAAAATATAACGTTAAAAACCGTATGGTTGTCGTCATACGTATCGTCAATGATTACGTTATTTCAAGCGTTGTAAAAATTGGCTTTATTACGACTGCAATTTACCGAAACAATGGACAATATTATGCGCGCTCTTAGCACAGCGCTGTTTGACAATCGTTGCGAGTAAAAGAGAGCGACGATGTACGGTAAAATTATCGATAAAATATTATTAACGTTATATTTTTTACCGGTAAAACGTCTAGAAATAACGGTAGTTTTATAACGATATTTATTTTTTACCGTTATATGAAATTAACATAAATTACGATACTTCATTAATACCGGTATTTCAAGCCCTGTTCGTAACACTGCGACAGTTCACTTTGAGAGTCCGAGACGGCGTCTCTTTATTAAGGGTCTAAGTTTGAAGCCTTATTTTGTTTAATTGAAATATACCGCTGAGTACCAATTATGAGAAATATATAACTGCTTAAAATATACTTTATTAATTTTCGATTTTAAAATGATCACTTATGTTACAATGTTTGAAAAAATATTTCTGGTTATATTGGCCAATTATCACCATTACTGTAAGTTACAATTACTTAACTCGAATAAATTAAATGACATACATTAAGTATTCTTACACTTAAGTTATCTACTTAATTTAGCTAACATATTTCAAACTATAGGAACACACAATACAGCATTTATTTAATTTTCCATTATAGGTGAAACATATTATTTATTGTCTTGTATTCCAATGCATTTTAATCATCACATTAAATATTTAATGTATTTCTAACCGACTTCAAAAAAGTATATAACAAATAACATGAATTTATAGACTGAGTCTTATCCATGGGTATTATGGTACCTTACTGTATTCATAAGGTTTTTTTTTGTTCCCAAAATAATTTTCATTTCAATTTGTGAACTATACGATTTTTAACCTGTTTTTAATTACTATTTCCATGCCTGAAAGGGCAAAAACATATGAAACAAAATAACATATTATCATCGAATGTTTTTATTTACTTTATTTAAATGTCCTTGAGCAAATAAATATTTATTAAATTGTCTTATTAATGTCTGTCTTTTTATTTAGGTACTTTGTGATAGTTTTGAAGTCGGTTTTTTTCACGTTTATAATTATTTCTATCACCACTAATCAAAGATTCCAAAAACAAAAATGTTGTATTTACTTACTTAAACTAAATACTATACATTAATTTAGTTTTCATGACTATTACACACAATCAAAACTATTTTTATCTGTAATAAGATTTTTTTATAGATTTTCTTTTTTAATGCGTTATTCTGTCCAGTTGTGATTATCGGAGTGGAGCATCTAAGATGTGTCAAAATGCGTACCATTAAAACTTATTAAAACCACGTTTATAACCGTTAAGAGGTGATTGATTTTTTCTACTCTACGAGAATTACCTACTCTTAAGCAAAGATTTTTCACACGAACATATTTATGTAATAAGATTACACTTTCACTTTGAAATACTTAAGACATTTATTATACAGTATTTGTAGTTAATAAATTAGTATACATTTTATTGTATTAATAATGTTTGCGTGGGACCAAAATATTTATGTTTGTCGCAATGTGATGTCCAAATTGTTTTTTTTTATATATAAAAATATTCTTGTACTCAAGAAATACTAAAATATCAGAATTAATCATAACATATTTATTATAGCAAATTATTTCTATAAGGGCAATGCAACTCTATTATGCATATTATAATGTAATATTAAATTTGTATTGTATTTAAACAAACTTAAGTTTTAGTATTTATTGAAATCTTAATTTGTAGCAGTACAAAGGATTGTAATTAAACATTTTTTTACAATAAACTTTTTAAACGCTGAATTTTTGTTTTTTATTGTGATTTATATCAGCATCAAAAACTAATAAACGGATCTCGTTGGAACAAATTTTCGACGAAACTATTTGTAGTGTGTACACTACAAATAATTTCGTCATCGTAGTACAGTTTTAATTTAGGCGGAAAGGGTAAAATGTGAAGTGGACTGCATCCATAGGTCGCAGATTCAAATCCGGCTCGAAGGACCAAAACACTGTAGTGTGTGTACTGTTTTAGTTTAGGAGGGAGGGGTAAAATATGAAGTGGACTACATCCATAGGTCGCGTCGCTGGTTCAAATCCGACTCGAAGGACCAAAAAACTGTAGTGTTTGTACTGTTTTAGTTTAGGGGGGAATGGTAAAATGTGAAGGAATGCATCCATAGGTCGCTGGTTCAAATCCGGCTCGAAGGACCAAAAAACTGTAGTGTGTGTACTGTTTTAGTTTAGGAGGGAAGGGTAAAATGTGAAGTGGACTGCATCTATAGGTCGCTGGTTCAAATCCGGCTCGAAGGACCAAAAAACTGTGGTGTGTGTGTACTGTTTTAGTTTAGGGGGGAAGGGTAAAATGTCAAGTGGACTGCATCCATAGGTCGCTGGTTCAAATCCGGTTCGAAGGACCAAAAAACTGTAGTGTGTGTACAGTTATAGGAGGAAAGGGTAAAATGTAAGAAATACCAAACCCAACGCGCTTTGTTATGACACTGGTTTTATTACCGAAAACATACGAATATAAATGAGGTATTAAACATTAGGCCGCAGTTTTTTTGTTCGTAAAGTGCTGACAATTGTTCATACTTCGTATACTATTTTTAGTCTTATAGGTTAATTTTTTTTCGTCTCACCTTTACAACAGAAAACGGATGTCTTGCCACCGACTGCCTACAATAAAAAACATGGAAGAGATTGTCATGGGTTTGAAAATCCGTCTGATTCATCTGGGATCTACCGAAAACCAGCGCCTACACAATATTCTTATTAATTCCTCAGTCTTATATGAATGGTGGATACAATTTATTTCCGATTTAAGTACACATTTAATAAGAACAAATAAATATTAACTTCGTTTTGTTCTTTAATAAAATATGTAGAGATAAATTAGCACAATGCATAGTAAGCAAGTACTCCTTGCTGTCCAAGATATTGTTTACCAACCGCCCGATGTTACGTTCTTCAATGAAAAAGTGATTAATATGTATCGCTTCTTTGCTTCAATAACGTGGTATCTTGAAAAACCCAAATTTACAGTACGCCACTTTAATTTCAAAAAAGATTTCATCCAAACATATTTTACACTTTTTTTGTATATTTTTTACAATTAAATTTAGTGTCAATTTACTGACCTTTTTGAAATATATGAGAAAGTTGTGATAATATGATAAATTTAGCAAAATATAGTGAGTGAGTGAAATAAGTGAGTATTGGGATATGTTACGTTATTGAAGCGATATGCATTTAACACCAACAGTGGTTCATTTAACAATTGCAAGGCATGGGATGACTGAAGTGGTGGTTGAAGGTCGTCAGGCCAAGTTGGGCCCAATTTTTATGTCGTCAGAACAATATATGACAATTGTCGAATATTATCTATTCATTCTCCTAGTTCTGATGTCACGACATAAGCCTTTATGCATATAATTTACGACGTCTCAACGTCGCTAACACAATTGTGTAGGCAACCTTCTGTTATACGTTTGAATGTAGGCAAATGTGTCCACTTGCTGGCAAGCGGTTACCATCGCCCATAGCACAGAGTACTTTATATATACTGGTATAGAGTCAACAGTCATAATATATATACTAACGCACTCTATCGGTATACGGCATTATTCAAGCGCAAAAACCATCCAGGGGGTCTAGTGTTATTTTGATTTTTATATTAGACTTTTAGAAATTGCGGGAGTTATAATTTAACTCCTGCAATTCCCAAAAGCCTTTCCAAAAAATGTTTATTTGTTAGTAAATAAAACAACAATTTAGCGGTAGCGTGATTTATTAGGTTTCCTTTTATTAAAATATTCAAAGGCATACATTTTCATAACATCATTTGTATCCACATCTAATCTGGTGCCGTTAAGATGATGTACTTACAAGTTTTACCATATCTGGGCACACAACAACCTCTTTCAGAAGAAGCCATAATCCAAGTCATCAGAAAACAAATCGTCAGGCAAATTGGTGTTCAGGGTACATGCGTAAGTCCAACGTGATCACAGAACACTAGTAAACGTGATAAGCGAAGTCTTTGGACTACAGGAATCAAACAAAGTTATCGAAAAATAATCAAAACACAAACAAAGTACATACGTTCACGAATGTAACTTGCATCAGTCGGAATGTCATTTTGTTTTTGACATAATTGACATCTTTGAAATAAGTTTTTGGCAAATCGACAATTCATCAAAAATCTATTAATTAAAGTTAAAAAGAGGTTTGTAATTTGAAAAATGTGAGGACTAGAATTTACACACTTTAAAATATATTTATTAGCTAATATGGCTTGCAAAAACATAAAAACATATCAAATATATCTTAAACAAGTATTAAAACAACTGCGTATAAAGAAACATATTATATTCATTCATTTGGTGATTAATTTGAGAACAGTGACATCTACTGCAATACCTACCTACTAATAGAACGCAAAAAAATCTCTAAGAAAAAATAATTGTACTGACTGTTAGGACACTGGCCCATAGAGAACTGCAACACTAAAGGTGCTGATGCGTTTCTAACCTAATTGAGACTGAATATGTGTTTCGGGCTTTTTGAAAAACCTCAATGTAGTGATCTGAGAATACCGCAGGATCCCGAGTTCATTTCGCAGCTTCCTACCAAATGATCATATTGACTGTAGGTACCTACTAATACAAAAAATGGATATGACGGTATGAAGCGGTATCAGATATTGCTACAAACGACTTGCGAAGCCCCTAAAGAAAATGACACCAGATCTACATAATTTCATTGTACACCAGTCAGGGCCTTATGGAATAAAATTCCATTACGTATAACTTAAGTAAGCTACTTAGCCTCCATATGCGAGATAAGCCGAAAACACAACCCTCACTTAGCAAAGTCGGACAATAAATCACTAGTGCCATCAACGTCACACCATCCGTGCATACTTAAGTAATTACTTAAGCGTAGTTAAATATTTAAAGTGAGCTCCTTGAGGAACCGTCGAGAAAGTTTAATGAGGCAGGTGTTGTTCGTAGTTCTTGTGCGATCACGTGGCACGCACTTCGGCACTACATCGGTGGTACACTTATGGACAAAAAAAGTGTGTGTATACTTATGTACACGCGTTAGAAGTTATACTTCTTTGGCGTAACAAGATAAAAATCTTTTATAATTTTTTATCTTTCGCCTTATTCTATGTTTGTAGAAAATAGGACACTAACAATAGAAAAACTGAAATGTTGACTATAGCTAACTTCAGGGTGTCGGTTTTTCGTGACGGTGTGCGCGCGCATCGTATAAATGTACTCTCATCATTTTTCCCTAACGCGCCAAAAAAAGCATAACTTCAAAAAGGCTCTCATATCAGATTCATTACGCAGAGCCTGGAAGAAAATAGAAATAAAAAATATAAAGCAAGCTTTAGAGGCCAACCACAAATTACGTCACAAGAATTTCATGATTTTTGACCCATCCCCGTCTTTGTCACAGCCGGTCACATTCGTGGGACTGCTCCATCCCTAGTGTGAAATTATATACAATTAATAATAATAATAATTTATTTATTTGAAGACAATACAGTCCAATACATATTAATAAAACACACAATGTCATTAGTGAAAAAAAAATGCTTATGACTTTGTTAGTAATTAATGATTAGCACTGATGTAGTTCTCTTAATGAAAGACCAAAACAGTGGGCAGTCAAATTTATCAGCCTTCATTATGATGTTGCTGCTACCACGCAATCCGCTTAGTAACGACGCTGTTTTTAACGCCACAAAGCATCAGAGCCATCTATGTATGCTTCGGCGAACATAGACGACGCACTGCAGAAACGCGGCCGCCTTAACAGCATTAACTTAACGAATTGCTCATACAGATAAGAGTTGGAAATATTTTGATGTTATCGTTAATAGTTTACATTTCGTGTTTTAAAGCTTAAATATATTTAATTTTTAATGTGACGTGACGAAATGAAGATGCCCCTCCCACCCCTTCTCACACAATGTCACACTTCGTCATAAACCCAAAACGGGGATGCTGTAAAAACGAAAACATAAACTTGGAATACATCAAATCTGTCGTTTTTTTATCATACAATTTTGTATGGGCGTGGGATATTCTGTGAGAGTGTGTTACCACACCGATTAAGTCGTCCCAGAGAGCTGTCAACGAGATAATGTTTCAGCATGGCTATAACACATCAACATCTTTCATCGCAATCAGTTCGACTACTTCTTTCAACTTTTGACAGTATACCTCATGGTGCTATTTTCTTCAAACCGTAATGTCCACTCGAAAAACTCACTCTGCTCAGAAGAATAAAACATAACACAGTACAATTCAAAATGGCCACGACTGTACCAACAACTTATTGCACTAGCAATTTTCTTTCCAAGCTTCCTACCAACTACGGAATATATTTTCAACCGGATGACCACAAGTGTACCGGGCTCGATAGTTTTCCTGTTTTCAAATGAACTACATTTTATCCGGATATGTTTGAGTTGTTTGTTGTTTATATTTGAAAAAGAACTTTTATTTACTGTATTGAAATAATTCTGTGCATTTCTGTGACGTGTTACTTTTTTGCATATAAAATAAATTCTATGAGAAAGAGAATGAAAAGACCTTCTTCACGTAAAGAGTTGGTTACGCGTTCTGACAAGTCTTTATAGCTCTTAGACTTAGAAACCTACAATTTCAACTTTTGATTAGCAAATGTCACAAACCAGATACTCTAACTGACAGCGAGAATTAAATATTTACCGCTTATTCATAATAATTATACGAGAATAATAGGCTCCCTAAAAAAATATTTTAAAAAGTTGAAAACAACTGTAATATTGTTTAATAGTACAGTTGTTTTCTACTTAAAAATTAACATAAAAATTAATTATTACACAATTTTACTTAACTGTAAAATTGTGTAATAAGCGAAAGTTGTTTTATCATGTGCAAGTGGAGATCTATCGTCTCTGCCTACCTCCATGGGTAACAGGCGTGATATATGAGCGCGTGTATGTGTGTGTGTGTGTGTGTGTGTGTGTGTGTGTGTGTGTGTGTGTGTGTGTGTGTGTGTGTGTGTGTGTGTGTGTGTGTGTGTATGGGTGTGTGTGTGTGTGTGTGTGTGTGTAAAATGTAAAAAAAATATAATTGAATTGAGAATACGATTATAAAAACGAGTATAAACCTCATGTAACTGTTATGAATGAGATGGTTAGTATTGATAAAACTGGCCCCCAAAAAGTAAAAAGTGTAGTTTTGACCAGCAGACCCATCTATTTTGATACGCTGAATTCGAATCTGGAGTCAGTTTAATCCATACATACACAAAATTTTGAGGATGTATGAACCATAGTGACCCCAGATTCGGTCTTTTTGATCATAAACTCTCAACATTTTGAGGATACATGAACCAAACTAACCCTAGATTCGGTATTTATGCGAATCGTATTTATACAGACCTAAATCAAAATTTTGTATGATTGGATTTTGATAATATATGTAATACATAAAATTGAAGAACTTGATATTTTTAATTAGGTCCGTATAATTCTAAGGGTGCGATATGGGTCTGGTCAAAAGCACAGACCACTTAAAAAAATTGTTGACCTGTTATCGGTATTCTTTTTTAATAAAAATAATATGAACCGTTCGTATATAGAGTACCTAACAGTTCTATATATTGTTTAAACCAAATTTTACAGTGGAAATGTGCCATGATATTGTAGGCAGATATGGCTGGAAACTATCTCGTTGAAAGTTAGGTAACCCGAGATGCACCACACTCCTTCAATCTTACAAAGAGCCTGTATATGTCAGTATTAAAGCATAGTGACGTGCGATTCCAAAACATTTTTTGTCGAGGTTCGAATAAATCTGTCACTTTTTTATCGATGCTTTTATAACATAGCAAATGGTACAGTTTCCTTTTATACAATACGAACAATACGTTTTCCTTATGTGTGCAATTATGCACACTGGATCGTATATTTTATACATAAATTGTCTCTAGCAATAAAACATCATTATCAGAAAGCCGCAGAGTATTATGGAATATCATGTGTAATATTACTGTGGTTCTTTTGATCGTTTTGCGAATACTTTGAATAGTAATAAGTATTTAGAATTCAAATGGTCTAAAGTTAACACGACTAAAGTAATATAGATACCAACATACATAACTTTGGACACATCACATAGCCCTATCAAAGAAAATAATCATAGTATAGAGCGGCTAGAAACAACTTGTCTCTTGGAATACCATCCGAAGTTCAGAACAGAATGAAACGATATTGTTCGTATGAGACTGCATTAGATATTGAATCATCTTAAAAGGTTTTTCCTGAAATTGGCTTTTCTTGTAATAAACACGAATCCGTGTGTGCAACACCAAAGGTGCTACAAATGTGCTGCTGCTCTCTGAAGGGAGACTGGAACCTGGTCACTAGTGCCGGAACACAACCCAAAGTTGTTATGGCGACATACTCTAGATCAGAGATGATCGAAACTCGCTTTCGCATAACCGAAAGTTAAATAGTCTACTTTTGGAAAATTAATCTAAAATATCGATAAAAGTGCCATCACTATGTGGCGATTTAGGGAAGTGCAATATTTCGTAGCTGGGCCCACGACCCGCTGTTGTTGCGAACAAAAGGGCCACACCGGAACTGCGGCTTTGTTGCATCTTGCGATACATCCCGAGCCTTCAGTCTACATTCACCAACGTTTGACCTACAATGGAGGTGGCATGACCCTTTCGAGAACATTCTAAAACCACCTTTATTGTTGTTTAATAGGCCTTCTTTAAACCCTGATTCTTCTAATGTTCTTCTTATATTCATTTGAAAGTCAAAATCCATTACTGAAATTTAATAAACTGTACAATTCTGAATATATCCTAACCTCCTCGTGTGGAAAAACAGAGAAAGAAAACTAATCCATGCGGCCATGCATCCTGTTATAAGATGTGATAAAGCATAAAACAACACACAGACAAGTGGCATGGTATTTGCCCTTTCAGGATGGCTTCTGTCCCGGTTTCGAGTGTACCGTTCTAACAACTTTGCCTTATGTTCCAGGTGACAGGGTAACATATTGTCAGATGCTTCGTCAGCCCATCTGCTATACTCCAATAATAAAAAATAAGGTAATATTTCTACATTTATCTCTCAAATTTGCATAGAAACCCATTAAGCTACTGCCTATTTTAGACAAATTTTTAAAGCATCATGTAGAAAAAACCCAATGAACTTACAGTTTCCAATTACTGGGGCTTATCTTGATTTATTATTCGCAACATTGTTAAAATGTATATTTTTCTCAAATAAAACATTTCTGTCTTTCTATTTTCAAGTATGATTAAATATCGTATAATCAGCAGTTATTTTTTTTTTGTTTCTTGCTGATAACTACCCGCTGCACGTGCCGAAAAATCGATTCTTAGCTGACCTCTACTTGGCATAGGAAGATTCATGACGAAATTTCAAGTCTATAGGTATAGGTGTAGTTCCTCAGATAACGTTATGAGTCACGTTATACGTGGATTTCAATCATACATATAATAAAACTGTAGAAGTCTAATTTCTGTACAAGGAAAAAAATGATAAAAACCGAGTCAGGAGAATGTAAAAAGTGAAATACAACTAATTTAGTTTTTTTTTTTTTTTTGTTTCTCTATTTATCTATTTGTACGGGCTAATGTCCGAAACGACTGGACCGATTTAAATGAAATTTTGTATGGTGCTAGCTTATATCCCTGGTCAGTATATAGGATACTTTTAAAGTCGAAAAATTAAAGAATTCCCGTGGGATTGTTAATAAGTTACTTTTTTTTAAATATTCCACGCAGACGTAGTCGCGGGCAAAAGCTATTATATATATTTAGATTACAGACTTTTAAATTTTAATGAACACTTTTAAATTATAGACACCGTATCCATTCAAACATACCAGCTTCGTGTATGTAACATATAGCCCAGAAGTTCTTTTAGGCCGTTTTCACACTCCGAAAAACACGTTTGGCGCAACAAGAGTGTCTGAGGTCCAGGCTTTTAAATGAGAAACTACAAAGAAATGTTTTAAAAAGGAATAACTAAAAGACTACAATCTAAAAGCCAGCAACTGTTGTAATTTTAGCTGAAACGCTTTTCGTTCGCTATTCTTTGTCTGTGAATGTTTGTTGTTCAAGATTAAAAGGGGGTTAAAAGGCGGTTTGTAAATACAAAGTGTTCAACAGTTCTTTCTAGAATCTTTATTACGCTGAAATGTCCTATCTACATAGAATATTATATGAGGAAACGTAGCCAGCTTTCTGTGCACCTTATCCATAGAAGACGGTGATCTAGGCTCACTAATCTACTTATAGTCTTGAGGGAGACTCTATGAATAGAATACTGTTACGAGCTACACAGGACTCGAATTAAAATTCCGTTGGAATTACTATAGGGTTTATTAGAACTGTATATTTGTGACTGGACACAGCCAGTAGAAACTGCACGATTCAATAAGACGCGCAAAGTCCGTCACTATATCGCTAATCGAAAGTACAACACATGTCTTGCTAGTATCGTAATCGTCGCTTAACTGCCCCACCCCTCCGTTCGAGCATTGTTTTATACTATCTGTATAATACCGACAAAGGGGCCACGTTAACTGAGTTAATCTTATCTGGCAAGCTTCGACGCAATGCGGTAAAAACAAAGATTAGTTCGTCACTAATGACAGCCATAGAATAAGTACGATGACAATAGGATGTTTGTAAATTTTAAACACGAAGTAAACAAATAAACTCCTAAAGGAAAGGCAATAAACTGCGTTTTACGAAAGCCAGTTGTGCGTTCTTGGTCGGTATGTAACAATACGATATAAACCGGTAAAGTTTTATTTTAGTGTATCTATACTAATATTATAAAGAGATAAAGTTTGTGAGTTTGTGACGTTGTAGGGGGTAATCTCTGGATCTACTAAACCGATTTCAAAAATTATTTTACTGTTGGAAAGCCACGTTAACATGGAGTGTCATAGGCTATATATCATGACGCTATGTGCCACGGGAGCGGGACAGAGTATGGGTGAAAGCGCGCCGGCCCGCTAATATTTTTATAAAATCATTACAATTTTGTACATTCATCCGTGCAGGAACGGAGAAAGAATACAATTTCCTGCGGCCCGGCGGCCTGTCGTAAGAGGCGACAAAACAACCCTCAGCCAGGTGGTAGGGCATTTGCCCGACTGGATGGCTACCACCCCTGGTCTAGAGTATGTCGCCATAACAACCTTGAGTTGTGTTCCGGCATTAGTTACCAGGTTCCAGGCTCCCTAAAGAGAGCAGCAGCGCATTCGTAGCACCTTTGGTGTTGCAAATGTCCATAGGCGATGGTAACCGCTGTCCATCAAGTGGGCCGTCTGCCTGTCTGCTGATCTCCTGCAAAAAAAAAAAAAAAAATATAGTAGCAATATTACATTAGCCATTTGATAAAATATCCGTGGTAGGTTATTATTAGAGGTAGGTGTGAGTTAGAAATCCGGTTGGAAAAACATGCACCATGCTTGTCCGACAAGCTAAGGCAGTTTTCCTTTTCTTTTATTATTTTTATTACTGAAGCACAGCAGACATGCTGACAGCACAATTGTGATGGAAAGTGGTTACCATCGCTTATGGACATTAGCAATACCAGAGGTCCTGCCAATGTGCTGCCTGCCTTGAAGAAGAAACTGGTAGCTTGCTACTAAGCTTCGAGATTTAATAGCGCCTACGTAAAAAATCAAAGCAATATAACTTGTGTAAATGCTTGCTTTCAAAATAGAAATAGACATGCCTCGAACTGATGGGAAAACATAGTTACTAATATTATAACTTTATTACAGACTAGGGTATGTCAAAGACTTCGTTCAGGCTTGACTAGAAAGTACCGCGGCATTTAAGAAATAATGTAAGCTATCGTTTTCCCAGGATAAAAATATCACAAATAACAAACATAAAATTTGCTATCGATCACTGAAAAAAATCACCTTGGAATTTGTTTTTTTAATGTGCCATTTTAAATTCCCAGGATAAAAATTAGCGTCAATTTTAAGTCTAACAATTTACTATCGATGAACGAAAACTCATCAAAATCGGTCCAGTAATATTTACGTGAGTCCCAAACAAACAGACAAGTAATCTAAAAAAATTGCATCGTTTTGTCTACCGTTTATATACTTCATTCCAGTTGTTTTATTTTAATAGCTTCAATGTAAAAACACAGCATATTTGCAATTCTATAACTTGTTTTTTTTATTGCAGGAATTCAGCAGACAGGCAAACGGCCTACATGATGGTAAGTGTTTACCATCGCCTATGGACATTTGCAACACCAAAGGTGCTATAAATGCGCTGCTGCTCTCTTAGGAGAGACTGGAACCTGGTCACTAAGACCGGAACACAACTCAAGGTTGTTATGGCGACATACTTTAGACCAGGGGTGATAGCCATCCAGTCGGACAAATGCCCTACCACCTGGCTGTGGGTTATTTTGTCGCCTCTTACGACAGGCCGCCCCAACGCAGGAAATTCTTTCTCCGCTCCTGCACGGATGTGTAGCTGAAGTTAAAATTGCTTTAATACACGTATCTCTATTTATAATATTCCCTCTACAATCAAAATAATTGAAGACGTGAGTGGATAAAGGTGATATGTCGCATATTCGGTTTTTTGCTTTTATTGCGTAGATGAATGTTATAAGTCGATACCAAATGACTACAGACCTTAGACCATAGATATAAGGCATATTTAAGAAATAAAACGTTGCTAAAGGTGTAAGTTCAGTTCAGTTTCAAATAAAAGTAAAACTTTTATCTCGATTTACTCAAAATTGGAATTATGCGACTTATTACCTTATTAGATATAATTGAAGACATGAGTCGATGAAGGCATCGACTCATGTCTTCAATTATATCCGCGTTACTGTTTCGATTCAATTCAAGCGATTTTAATCACAAAGTTATTAAAAACAAGCTACACTATCCTTCCAAGAAAACTGCATCAAACACTCGTATGATGCAAAACTGTTCTCCAATATCATCGTATCGTACTTTGTGTTGCGAACACGTGAGTTATTTAAGTTTAAACACACTTGCAGTGTTGTGCGGTGTTGTGGTTTTATTACTGTTTCCAGTATGTGCATTTGGGATTAAGTTAATAATAGGGGAGCGGAAAGTAAAAGCAACTGGGATACTTTTTATTATTGTAGCGACCGAGGGTGGAACTGCCCAGCAGCGTATATCAGTTTTAGAACTTTTAGAAAAAAGTAGAACATTCCAGAAGGAAAAGACAAGGACCGATATATTTAGAAAGATATAGAAGATGAACGAAAGACAGAGATAGATAGATGGGTTCTAGAAAATTCTTCCGTGTATATAAACAGCGTAAGGCGCGCCTACCGTGCAGTTTAGAGTTGAGTACAATCCAAGACGGTGAAGCGACAAGTGCGATACTAAAGAGTTGGAAGGAAAGGTTAATAGAAAACAGAGACGAGTTAAGTGGTGAATTTAGTGACCAGTACTTAGGGCTGCCTCAGTCTGTGTTATACCACGCTCTCACCGAATATCGGCGTGTAAGCGTTACCATGGAGCTAATCGTATTTTGTACGATAAGTAATGGTGCCTTTCCGACACAAATCTGCTATGCAGCTATGCTGCGAAAATGTAACACCAAGCTACAAAACTATGTGACCATTTCCACCGATGCTATGTAATGGAGCGAGTAAGATGTACTATGAAAATTCGCCGACGGAAGATAGCTGTGCAAGAAAGATGCGCAGCTCGAGCTATGTGACGTAGCGACAATATGTTAGGCACGCATCCATGGTAAGCATCTACAGCACGCATTTATAGCACACATCCTTCCATATTTGGTGTATATCATACATATCCATAGTAACGTTATATAGCACGTCTAAGGCACTCTCAGGGTTCTGATGGTCCACGTCTCCCTCTTATCCTGTCCTATCTTCCGTATTCCATCCCCCAATTCCAATCCACTATCCCATCCTCGTCGTCAGCAAATCACAGTCCGCTGCTGGACGTAGGGTTCCTCACGTTGTCGCCGCTCATCCCGTTCTTCCACCATCTTACGCTGGTCGTCAGTCCGTCAAGCTGACGGACGTCCAACAGGACATTTAACGAGACGCAGTCTCCAGGACCCATCTGATCCATCGACCACCGGTCCTGCGTCAGACGTGACCCGCCCATTGCCAATTCTTCACTCTCCCATCACAAAGGTTAGTAACACGTTGGCTTCACTCCTGAAGGTCTATATCGAAGACGGCGATGATAACTACTTTCCATCAGGTGGGCCGTCTGCCTGTTTGCCAACGTCGCAATAACAAATATTAAAATTATATCTATCTTATACTAATACTAGCTGTCCCGGCAGACGTCGTCCTGCCCGGTAAAAATAAAAATAAAAATTAGGGGTGGACTACCCCTAACATTTAGGGGGATAAAAAATAGATGTTGTCCTATTCTCAGACCTACCCAATATGCACACAAAGTTTCATGAGAATCGGTCAAGCCGTTTCGGAGGAGTATGGCAACGAAAACTGTGACACGAGAATTTTATATATTAGATATAAAGCTGAAGAGCTTGAACGCGCTAATCTCAAGAACTACTAGTCTGATTTAAAAAATTCTTTCAGTTTTAGATAGCCCGTTTATCGAGGAAGGCTAAAGGCTACGTATAATCACGCTAAGACCTTTAGGAGCGGAGCACCAAAATCGGGTTGTTTGAAAACAAATTCCACGCGGACGACGTCCGATGCACACCTACTTAATACAATATTATGAAACTAATTAGAGTGCAGTACGGTAAATACGTGCAACATGTCACAACACACCTCAAATAACTTCTGCTTTGAGTTTGTACCCATGTGTAGCAGTTCGGAGATTGTCGGCGTAGTTGCAAACTTAACTAAATGCGGTATTGAATAAGACCGTCTATGCAGAATTGCATACAAAGTTCCAACTCGATTCATGCCGCTTATTTAAACCCAATTACGTAGAAAGTTTGTTTGTTAATTTAATTATGAGAAGAGTAACTTGCAGACAAACGAATGGTGTCTAGTAACTGCTATTATGAACGTTATACTCATAATGCATATATGTATTCAGTATTTTAGAAAGAAAGAAGTAGCCATGTAATTACATTCCTTGCACATTATTTAGTAGCATATTGTTATATGCCGACAAAGTGAATGCACATCTGGTTTATTACCTTTTCCGTATTTGGACTTATTTTGTTTACTTTGTGTTTAAAATTTGCAATTAAACAATAGCCTATTGTTATTGTGCTTTTTTATGGCCGCAGGTGTGCAGATTACGGTTTCTCGGATACCTCAGTCCACGCGGCCCTTTGTTGTATTGTACAGTTTAGTATGAAACGATGCCCGAATGGGGGCGGGGGGGGGGCAGTCAAGCGACGATTACGATACGAGCAAGACGGACTTGGCGCGTGTTATTGGATCGTGCAGTTTGTACTATAGGAGTGTTTGTATAGTTCTATTAAATTGTATAGTAATACTAACAACATTTTAATTCGAGTCCTGTAGCTCGTAACAATATTTTGAGAATTTGTACGCCGCATTTTTAGCAAATAAGATTTTTTTTATAATGATCAGGTTCTCGTTTCAATGACATTGTGCCCGATGTCAGATGGTAATATGGTTTTAAGTGGAGCACGCTTACTTAGAAGATACTTGTTAACGCAAGACTTGAGGACACCTAGATTTTATTTTTCAAGATAAATAGACGATAGTAAAGAGTTCCACTCTTCAGCGATGCGTATAATAAAAGTGAAAGCATAGCGTTTCGTCCGCTGTGTTGGTATTTCGGCGGCGTAAGCGCGTACGTCTGCTTGACCGATAGTAAAATGGTGAGAGGAGAAGAACCAATTCATGTAATTCCGTGTCACACTCCCCGAAGTATATCCTATAGAATACTGATAAACTAGCGACTTTACGTCGATGATTTAGGCTCTGAAGCCTCTAGTCGAATAGTCGGTTAAAGGTTGTGTCAGAATTATATCCGACACTACACTGATTTTCAATGAAAACCTTCCTTTTAGCGTGAGAGCAGAACAATCCAACACTTGCACTTTTGCCTTCATCTTGTGTTTTCTTTTAGCGCGTTCTGGGTGATTTAATTTTCAAAAATCTAATGGATATTGCATTAGTTTTCAACAAAATCGCTGAAAGTCCTTTAAGTAGTTTTCGTCATATCGCATAGTTTTAGATGTAGTCATAGAGGTATAATTCATTTTGTACATTATTATCGTAATAAATATTATCGAATTACTTTCTATATATTGGCCTACCGGGACCAATAATTTCATATCTCGTGCACAATACGAAATAGTTAATTAGTTTTGAATTGTAACTAAACTTTTCATTCCGGTATCTCAAACTTTTTATGTTGTTTTTCTCATGCCCGTGGTTATCCATAACGTGTTTGCAAGAATGATACTAAAAGATCTAGTGCCCTATAATCCGAATACATTAAAGGAGTAAACTTATTAGATACAAAGTTATGATTCCTGAAACAGGATATGTTACTATGATAAGTGATGAGCGAAATAGAGACTACGACTAAAAGGGCGGACTTCAGGTTCCGTAACGGGTGCTTCTAACGCAACCGGGATTTAAGGCTAGGATAGTGATGAAGCTGTTAAATAATGTAGCAGTTGTAGAAAAGTGAAATAAATTGAGAAGAAGAAGATTAAGGTTGTATGGGCATATGATGAGGGAAGAAGATCACGTGACAAAAAGAATGTAAAACTGCAAAATTGATGGACACAAATATTAAGGTTTACGACAAAAGAGATAGATGGATTGTGTGGATGATGTATGATGACTTTGGTGTGAAAGACGACGACGTATGTCATAATATAGAAGTGTGGAAGGAAACGACATACTATGCTGACCCCAAATAATGGGGAGAAGGTGAAAAAAAGAAAGAGTAGAAAGCTGAGCCACATGGGCCATGCACAGATTACATCATACGAATTTCATGATTTTTCTCCCCGACAACTGTGACACTCCTTCCTCCTTCCTTTGGCAATTGTACACTCTTATTAAATTTAAATCATCCGTTCCGTAATTAGAAATTTAGGACCCCCCCCCCCGTGTAGACAATGTCACATTTCGCCGACCCGCCCGACCCTAAGAAATAACCAGTTTTCTTACTTTTCAGAATAACCAGAGTCATGTCTCCGGTTATTCTTGGCGAAATATATGCCACCTGTATCCAATTTTCTCTTGCGAATAATATAATAATAATAATATTTTATTGGCACCAAAATTAATTTTACATGTTGTCTTAAAATTTAATGTTGTCATAAAATTTAAAACTGTTTGGGTACTAACACCTAAACTAGGCCAAGCCTGTCTCTTAGGTGTTAGTTCCTTCCAGTGACTTAAGAACTATGACGTGAGTGTGTAACAATTTTAGTAAGTAAAGTAAGTAATCAGAAACAAAGAATTAGAAAGATAATAATTTAAAAGGTAGATCGAAATTATTTTGAAGCGAGTGAGATGTACATATGTCTTTAATAATAATTGTCAATAGAACGAAAACACTACATACTTGGGACTTGGAACATTTACGATTTTAATTACTTTATTTGTAGCAAAACAGTAGTTTTAGGTTTTAGTTTAGTTTTTGGGCTTTATATTTTTTATAATCTTAATGTATCATATAAAAAATTATATTAATAAGCATTTACTTTTATATCAATAAACATTTAGTTATTTTAAATGAATTTTTGGTTTCGAAAATTTATATTTAGAATTTTTATTTTATATTTTTTAAGTTACATGTTATATATGTATATATATTGTATTTGACTTAGTGTTGCTTGTTTAGTTAACGTGTTAACGGTTTTAGGAGCGGTATTTTATAATTTTAATTAACACTGTTATTTAAGAACTGTAAATAGATTTTCTATTTCATCATAGTTTTGAGTTTTTAACCACTTAGTAACTTTACATTTGCAGTTATGCCTGTTTAGAGAATAAAGGTCGAGTATTTTGTTTAATTTATTATACAACATAGGCGCAAGATAACATTGGAATTTGTTTATGAAGAATGTTCTATAAGAAACAGATGGGCACACCATATCCTTTCGTCTAGTAATAGACTCTTCAGATTTATGTACATACACTATTTTTTGCTGTTGAGATATTATAGTTTGAAGAACAAATAATTGCCTAACCGTTAGAACATCGCAATCTTTGTATAATTCAAAAGTAGGATACCGAAATGGTTTGTGTTTTATCATTTTAAGTAAAATTCGTTATGCTCTTTCTAGTTTTATAAGGTGACTTTTTCGCGCACCTTCCCAAGTCGTAATACAATAACTCAAGTGAAAAAGATACTGTCTTTAACAAACTGTAGTCGCTGACATTCCGTAGTTTTTTGAATATATATATTAACTTTCTTGTACGTTCTGTTAGTTTACTAATCTGTTGGCACCATGTGAGTTTATCGTCTAACAAAACACCTAGATATTTAATAACGTTAGTTTTAGTGAGTTGGAAGCATCTACAATTATTTATCGGTGTATTGTTACAGTCGTGTAGCTTAATCTCAAAATTGTCGTTTTGCGGCAAGGTTCGGTCAGAATTTGTGAAAAGAATATATATAAGTTTTCGAAATATTTAATGTAAGTTGGTTTTGAGCGAGTAATAAGTATATATGCAGTTTTACGTCGGTTAAATCTCGGTGCAAACCAGCCGAAGTGATCTTAAATAATCGCCATTATTTATTGTTCAAAGTTATCCTCTCGATCCACAACAGAAATTAAATCATGGTACGTGAAATATCAAAATGATCTTTTGTACTTTACTTACTGTAGGCAAAGTTTTCCCGTTCGAATATCATCCGAATGAAGTGAGGCCTCACCATTCTCATACCAAGGCGTAATCTCAAACCATTTGTATAATAATTTTGAAGAGGAATTTTGCAAAAGTTTCTCCCAACATTACTCGAGAGTGAAATTTACAGAATGATCCATAATTCAAAGGTTACTTAAGGAAATTACATTTGGCCGGAGCCCGCCGACGTCACGTCAATTGTGCGGGAATTTATTACCATTACGTTTTACTCAAAAACTGATCCTGGATTAGGAAAGCTACTAAAACTTTAGTAAAAACAGGGCTATAATCGGTATAGGAATATGTAATCTATGTTTTACGACGACCACGTTCACTAGCGCAATTTTTCCCGCTCCACTTACTTGCGGACGTTACAATCATAAACTCTAATGGAACGGATTACTGGACGTTGATATCATAAATGACGAAATTTACAAATGCCATTGGTTGATTTGAAAAACGAGCCTTTTTAAATGCCAAAGATAGAAGTAATACCCTGTGATCAACGCCCACTTCGACCCACCTCTTGACATGGGCCGATGTGAGCGCTGTGCGATCGAACATGATGACGTCATTAGTGAAGTTTTGGCCATGACCATAACGACCGTGGTCGCCATGTGGAAAGGTTGACGTAGTATTATGTGCGTTGTGAGATCCTACCGGAACGCGTCCTACATGAGGCTTGTAGTGAAATGGCAAAAACATAAATATTATTAGATATAAAAGATTATCAGGGGCGGCCGTATACATTAAACTGAAATTTCAATGTTATTAGTTCAAATGCCGACGGGTAATAAATGTGCTTTGTTTTAGATATGCAGGTGGGTTTTGTGTTTGTCGGGATCTGATTTTTAACAATATATTAATGATCAGGAGCCTAACATCTGCGGAGTGAAGCTCGCGGACCGCGTTGTAATACCGAAGTAAGAAAGAGAGTTGGTCTGAAAGAGAGTGTCGGGGTAAAGGTAAGGAAAGGAATGCTCCGGTGGTTCGGGCATGTGGAAAGAATGTATGATGAAAGAATGACTAAACAGATATACAATGCAAAAGTGGTTGGATGCAGAAGGCGTGGATCAAATTGATCGTGTGGACACCTTCCATGATCAAATTGATCGTGTATTAGCAGAAGGTGATGTCAGGAGCCGTAAGAATAGACGAGCGTGCATGACAAGAGCTATGAATGTCAAAGAAGCAAGTGAGGTGTGTAAGAATAAGCCTGAATGGCGCTCTGTTGTTCGTGCCTACCCCGCAATGGACCTGGCGTGAAGTTATGTATGTATATATATATTAAAGATCTATAGATAGTTTAAATACGTCGATATTTTTGGAAACATATGTATTTTTCTATCTCACTATCATCCAAACAAAGTTATTTAAAAATAATAAATCTAACATTTTACTTCGTTTTCGTGCGTTTGTCGAAAGTGTGTTGTTTAACTTTTTCAACTATCTCTTTCTAACACGGTGAAGTGACATTATCGAACGCCTACAAACTGTGATCAAATAAATTCTACCAGTTTTAACTTCCCCCTAGAGGTACAACGCATACATTGAAGCTACTCAGCGGATAACAATCCCTCAGAGTCAAAAACTTTCAATCCCACAAAGAGCACTTCCCTTGAGAACAGCATCGGATAGAGATGTTACCTATTACGTTAATTACAATATCGATATATGGACAATAGGTTAATATTACCTACTAGCTTCTGGCCGCGACTTCATCCGTGTGGAAAGTTTTTTTTAACTATCCTCGGGAGAAGGAGAACTCTTTAATTTTTCGGGATCAAAAGTTCCTATATGTTGACCAGGGATATAAGCTGCCACCATACAAAATTTCATTTAAATCGGTCCAGTCGTTTTGGCGATTAGCAAGTATAAACAGAGAAACAAAAAAGTTAAAAAAATCTTAATTAGTTCTATTTCACTTTTTACATCCCCCCGACTCGGTTTTAAGCATTTTTTTCGTTGTACAGAAATTCGCCCTCTACAGATTATATGATTCAAATCGAAATCGAATTAAACAAATATTTTTATTATGCATTATTTAATTTCTAAATTTTCTTTCTTATATCAGATAGTAACTTTTATTATTACAAATAAATTATATTATAATAGAGTACATACATTGAATACAATTTTAAATAATAAACTATGTAATAATTAAAAAATAACATTATAATGCTTACAAACATAGTAAATGATTTATAGTTTACTAGCTGTCCCGGCAGACGTCGTCCTGCCCGGTAAAAAATAGGGGTTGATCGTGTGATCGTAGAGGGTTGAAAATTTAGGGTTGTATGTATCTTTTAATGCTGTATCATAAAAAAATAGAAGATAAAAATTTTGTCTAAAAAATAAAAATAAAAATTTAGGGGTGGACTACCCCTAACATTTAGGGGGATGAAAAATAGATGTTGGCTGATTCTCAGACCTACTCAATATGCACACAAAATTTCATGACAATCGGTCAAGCCGTTTCGGAGGAGTATGGCAACGAAAACTGTGACACCAGAATTTTATATATTAATTAGATGATGAGCCCTTCGCGCGCCTTATATACTTCCATAGCAATACGTTAATGTGAAAATAGGTTTATATTATAATTTAGTTCTTCTTCAGTCTTAAAATATGAATCTATTTCTATGTATTTTAGGATAGACGATATAAGACTAGGAAATTATTAGACGATAATATAAATTGGACGACGAAGTTGAAAATAATATAGTATTCATCTGAATAAAGCAGGATTATTCGTCGGGTAAAGTGCGAGGTTTATATCTTCAAAGCTGTCTGATAAATCCTAATATTTAAATAAGTTTCGATGTAATTGTAATTATCGATAAATGCATAGTCGATACAAAAGCGCAACACTAATCCAGTCCTAGGAAGTGCAATATCGGATACTAGGTTCACGTCAACGGAATAAAACACGGAAATCCCTCGGATAGTAGTTGCGAGAGGCGTGGAATGAAAATTATTTGCCTCGCATATTACATTCTTCAAATTTCCAATACCAGCAAACGTGGAAAGAGTTTTTGTATGATTGTAGAGGTAATACAATAAACAAACATCATTTTCAACATCATCCTTCTAGTAGTTTTTGTATTAGTAGACTTTTTCAATGAAATATTTTTAAAAAGCCAAAATGAATGTTCGACATCTATAATATACTATCTTCTGCCCGCGACTTCGTCTGCCTGGAATAGTAAAAACAAAGAAAGTTACAAAACCCCCGATTCCAGAACACTCTTCATTGATGGCTCCGATTGGTCTTAGCGTCATGATATATAGCATATAGCCTTCCTCGATAAATGGGCTATCTAACAAGAAGATTTTTTTTCAAATCAGACCAGTAGTTCCTGAGATTAGCGCGTTGAAGCAAACAAACAAACTCTTCAGCTTTATATATTAGTATAGATATGAAACCTGTCAGTGAATTCGGTATCCATCGCGGGTACAATATTTGGCTGATATTTACGTAAAACTCTGCCTTTTGTTTTGTTTGTTTTGTTTGTTTTTGCGAAAATCTCTTATGACCTTTTTATAATTTAGAGAAACAATACATAATCATTATAGAAATTTATCTCCCACTTTAATTTTGCAAGCTCAAACAAATTATTTCTAATATGATCTTTTAAAAATAAGATGATAAAATTTTAAGGCACATTCCAGGGGCGCAGTCAAGGTTTTGGGGGTTCAAACGCCCTCCAAATGAGAGTTAACAGGCTGAACGTTAATTATCTAAATAGTGCAAACACTGCATTATTTTATTTCTGATGAAAAACGATTCATTGAACGAGATATCATTAAAAAAGGAATAGCATTTTTATTACTGATCGAGTAGACCCTTGGAAAAAACTGCATTTTCTTCTCTCTTGCCGATTAAATTTAAGTCCGACAAGTAATCTTCTTTTATTTAATTTTTCACATTTTCTTCTCTAAATTAAAACTTGGCTACGCTCGTGTGTTGCATATTCGTTTGTATTATGTAAATCAGTGTTTTTCAACCTGTGGGTCGCGACCCCTAAGGGGGTCGCAGAGCCCTGCTCAGGGGGTCACCGGCAAAAGGGAAAAGGCAATTTAAGTTTAAACCTCATACTTAGTTACTTTCTAAGCTCAGCAGCTTTTTGCAGAGCATAAGGCCGTAATAATGAATAAAGGTAACAAATTACGGAAAGACATAAACTAAGTCATTTAAATTACTAACTCTTTATCTGTCGGGGTTCGGGGTCGCCTAAATTTTTCAACCTGTAAAGGAGTCGCGTATCCAAAAAGATTGAAAAACACTGATGTAAATTGTTAGTAGTTATTGTTCCTATGCGAAACCACTTCATATCATTTGTAATGCTATTACCTTAGCCACTGAGCTATCGCGACTTTTCTGATTAACGTGTTTATACGTAATTAACAGTTTAAAGTAATTATGTTGACTATACAATTTAATAATATATTATTGACTTCTAAGAAACAAACATTAAAAAACTTTGTTAACAAAACCTTAGTGACCCGTGTGTGTACTCGGAAATTTTGAGGCGTTTTTTTTTAAATGACGGACAACGCGGGTGTTTTATAGTTTTTATTGGATTCCAATATTTTTTACGTTATGGTATTAAACACCATCATGTCTGGTCTAAGTATATAATTAAGCGCGTCACAGACGTAGCTATAATATGTATTAATATGAAACATAGCAAGGCATATTACATACAAGACATATTTTCCATATAAAATTTCGAATTGCGGTCACACACGCAGCTATAATAATTATATTTCTATGACATCACAAAAATATGTCGACATTAATATCTCAGTATATTTTAGTATACTAATTTATATTTTGATATATTTTGAGGATACGGAATGGATCTTAAAAGTAGTGCTTTTGCCGAATTAATTTAGGTACCTAGATTAATTATAGTGTTATTTCAAAAAAAAAAAGCTTTGCGCTCGCAAGGACGACCGCAGACCGAGTGAGGGCAAAATATATATTATAGTATAGCTCCCGCGTGTGGTACTGTGGCGCACCCAGGGTTCGAGCTCGGTACGGACCTTCTAATGATAAGACTGGTTCTTGGAATATTTTCTTTATATTTTCAATCAGGAAGCTATAACATCTATTCAGTGCGCGGCCCGATACAATTATGATTTCCATTGTTTTTTGAGGCATTCGATATTCTCATTCAAAAATATTATATTTCTTAATATAAACAACGACTAAGAAGGTTTTAGTCGTTACATCCCGCGGGCCTCCGAGGAAATTTTCGTCACGGTGAAGTGAGGAAAATTTCCCGTAAACAAAACCCTAAGCTAGTCCCTACCTAAGGCGGGAAAAGTTACAATGCACAAGATGGCACTTACTAAGTGCCCAACCAGGACAGTAGTATCATACGTCCTGACTCCGGCTGACAAAACCCGTCAAAAAGTCAGTCGATCTTGTCTACGAGTGAGCCCAAAGAACAATGTTTAAAATTTCGGAAAAGCTAAATTCCTAGCTAAAAATTGACAAACGACCAATAATCAAGCATCGGCACAACTGTTCAATCTGGGAGCTCTAAAATGATAACATACAATTCCCATAACTATAAAGAACCCAAAACAAACTTTTTGTGTCTTATGCGGACACCCGGAAGCTATGACAGCCTTATGACCGGTTTGCAAGATTGTCGTAAATTCATAACAGCTTGATACAGTGTTCCACAAGATTATAAGCTATTCCCAAATTTGCCCTAACAACCGGCAAAAAAAATCTTTAAGCCGTCTATCTTGCTCCCATCGCTCCCTTTGTTGTAGCCGATGTCGACTCGTTGGTCTAGTAGTGGCTCAGCAAGTTGTAGACATGAAACAAAAATAATAATTAAGTACATCTATATACAACATTGTTATAACAAACCTATGTCCCTAACTTCCTACCCAATATTTAATTAATGCAAAGACACATCCACTAATAATAATAACAAAGAGCGCATAAGTATTAAATTAAATACAACTCTCAAATAAAATATTACTCAACAGGGACTCTTATAAAAATTAACCGATTTTGGTGAAATTGCAGATCTTTTCCTGGGTGAATGAAATGACCCCCGATAACGTTCTTCCAACGTTTTACACATTGTTTCCATTCCATATCCACAATTTCCTTTCACTTCACTACCCTTAGAAACATTATACTTTGACAAAAACGTCATACACTCATTTCCAACCAAATCCTTCATCTGCCTCTTGCAACATCTACACAACCTCACAACAACCTTCTCTTTCTTCCTTTCACGATAACCCATACAAGTTTGATCATACCTTTCAAATCCTTTCTCTTCTCTCTTCATTCGAAACCGTCTGCTAAACTTCACTGCGGACTCTTTCACCCGCAAACCTGCTTGCATCTTAGCCTTCTTATACTGATTGTTCTCTGAAACATTAACACCCCTGTATAACTGTTCACCACAACTCACCATATTAATATTCCCCTTATCTCGTTGAGTATCCATACGAACAACGTTCTCATTACATACAGAACCATCATTTTCGTTCCTATTATTCTCACAGACCAACGACTGCGACTTCATCAGCTCATTTTTGCTGATAATATCATCATTAATAATATTTGGTTGCTCTTCCCCATCACAACCTACGACAATGTCATCAGACTTATATGACAATACATTGTCTGACTTATTTCTTATATTCTCTTCGTTATCGGAGAATAAAAACTTTTCATTATTTTTAAACAAATTATTTGAATAAACATATTTATTATTCGACGGTTTACAATCTATCTTTTCACCTAACATTAATGAGTTTTCTGAATAAAAATCAATATTAACAACCTCTTTCGTAATAAAATTAACTTTGGCCTTTCCTATTTTGACAAAGCATAATTCAAAGTCAATGCCAGCAGAATTAGAAAATAAAAAGTCTTGTCCTAAAATACAATTTGGGCGTAAATTATCTACAACAATAAAATTACATTTAAATAAAACCCTATCTATAGAAAAGAAAAGTGGAATTTGCCCTAAGATTTTCAGTGAGGATCCTTCAACTCCATGTAACTTTATATCGTATGAAATTGACTCAATTTTGTCCTCTTTATGCAGTTGGCTAATAATTCGGGACGAAATAACAGATACGGACGCCCCTGTATCCACCAACACTTGAAACTGCTGATCAGCACATTCAACCAAAATAACCGGAGATAATAAAGAATTTAACTTCAAACCATCCACTGCATATGTCGACCCTTCTGTGCGTTTGTTGGAGTTCGACTGTTGCGAAAGCTTTAGATCACAAGGTCGTGAAAAATATGGTCTTTTAGGCCAATGCCGCTCCTGTCTTGGCTTCTCAGAATAACCAACCCTAGGTGACCGATTGTCTTGCAATTTGGAAAAGGCCTCTTTCGTAACAACTTCGTATATTATACTTTGTCCCACGGATTCCATCGTGACAGGCAAACTAATATTTGTGTCGTGTTTATTATAAATATTATGGTGTTGTATAATTGTTTGTTTTAATTCACTAACTGACCGAAAATGTTGTAATGACAACACTTGCCTATACGGTTCATTGCAGTGCGAAACAAACTGTAAAATTATCTTCTTTTCGTCTGTAATATTAGCTTTATGCGCCAATTCTTCAACAGCATATAAAAAATCTAAAATACTCTGGTCGTAGTTATGCCTAATATTGTAAAAATCCGCGACATAATCCCTTTTATGACTAAATTCATTTTTAAACCTTGATACTAGGTCTGTGAACGTAAGCTCGTCCTCGTAAATTCTTTTGTAGAATGACAAGGCCGCGCCTTCCAGGTAAGCTGCGAATATGAGAGCCTTACTACCATCGTCCCACTTATTTATGGCGGCGATGATATTGAATTGGGTTAAAAATTCTTCAAAATCACCGTTGACCCCTGAGAACTTTTGCGACATGTTTTAAAATAATCAAATTAACATCACCAGATATAGAGAAATTCTGACAGAGAAGCTCGTCGTTTCTTCTTCTCGTTCGTCCTTTTCAGCGACAGGATCAGCTCAACTTCGATATGGCTTGCACACGAAACTGAATATTAAATAAAACGTTTTAACAATTAAATCGCTTTTTAACGTAGCACTTCCACCACGACGTGCTATTTCCCCTTTGATACGTCAGTAACCAGTCTTCTCTTCTCAACTTCACGCCTCCACCATGTGGCGCACCCAGGGTTCGAGCTCGGTACGGACCTTCTAATGATAAGACTGGTTCTTGGAATATTTTCTTTATATTTTCAATCAGGAAGCTATAACATCTATTCAGTGCGCGGCCCGATACAATTATGATTTCCATTGTTTTTTGAGGCATTCGATATTCTCATTCAAAAATATTATATTTCTTAATATAAACAACGACTAAGAAGGTTTTAGTCGTTACAGTACCTTAGCTTGCTATACTATAATTAATATCTCGATATATTATATACATTATAGCTACGTCTGTGATGGGCTTTAAATACAGGGTGGCGCAATAGAACGTGCATATTTAAAATATTGATTAAAAAATAACTACAAAAGGTATAGTAAAAAATAAAACTGAGGTATTATTAAGAAATAACTGAAGTTTATTTTTTAAAAATAACATCGTCTAAATGATGACCCTCTCTACGACGACACTCCTCTAATCGCAAACGGAAGTTATTGAAAACTTTCTTCAGTAATGCTGGTGTAATTGCTGCCATTTCACCACGGATATTCTCCTTGAGCTGATCGATGTTTTTCGGATTATTGCTGTAGACTTTGTTCTTGAGGTATCCCCACAAAAAAAAGTCAGGAGGCGTCACGTCTGGACTACGTGGAGGCCATGGGATATCACCTCTTTTCGAAATCAGTCTGCCAGGGAACATCTGTTTCACAAACGCCATGAAGTCATTTGATGTCCTAGAATTCACTATTCTTGAATTTTCAAGCTCTGGAGCCAAAAAACCTTCCAACATCGCAACATAGGGTTCGGTATTAACAGTGACGTTTTGCCCCCGCGCATATTCAAAGAAAAACGGTCCAATTATTCCTCTACCAGAGATTGCTGCCCATACTGTCACTTTAGGACTATGCAGTGGTTTTTGGTGCTTGAGTTTGGGATTCTCACTGTTCCAGTAACGACAATTTTGACGTTTTACGAACCCATTGATATGGAAGTGGGCCTCATCTGAGAAAAGGATATTGTCAAAATTGGAAAATCGATTAAGTATTTCATTAGCAAATGCGAGCCTTGCTCCGAAGTCAGACTCTTTCAATTCTTGTGTTAACTGCAGCTTGTAAGGATGCAGTTTAAGATCCAAGTTTAAAATTCGTTGCAAACTTCGTCGCGATGAGTGTAAGACAGACGATCTCTTGCGAGTAGACATTTGTGGATCTCCTCGTACAGACTGCATAACTCTCTCAATATTGTCGTCGGTCCTAGATGTTCTTGGACGACCTTTTGCTTGTGGTTTAAACGTTGAACCAGTCTGTTCAAAACGCTGTACCCATATTTTAATTAAATTAGAACTCGGAGCTTCACTAATTTGCCGTAGTCCATATTCAGAACAATATAAACGCCTAGTAACGATGTATGAACGAGAGTTCTCGTAAAATGCGCGCACGCAAAATGCGCGACGCTTCCCGTCGAAGTGACTCATAGTGACTAAAACTCCATGAGCCCGCCTACCCAACGATGCAGGCTCCCCCCGCCCGCGCACTTTCTACCCCGCGAAAAAAGTTGATGCAATATGCACGTTCTATTGCGCCACCCTGTATATACAATATAATATGTTATAGGTATCTTTAAATTGCATTCTTTACTTTTCTTGTATATTTATTTCATTTATGTCTTATTGGTGTTTAAAATATGCAAGATAAAAGAATAGGTACTATGTTCGGAAAATTACTTAACGGACACAAGTGTGTATTGCTTCAATTGTTTGATGGTCATGTATTTCACTGAGTATCAAAAACTATCAGAGTATATGAAAAGATAGGAGCCAAAATGCCATTTGAAATGTATTTATAATATGTGTTGTACACAAACAAAACTCCTAACAAATTATTTGAAACCTGGACAGTCAAATTTAAATTCAAAACAAATCTGACGTTTCATTTTATTGGATTTTTTATGAAATAATTAACTTTATTTCGCGTCTGATTTCGAAATAAATTCTAGGAAATCAAACGATGTGCTTCGATGGAAGTTCGAATGGGAGAGACAATTTATTTTAAGTTTTTTGACATACGCATATACAGAAATATATGAGTCTCTACAGGAATAATACTTTATAAATATATATGTCACAATATTGCGTTATTTATTCTCACATCTGGGGGAAGTGCAATATATATGCAATACATACTATGTATACATGTATTATGTATATATAAAAAATTAAAGAACAAAATTATAGGAAAATTATTGACACAAATGTGTATTCCTTTTAATTGTTTATTTAGGTGGTTTTGTACTTTACTTAGCAACAAGACTTGTAAAGATCATATTAAAGCAAATTTGCTAACCTATGAAAGGTATTGTGAAAATAAACATTTCAGTATTATATTTTTTTTATCTTCTTGTAAGTATTGTAGATAATTAAATCTAGTTTTCTTTGGACTCTCACGTACACATTCGATTTAAACTGATAGAAGTCTCAATTTCCAACAAATTGACCAATTGGGCTTAGTAAAATTGTTTATTAGAAAATGTAACATTTATCTTTCATTCAATACAAATAACATCTGATTCAGCAGATTAGTTACATGGTTGAAGCAAATAAAATGTTGATTACTAAAAATTTCGATGTCCTTGCGTACAGGTATTATGTTCTTTTAATGCTGATTATCGTCATCCCAAAATCCGTGACAAATTTTCGATTTTTTTAGATAGCATCATAGTTGATAGTCAAAAATGACACACTCGGCTTTCGTAAAGATTGTGGTTCTTCTGTGATCCACGTCCATTGTATGTATCTGTAGTTAATACAATGCATAATATTGTTTCATTTAAGAGTCTCAGGTATACAAGGTGCAACCAATTCAATAACGTAAGCGTGTTTATTTATCATAAACTAACACACAACGTTATAAAAAATCCACAGAATAATAAAAAACTGTTACTTAAACAACATACATATTAGCACGCCTGTTTTCGATGGAGATAGGCAGAGACTATGTTCCTGACAAACGACTTTCGCTTCATCTACCTTTTTTATTTTATTTTTATGGCTGCAATGCAAATAGCACTGGTTTTGCCAATGTCGGAGTATGAAGAGGCACGTGGAACTCATCTACTTTCATTAAGTTCAAATCAACCAATGACATTTATCTATTTCGTCGTTAATGACATCAATACTCCATAATCTGTTCTACTAGAGTTTATGATTGCAACGCCCGCAAGTGTAACGGTGAAAATCGTAGTGTAGTAGTGAAGTAGTAGTGAACGTTGTCGTTGTGAGCCACTATGACCCGGGCTACGTTCCACAAGAGTCTGTTGATTTGAAAATCGCGCCCTTTTCAATGTCAATCGATAGAGAGAATTCATGCCCTGTGGTCGACGCCCACTTCGACCCAGCTCTTGACATGGGTCGTTGTGAGCGCTGTGTGATCAAAAATAATGACGTCATTAGTGACGTTTTCGCCGCAGACGGAGCATTGTGGGCGTTGTGAGATACTAAAGGACCGCATCCAGTGTAGCTTGTAAGGATCCGTTTCTGTGAAGAAATGTCAAAGGTCAAATTAAGGTGATTCGATTTTTAACAACATGTTCTATTAGAAATGACTACACAAAACTACAATTTTTGAAGTGATAACTTATTATAGGAGGGCAAACCGCTTCGTTACGTAACGCATTATGGCGCCAGTCTGTCTGGCTTCCCTTTCTCTCACGCATACGGCCGCGAAAGGCAGGCTCCTCCGCTCTCACTCTAACCCACTGCGCTAAACGTATTTCGGACAGACGCTTCAATATCAATATTAAATAATTCAACTTGGATTAGTTTAAGTTATCACTTCTGTCTGAGACACACGTTTTTTATTATTTGTAAGGTTGCTATTTATTTGTAGACAACCCAATGATCTGTAGTTTTCAAGGCTCTGACTTCTATGATGATGAAATAAAATACCAGTGTGACATGAAGCTGACGGACGTCGTTAGGAAACTTGCTTATCGATATTGCCGATCATTCAAACTACTCCACATTAGACAGCCGTCGCAGGTATACCTTCTGTTCCTCTCGTAGAAAAGCATCCTAAGAGAGATACTTGTCTGAAATATTTAAAGGTTTTTTTAAACGCGTGTGAGACAGGTTATATTTTATTGATTTGGTTTATTTAAGGTTTAGTGATTCAATTGGCAAACGCATAATGTGTGATGTATACTACAAATTTGTCTTTGTTTGTGCTTTTATGTTTAGACAGTATGTGCATAAAGATTTGTTTATATGACAAAATTATCACCTTAACGTATTATAGAAGGTGTAGGAAAATAACAGCCAATCAATCCAGTGATTTGGTCTGACTTAACGCCAGGAGTCTTCAAAACGAATTGCTGACATTAATTTAGTGTTTTTTGTGTTGAGGCGTATGTATCTTACGAATAATTTATTATATTAATTTATTTAATTTTAATACTAAACATATACTAATGTAGATTGTATCTGTTACATGCTGGTGTTGTGAGGAAGTGCATGTGCAGTGTGGGCGTGATGTCTATACGTATATATATTATCCTATCTAGTGCCATTGTATTTTCAGTTCCTGCCAAAAAATCCCAGCGCACTGTAAATACATATTTGTATATATCTACATTATCGGTCTCGGTAGACGTTGTCCTGCCAGCGCCCCCTACCGGGTCTAATAGTGGATCTAAATAACCCCGGGACCCACACAAACATACATAAAATTTCATCAAAACCATAGAACCCGATTTCAGCGCCAAGTATTTTGTTTAGTTTGATGGAATACAAGTATTTTAGTGAAGTTTTAGTAGGCTTGCGTAATTTTTATATAGCTTACATTAATCTGGGATAATGTAGCATTCTAATGGTGAAAGAATATTTGAAATCCGTCCAGTAGTTTTTGAGTTATTCGTTACAACCTTAGATCATATAAACGTCTACCTTAATGGTTACAACATACAAAAATACATACAATACATAAATCTTTCCTATTTATATATTTTTTTCAGCCCTCATAAACCTTTCATGTGTTAAAAAAGGGAAAACTAATGATCTAGATCACTACTACTTACATTTATATGAAACAAAAATACCTATTATCTGAATAATTGAATGATTGAATGAAAACTCTTTACTGTTCATCCTAACTTAAACCTAGACATTTAATATAAATACATTTCCATCAGAACGATGGGCGGCCTTATCGCTTATAGCGATCTCTTCCAGGCAACCCGGTGTGTAAGGAGACATTACAAAAAAACAATTGGTGGTCTTATCTGTAAAATTTTTACGATAATACATCTATATAGATTTATTACATAATATTATTATTATATATATATATATATATATATATATATATATATATATATATATATATATATATATATATATATATATATATATATATATATATATATATATATACTAACTAATAACATTATAAGTATAGATATAACTAACTCAGCTGATGTTAAACGAACTTTATCGATTGAGGACGGAATACTTAGGTTCAGCTTAGGCCCAAGTGATTTAAAGGCAGTAAAGTTGCATCTATCTATCCATTCCTTTAACAGACTTCTGAAAGATCACTATCTAGCTATAAAACATTTATTTGTCTTGTATGTATATTTACAAATACTGGTAAATTTTCAAGTGGGCCTCCAGGGCCAAATCCCAAATAAGGTGAGGTTTAATTAATATATGGAAATTGAAACATTTTGTTCAAAAACAACCCTTTCCCTTGGTTTGATGTTAGCCATACCTTCACAGAAATTAATCCTTACAAGCTATACTATGATTGGATATAATAATACAGGATATGTTTATTTTTTCATGTGATGATGTGATGTGTGATGATGTCAGGAGCCTTAAGAACAAATGAGCTTGCATGACAAGAGCTATGAATGTCGAAGAAGCAAGTGAGGTGTATAAGAATAAGCCTGAATGGCGCTCTGTTGTTCATGACTACCCCGCAAGGGACTTGGCGTGAAGTTATGTATGAATGTATGTTTATTTTTTCATAATCTAGAGGGAACTTCTCGCCGCGGTTTTCCCTAAACATGACATGGGGTTCTTTAAGAAGGGCGTTATAAAATTTCTTAGAGGTCGGCAACGCGTTGGCTACACCCTTGGTGTTGCAAACGTCCATATGTAACAGTAACACTTTCTATCAGGTAAGCCGTCTACCTCTTTGCCTGCTTCAGTGTATAAAAAGTCAGCCAATTCAATCCCTTACTAAGGGTTATCAATTGTTCAAAAAGTTAATGATATTTAATTTTCGTCAAAATCGGCCTCGAGACTTTTGACTGTTGGACTTGGCTCTAGAGGCCCACTTGAAAAATTATTCTGTATATTTTTGTAGCTGTATATGTATAATATAATTACAATGTCTTATCATTACTATCTAGTTCAAATACACGGCAACGCTATGTTTGCAATTAGATCTTGCCCATACAAAGGTCGCCTGGAAGAGATTGCTTTTAGCAATAAGGCCGCCAATTGCATTACTACCGTACTTAAGTATATTGTGTATTTTTTCTTTGTCATGTTCGCGTCAAGTGTGAGAAGTCGTGATAGCGAAATGGTTAGCGCACGCGTTCTTAACTCAAAGGGCGCTGGTTCGATCCTGGCAGGAACGCATGCACCAGTCAGTTTTCTGATCTAATGTGCATATTGTTACAATTACCACGTGTTAATAACGGTGAAGGAAAACATCGTGACGCAACCTACACATCGAGATAACCAATGTGTCAAACCTGACAAGCCGCCTTGGACAATTGGCTTGGCTGATGTATTTTATATTATGTTCGTGTACAATAAAAAGTATTGTGTTAATACAATAATGTATTGCATTTATCGACAACATATAGGAATTTTAGACAGTCAATTTGAAATAGAATTTATCTTCATTCATATAAGTGCGATGTCGATGGCCCAACACCAAGGCAGATCAGTGTCTAGATATCTATTATCGGAATGGGGAGAGTGGGCTTAAATTAATAGGAAGGTAATGGGTGTATTATACTATTCTGACTTTCCCATAGTGATGGTGCTGGGTACTCAGTACGCTCTCATGACCCGGGGTTAAGGTGAAGGCAGCTCCAGCAAGTATAATTGTTATTAATACATTCTCAAAAAACAACACAGTAAAACATTACTATTCTAAAAAAAACTATTTAAGTCACAAATTCACTAGGAATACGATTTAATTTTTTTGGTATAAATAGATAACTCTTACGGTAGGTTTATATTTGTTTAAAGAAAACTTGCAGGCTATATACTATTCGTATTATTCAATGGGTGGTCTTGTCGTTAAAGAGCGATATCTTGCAGATATTCAAGCAGGCAGGCTCGAGATGGTAGGCACGGTAGATACTGCCTTCGATGGCAAAATTTAGGGGCGGCAAAAATGTGTGCACAACCGCTTGAACTACTAAAGCTCAAATAAAGAATTATAAACTTTGTTTTTCAATAAAACAAATTTTCGTTAACATCATCTGTATTAATATTAATCATAGTTATAATTAATAAAATTAAATATAAATTAACATATACAACTTTTCTGGTTAACAAAGTTTGTTTAAACTTCGGCGAGGGCGACATTTTTAGAGTTGCCTACGGCACCAAAAATACCGGGCAGGCGCTGATTCAAGAATATCCCATGAGTTGAATTCATCGATCGATTGACTGAAAATTATTTCCATTACTCAAAACCACGTATTATAACACGAAACAAAGAAAGGCATCGGCTTTCTTAAAAAAAATCTTATCGTTACCCACGGTGACGTTACGAATCGATTGAATGATTTAAAGTTGGTAATAAAAACCATAAACCGCATTGTCAGAGCGCACTATCGGTCGAATGACCGGTGCGGAGTTGCGCTTACGCGTTCAAATAAGCTAAATGTAATATAATTTAGTGATACATTAATTATAGTACAAATAATATTTAAAGCAACAAAATTATTTTGTGAAATTTTGTTAAATTGTAACGAAAATTAAAAAAATATACCAATAAAAGTTAGTGTCAATTTTCAATTACATAAACAGTGTGAAGCCACCGTTAAACACCGAAAAAACAATTTACGCCTCTAAAATTATTATTCAAATATTTATAAGAACAATTCGTAATATTAAATAGTGAGTTTAGTACAAATAACTAATTAAAGTCGTTCTATTATTAATCAAAATATATTTGTAACCTTAATAAGTTTTTATATAAACTATATTGTACCAGTTTGGTTCCACCGAAGAGCATAGACAAAGACAGTTAATATTTAAAAAAAAGTGTTATAAATATTCTATATTCAAAATGGAATTCGAAAAAAGAAACGACGTAACAGTGGACGATATATTGAACATTTTAAAACCATTTGGGAAGTTTAATGTCTTAAATTTTGGCCTAATATTATTTCCCATATTCCTGGCTGGAATGTACTCCTCAGTCTATAACTTTGAAGTTATGGATCTAAAGTACAGGTGAGTCAGTCTCTACCTTTATACATATTTATGTTTTATAAACAGCAGGGAAGTGACAGCATATTGTCGTCAGTACGTTTTCTAGAACGACGTTCATTATAAATTATTAATTCTGTATATTATTTTTCTTTAGAAGATCTTTTCATATATTAATAGGATTTTTGCAATGAATTACACTATTTAGACAACTTAAGGTATATCTTAAGTAAGATATTACACTAGACAATGTCTAATATTAATCATTGAAACACACAATTTCTAATTTTTTTCTTGTAATATAAAACGAGGTATACTAATGCTAATATTACACGGATCAACCAAATTGATTCAATCTAGTTGAAAGGCACACACACATTCAAGTGTATATTAGAATGGATCACTTTTGTTGGTTCATCAAAATTGAAACACAAAAGTGAACCGTCTCATGTCGGGTTAAGTCAAGATAGCTCAATATTAAAGGCATTCGCTACGTAACAAACAATGCAATGGGTACGAATCCTCACTAAGAGCAAGCACCACATAATAAGTAAATTGAATATTGCACTTATTGTAACCATGTATTGTGGAATAAATACTTATTTGTTCAAATGCTATATAAATGGCTCGGTTTTTACATTATTATAATTTAAAAAAATTAGTTGGTTTTAATTCGAATGTAATGAAAAAATTGCGGTATTTTTTTCTAGTCTCATTTTAATTTAAATATATATAATTTTACCTCGTTCGGTCCATCATGTGTCTACGATGAAAATAAACACTGTGAGGAAATCTATTCATCGAGACTTATAATTTAACATTTATAAAAGGAGTATACTTTCTGCAAGATTAATAATAATGTCTATCTCACTACCTTATAGATTTAAAATTTTCTAAGAAACATCGTTACTATGAAGACCTGTATGACGATACCCAAACACGTCTGTGTACATTGAAATTTATTTCCATTCCTGAATTACATACATACAGCACATGAGTAAATAAACTGAACAGAGACAAAGCGTCTTAAGAACGTGCAAAATTGTTACCTATCCTGGTAGAGTCGTCACAATAGGTAAAGACAAATTAAACAAAACATTTTTAAATAGTTTTATTATAAAGTATGCTAGAATAGGTACCTACTTTACAAATTACTTACTCTAATAATTTTCTTTTTATAATTTTTGTTTTTTAATAGTTTATTATTTCTTTTAATTATGTGGTAAATTCTGAATCTAGGAAAGTTTGTAATGCAACGGGAAACACTCACATGGCATATCAAATTGACAATCTTTAATATTAATAATATTTACCTAATAAAATACCACGTTTTCACATTAAAATATTCAAACATGCAACTAACAAAACAACGTGCGTCGCACGCATCGCACTACCGCCACTGAGTTTGTCCACTGGCTGTGCCGGCGTAAACTGGTTTTCGCCTGTCTCGCCGCGTACGCGACAAGCGGCCAGTGGTCACGCACACATGCCCCGTGTGCTTGTAGTAGTGCAACCGATGCGCGCGGTTGTATGAAGCTTTAACTCTGTTCCGTTTATTTACTCATGTGCATACAGTGGGCTGACCACTGCTATTTTTGGCGACTTATCTACACCAGTGTAGTGACTTTTAAGATACACCTTCTTGTCAAATATCATCGATATATCGATATAAACTATAATGTGGTAAATAATAAAACGAGATGGTAAATCTTAAAATGACAACGAAAGTCGGTCTAAATGGGATTCGTCATGTAATTTATGAGATATGAGGTATTTTCGTTTAAATGGTTTTTTATAGTTCCTTACTCAAATAACTGCAATAATAAATGCATATCTCATTTATATTATGCCTGCATACTTTTGTTAAAAATATAAGATATTCGTACATATTTCATAGCGTATTTTTTTCTTTCACTTGTCCCAATTATTTGGGGTAAACACGATATATATTCTTTCTATTAGAGTCTACTCTGACATACATCCACTATCGTTCAGACAAACCATCTACCTTTACATTTCGATCCATTAGTATTAATGTAAAATCATTATTTTAAGTTTTTGGATGTTTCATCATTTACCAAAGTTCACTGATTAAAAGATAAGATGCATCTTTCTCTAATGTTGCCAATTAAAACATACTAAAATTCCCGAAACGATTACAAAAAAATGGGAAGCAACATAGAAAAATTCAGATAATTTGTTTCAAACACCAATAACATAGTGTTAAACTTATTATCTTTTAAAAGTAAGCATCAGTGACTGATTAACAAGCTGACTTAAAACCGAGCCTTAGCATATTTATAGCAAAGATTCAGACTGAAATCTCTTGTGTATATCGTTATTCCAGGCTTGCGGAGGCCTGTCATAAGAGGCGACAAAACAACCCACAGCCAGGTAGTAGGCCGTTTGCCCGACTGGATGGCTACAACCCCTGGTCTTGAGTATGCCACCATAACAACCTTGGATTGTGTTCCGGCATTAGTGACCAAGTTCCAGTCTCCCTTAAAAGAGCAGCAGCGCTTTTGTAGCACCTTTGGTGTTGTAAATGTCCATAGGCGATGGTAACCGCTGTCCATCAAGTGGGCCGTCTGCCTGTCTGCTGATCTCCTGCAATGAAAAAAAAACGCTTTCCATTAAGTGGGCCGTCTGCCTGTCTGCTGAACTCATGCAAAAAAACTATTACTTAACTATCGTATGCTATATTGCTTGATGTTTACTACTCCATTTAACATGACCTAAACACTGTTAGTAAAGCTTCGTATTTAATAATAAGTATTAGCTTAGGAGCCAGTGTTCGGTTTATTATCTAGCTAATGAAGTTTAGTATATAGAATATAAAAAAAATATTAACCTGTAAATAAATAAACCTATTTATTATTTGTAGTTTTTATCTTTTATAAATTAAGCTGTACATATATTTTTAGAATAGGTATATATAGCGTGTAAAATTTTATAATTTTGTAAAAACAATAAATAAATAAAAGTTTACCTGTAAATACATTGATAAAGTAAATCGCAAGTATATTATATTGATGTAAAACAGCGAACGGAAAATATATACATCTAACTGGGTAGTAGTTAAGTATTTATTATTTATTGATGTGTATACGCAAAGTAGACGTCTGCCACGATCAATATACGTTTTTAAGACTATAATAAACAAAATATATCAATGGCAGATCTAGTCAATTACTTTCAAATTTTTTTATTATTTTCAAAATGGTCTGCCACAAAGTTAACCGCGTGATAATGGTCTGCCATTCTTATTTTCCGATAATAATAAGCCTATATTTTCAAATATCAAAACGGCAACCCTGGTCAAATGGATTTAAAATTCGTCAAAAATCGATACTGTCTTACCTCAGCGCTCGTCGCGTCCACCACTTAGAGCTTAGTGAGTCCCCGTACCATGCATGGTAGGTATAGGTGCTTCAATGTACAAAACCTCAGGTCTGGTCAAATACATACAGGTAGCCGATCACTGGCTCTTAAGCTATATTTTTAAATATCGCTTAAAGTTATTGAGCTCAGCGCATTCAAGTATACATTATTAAATTTTATTCCACTATTATAGTCCAAACTAACATTATACATTTATTACGAACATTAAATATTTTAAATTATCATATTAAAGTAATGTAATTAAATGATTTTATGACATAATTGTATATAATTATTGTCTTTGTACACTCTCATCGGACGGACTTTAGTTTCTTCACTCTAGTGATACCATCAACATGTACATAATTTAATACTACTACTGCTACAAAAGTCAAAATAATTTTAAGTGTATAAAAGATAATTAAAAAAATGAAACATCGAATCCAACGAGATTTACCAAAACTCCCTAATATGGCGAAAATACCATAAATTGGCATCACTCCGTACAAACCTGTTCCTGCATAGATGCAGCTGCTCCGCTAGATCCACGCAAGAATTCATGGGCGTGTATCGCAGTGTAACGGTACTCTAAATAATAGTAAACAAACAGATTCTTATGCCACGCTTGTGTACACCTCTATTACTAAATAATATGTTGACTAATGTAGTTTGGTGTTTAGTGAGTTGTTAGCGTCCCGGTCACGGGTTCTAAATGTTGCCAGTATATTTACTTTCAGAACCTTGTTGGTTCATTATCGTTCTATATTTTAGATGTGAATATTACTTCACCTTGACTTTCACCATGAACTCGCTATTTATAGTTTAGTCGAAGGCTGTATTGATAAAATGAGTTTATTTTTATTTTATAGATTTTATGACCTAGTAATAAAGATTTTTTAGCCAAGTCTTATTTCTATTGTCATCCAGATGTAGGTCTTCAACCAATGTTGAACAATGGACTTATTATAGTGACTTTAAAAAATACATTTTGCTAAACAGTTGATAATAATGTTCACGCAAACATACATACAATTCTGGCTTCTACAAGTAATCTTCAGTTTTAATACATTTTTATACCTTAACTAGCTGTCCCGGCAGACGTCGTCCTGCCCGGTAAAAAATAAGGGTTGATCGTAGAAGGGTGAAAATTGAGGATTGTATGTATTTTTGTATGTTGTATCATAAAAAAATAGAAATTAAAAATTTTGTCTAAAAAATAAATAAAAAAATTTAGGGGTGGACTACCCATAACATTTAGGGTGATGAAAAATAGATGTTGGCCGATTCTCAGACCTACCCAATATGCATACAAAATTTCATGAGAATCGGTCAAGCCGTTTCGGAGGAGTATGGCAACGAAAACTGTGACACGAGAATTTTATATATTAGATTTAACTTAAAGGTTCTAAACCGTCAATAAGTTCGGGATGTGATCATGTGGTAATTGTAACAATATGAACATTGGGTCAGAAAACTGTCTAAGTCGTGCATAAGTTCCGGCCAGGATTCGAACCCGCGTCCATCGAGTTTGGGACGCGGGCGCCAGCCACTACCACGATTAGTTGTTGTTAGACCTGAGTGAGTTGATATTATTGATGATCAACTATCATATGGACGCTTTATAAAATTCCAAATAACCTTCCAATTTGCGTTCTATCGGAACAATAATTTTCCACATCCGATAACACTATTCAAATGATATGCAACGCTCTATTTGTTTACGTTAGGTCATGTACACACTAGTGTTACTGTTAGTTCATATATCGGTTATCGGACACCGGAAAGTTACTATAGAAACTTGTAGAAATTTTTAAGTATAATAAACACTTTGTAACGTAACAACGTAACGTAACACTTTGTCTTTTTTACGAAAACTGCGCAGACGGAGAAGTATGAAAATTGGCACATGTATAGTTTATATAGAGAAGACGTGACGAAACTTTAAATTTTGAAAAAAATAAGCATAAAAAATATATTAAATCAATATAAAAAACCTAACCGCTTGTGTGGGACGCGACATGCGTTGACACTCTGGCGGCATCTCATCTTCCAATGACTAAGTTAGGGGCTGGCAACGCTGCTTCAACAGCTGAAGATCTCAAACGACGCAAATATGGAACCCTAGGAAGGGGTTACATATTTGTGCCGTTTGGAGTTGAAACTTTAGGTCCGTGGGGTCCATCGGCAAAGGGTTTCTTCAAAGAAATTTGTAAGAAACTCTTTGATGCCTCCCATGATCAGAAGGCTGGTTCGTATTTCGCGCAACGAATCAGCATTGCCATACAGCGTGGCAATGCAGCCAGCCTTCTGGGCACGCTCCCCTCTGGCAGCGATTTGCTACATTCTTTATATTAATGAATCTATTTATAATTTAGTTTATTTTTAAGAAAACTTTCATTTAAAAACCTACACACACACGCATACATACTCTTTTGTTTATTGTTCAAGTCAAATTAACGGTGAAGCCATGGCGAAAACTGTGATTATAGAAGTTTTTAACATTAATTATTATGGTCGAATTTCGAGCACGGGCGACCACTAATTTTTATAAGTAAACCCACCTAACACTTTGAAAAAGTCCAGAAATGTTTGAAATACGTCGTAATCATCAAGTATGATTTGCGTGCCAAAGGCACATTTTTATATATAGCAATTAGCCATTGTTACCTTTTTAATCCGGGAGGTATAAAGAATGAGACGGCTTATAAGTAACAAATTTATTTCAATTTAACAAAAAACAATAAAGAAGAACAAAGGTATTTGATAAAAAAAACTTAACGTCTAATTGTATATAATCTAATTTGTAAGCTTCGAAGATTAAAGGCTCATAATATTATAATAAGGCTGCAAGAGGGCAGAGCAGAGACGGACGTTTTGGGGAATGAAAAATGTGGGGTGTCAGGCAACAGGCTAAAAAGTTTCTCTAAGAGATAGATGTATACTAGATATATTCAAATAGTTTCATCTCAATTTACTTTCGGTGGTGTCAAAACCTAGGTGTTCAAATAAGTTTGATTTAGGGTTTTAGAAGTCGAAGAGTAAATGAACGGGCTTAGCTGAATTCCAAGCGCAGCAGGCGGGAATTACAGGAAGGCTGGGTGCGATACGTCCCAAGCCAACTATGTTGTGACGAGCAGCCTAAACGGCAGGCCGCAGATAAGCAATTATATTATTTTATATGCTAAAGGTAGAGTTTATTTTAAGAAAATACCAACATTACTGGACTATTAAACCAAACTAATAAATACGAATCTTAAAGCTGATGATTGATGATTTTCTGTGGGATATACAAAATTTCCGAAAATAATTGCACCGTAGTCGAATTTTTTGACGCCGTTATTACAGTGGACTAACAAACACGCCGCCATGCCAACGCTAATGAAGTTTCACTGGGACTACTTGTATTACATAAAATAAGTAAAGAACAAACGAAAATTACATCACTAACAAAAATGCGAACTGTTAATTAATTTGTTACCGTGTTGAACACGTTAACGATTTCGTAATTTAATACTTCACTAGTAGGCCAGCGGATGTACACGTTCGTATTATTGTATTTAACCTTAACCTGAGAAAGCCTTATTAAATTACTATCAACACTCAAAGTCAGATACAATATAGAAAGAAAGATAAATAACAACGTCTTAAACTACCAATAAAAAGACGTAGTCTCGGACTTTAAACGTGAGGCCGGGTAAATGACGCCATTTTGGAATTAGGTGCAGTACTTGCAAATGGCGGTTTGGAGAAAAACGCGGTAAACATATATTTAGATATCTAAGCAACATGTCCATGTCATGTAAATTTTTAGTGTATTTAAAAATCAATAAAAAATATCAAGCTTTATTTTATAGCATACATTAGCGCCTTGGTATCCCAAGGCACTTTGCAAAAAAAAAAAAATTTCGATTACTGCAAGTAGCAATTATACTTAGTAAGTTATTATAAGATCATTGTAGTAAGGCATACACACAAGTTTGTAGAAAAATGGTGTTACGTCATTTGATATTTCTGTTTGTCTTAATAGTCAAAACATTCATTATTCTTATTCATTTTCGCCGAAATACTCACATTCTCACTCTCCTGTATAATATATCATTTACTCCTAATAGTCCCCAGTACCTAATGGAACGTTTAAATTCCTTCGCCTTTTTTAAATGCAGAGATTAAAATGACAGTTAACAAATATCAAACTGAAATATAATCTGCAATATAATAAACTTTTAGAAGGGTCGATTTTGTACAACGAATTTAATAAAGAGGAAATCAGGTGGGATTGTTCAGCAGAATTCGAAAATGCAATTTTTGTCTGTTTTTGGAGTGTCATGTGAAAACTACGCAACGGATTTAAATGAAACTTGACACAGAGCTAGCTTATATCCCAATTCTAAATGCTTTTAGGATACTTTTTATCCTGACAAATGACGTCATTTCCGTAGGATTGTCGTCATCGTCGTCGTCAGTCATTCGCAGTCCACTGCTAGACGTAGGCCTCCCCAAGACGGCGCTACTCATCCCTGTTCTCCGATTTTCTCATCCAACGCCTACCGGCGACCTTACACAGGTCGTCGGTCCATCGGGCTGGAGGGCGTCCGATACTACGTTTACCGAGACGCGGTCTCCACTCCAGGATTCGACTGCTCCATCGGCCATCGGTCCTGCGGCAGACGTGACCGGCTCACTGCCACTTCAATTTGCTAATTTTCTTGCTTTTTCCGTGGGATGACGAACAAATCGGAAAAGGTGCCGCTGTAATCGCATTTTCTTTGGTGCCGTCATTAGCAATACGTCGTTGTTATGGCATCGACGTGAATGATGTTGCGCTGGTTGATTCTAGTAATATAAGAGAGGATAACAAGATTAGCTAAACTTTCCTTTTACTACTAAAACATACAAATTACAAACACGGACCATATTTACAATATTTTCTAGGCGATACAACAGGCGGCCTTATCGCTCAAAGCGATCTCTTCCAGGTAAACTAAATCAAAAACAAATTTGAATCAGGTGATGTAGGTGGTGCAGGAAAAAGGCAATGGACACATAAATACTCAAACTAATTTAACATATAAATATACAAATACATACATATATACATAGTCATAAATAAAATACACAATAATATACGTATACAATAATATATTACAAAATACATATGGTATTATAATAAATGTATTAGCATGATTATATTGTGTTAATCAGACATAGCTATTTATGGACAAATAGTGTTTTGTGAGTAACTTCTAAATGTTGGTAAGGGTTTGGCCTCTCTGACAGTAAGAGGTAGCATATTCCAAAGTTTGACAGCCTGCACTGTAAAATAATTATCGTCATAGATATGTTGATGATAATTTTAGTGGGTAGAATTTTTTTCTCTCGTTCTTCTGTCCCTTCTCTATCTAGGATAAGTTAGTGCTAGTAGTTACGCAGATTTAGCTAGGGGTTTAGTGCGTTATTAGTGATGCAATATTGTTATTAATTGATAAAGAGGTTAAACATTGTCTTATTTTTAACGCTATAATAAAACGCAATTGGCCATGGTCATTAACACTAAAATTATTCTGTCCGTAGTGTAATTTAAAGGGAATTTATTAGTATTAATAAGAATTTATCAAGCAGCTAGTGTTGGGCAATTTAATACAATCTGAGTTATTATTATCATTTTTCTCAATGTAGGAATCTTATGTTTTTCAAAACAAATACCTCCATAGCTTTGTTACGGAATTGTTTAGCTAAGTAGGAATGCTTTATACAATTACAGAATCACAGGCATATTTTATTAATAACCTCATATGAATTAGCAATCATTAATATTGTTTTACCTATATCGATTGTCGTCATCGATTATAAATCGGATTCCAACTTATTTATATAGAGTGTATTCAGTTTATAGGAGGGAAAGATAAACTGTTTTCTGCGATAGGTTGTTAGGATAGGATGATTCAACACACGATCGATATAGCCCAACCGATTCGATTTGCATTTTTACCAGTGTCACACATTCGTTGTTCTTTAGGGCCTCGCTGGTCTTAGACAGCTTCAGTACTACCTTGGCCCTCTCTAATTCAGGAAAAGTATGTACTATTATATATCTAAGGATGAAGCAGTGGCGTAGCTTGCCTAAGACGGGTCCTGTATCAAAATGTATTGCGGGCCCCAAAGGATGTGTTTGATAAAAGAAACAAAAACTGCACGAATCGAATTAAAATAATTGTATATTCATTATAAGTTACTTATACTTAATGCTTAGGAGCTAAGTTTGATAAACAATTCAAATCAAAGATACACGTTCCTCGCTTTTTTGGCAAAGGTATTTATCAAATCAACCATAGCTAAAGATTTTTCTTTCTTGAATTTCTGCCTCTATAGACAATAATGACAAGTCTGATAGCCGTTTCTGCAGGTCCAGCAGTTATTCCCAAAATTGTTATTAATATATAAAGGATTGTAGATAACATTTGAAGAATTTTTGCTTACACTATCGGGGCCCCTGAGGCCTGACGGCCCCATATCATTGGTACGGCTGAAACACCGGTAGCTGCGACCCTGGAACGAAGGCATAGGTATACTCAGCATGCTGGTTTACTGCATATTCCCGGTTTTATCGCAAATTCTACCTTCATCATTCGCAGCGTAATTATTTGTAAAGGCTGCGATGCGATCTAGGGCTTCTCTAAAGCTGGAGAGAGCAGGTAAGCAGCTGCAGAAGACTGGAAAATTACTGATCGAGTATAAAAGAATTTACGTTGTGCCTTCTACAACGCTTAAGACCAGATGTTTTATGAAATTACTCATTCTATAGTGCATTTAGTTAGTTCGTAGTCTGTATTGTTAATGATAAAGCTAAATGTTAGTGCTGGACTGGTCCAACATTAAGGTTTGGCTTCCTATAGTAGGGATGCGTGATCAGTTGGACTAGTAAGGCGCGTGGTCTCATAATAACAATTCGTGCCATATGTAAGTCATACATATACCAGAAAAATTGTAGAAACGATCCATGTTCTAAAATTTTTCCATGCGACTTTGTACATTTATATACAAAAGGCAAAAGCAATATCGTATAATCTGGCTCAATATCATATGTAACCCCACCTAATGCTGTTTACTGTATGCCCATCAATTGCACAAACATAGCTTATACTTATCAATTAACTATTTTAAATAGATGTATCACCACACCCTGAGTTGGAATATGGTTCATTCATTAGTCTTAAATGCGAAATGAGAGTTAAATTATGAGTGATGGCCTACTAAAGTGATAAACCAAAAACGTCACCACTCGGCTGAGATGAGACTGTTGAGATAGGTGTGTGGTATAAAAAGAATAAGGTGAGAAATTAGTACATAAGGGGATCTTTGAAAGTTACACCCGTGACTGAATAATTAAGAGGAAGAAGACTAAAGTGGCATGGGCATCATTGTCAAGGGACGAGCAGAATGTTAAACTAGAAGACTGACGGATACAAAAGTTAAGGTAGAACAAAGAGAAACGGATGGGTTGTGGCAAGAATTACGTGTGATTAATGGTGTGATAGAGGACGTATGATATATGGAATAGAGAAGTAACACAGTTTTGACTAAAACGACAGCTTACATTATTTTTAAATACTGCGGTACTTCGTCCCAGAAATCCCACAGAAGTACAAGTCAAACGTGGTCAAAGTCACGAGCATATCCTAGTTTTAAATATCATATTGAATTTGAATAATGTAATAAGTTTAAATTGTCCATTAAATTAATTTACCGTAAAGCTTCTGGTTATAGCTTATAATTAATTAAAGTTAATTGTCGGAAAACTTTATTTACCGCATTATTAACAATTACGGTAAAAATTACATTAATTAAATAATAATTAATTATAAGTGTTCTTAGACATTTCACGTAAACAGATAAATAAAACAAGATTTTTTTGCTTTTAATTGAGTTTAGAAAACATATAAATGACATTTTAATAATCATGAATGTATGTGTGATAATGAATTTCAAAGCCGTTTTAATCAGAAACTACTGGATCTAATTAGATAAAATTTAACAAAAACGTATATTCTAGATGTCGCTATACAATAATGTATTCAAATTGCAAGAAAAGTAACAATCAACGGTGAACTCTATGTATGATGTTTTATTAATGTACAGAAAACAGAACATTTGGTTAAAAAACAACTAATTTTCTTGGTGTACTGTTAGATATTTCTTCATAGAAATGGATCCTTGTTAGCTCAGCCAGCTCACTATGATATGGTATAAAGATACAGTGTGTTTATTTTTTCAAAATAAGCCGATTTGATTCCTGACAAGGGTAATAGATTTTTTAGAAATTTAATTATACATTCCAGTTTGGTTTTCGTCAAAATCGGCCTGGAAACTTTTTAAGTGTTTTTCGCTATTTGGTACAGTTTAAAATTTGGCCCTGAAGGCCCACTTATAAAAGCACTCTGTATAGCTTTTGGGGTGGGAAAAAGTACTGAACTCGTGACCGTCACGCTCAGACACAAATTTTCACTTCTGACGTGAGGTCGACCGACAGTATTTTTTAAATTAAAAGTCCCTCCTGACCTTGTTATGTCGTGAGGGTATCTATATAAATATTGTTTTTTTTCTTTTTATTAATGTTTTTTGAATGTATTTATATCTTTTCAAACCTTATTAGTGGTCGAAATTAGACCATAATTAATTTTGAACATTATTAAGCTTCTGTTGTCAAAGACTTACTACTATAATCACAGATTTTGCCAAGACTACACTGTTAATTTAACTTGAACAATAAACAAAAGAGTATATATATGCATTTCTGTTAAATACGTGGTTGTGTGTAGTGTTATTTTTTTTTATTTAATGTATTTTTATGTAAAATTTAAAAAAATAGCTTCTTCTATGTAAACTATAATTGAGCGAAATTTCATACTCCTCCGTGTGCGCAATTTTCGTAACAAAGGTTACAAAGTTTTTGCTTCACGTAAATTAGATTACATATTACAGAATAGATTTCAACTTAATGTGAATTAATATTCAAGTGTCGTAAAAGCCTTGGTAGCGATGGCTACTATTATACTGATTTTTATGCTTTACTTTGATGACGAGGGACTTATATATAATAAAAAGGTCGTGATACCTCAGAACGCCTACTATTAACGTTTTTTAATAAACACGGAACTGGTTTAGGTATTCAAATTAATAAAAGGCTTTAGGTCGGCTCAATTTAAACAAAAAACAAGTTGAAGGGTGCGCCTCTGTGCCTCTTTGATTAACGATTACGTGTATCTATGGGCCTTCGGCAGCTTTGTTGACTTGGACCAGTAATAGCAGTAGAATTCGACACAAGGGCAGGCAAAGGAATCTGATTCCATACAGCTAATTCTGATGTATAAGTTTTCGTATATATAGCGCAGTTGAATTGTAGGCTACAATTGACACCGTTGAACAAAGTTCTTGTTAAAAACTCGAAAGGCCACGTTTGACTTTACAGGTCACCCCTCTCACAAAAACAAATAATTACTACTCAAAAACCGTCAATATCCTACAATTATTACATATTAATTTTACGCATTATTAGGAAATAAGACTGCAGAGCACGACGTCCCCTTTTCAATTACCCCAAAAAGAACTTATTGACTTAGACCATATTTAGACAATTTTTGTTTAAATTTTGCTAAAAATTATATGGCTACATGTGGTTTGTAAATTTAGCCAGTATTCATAAATATTTGTCACTTAGAACTTCAGACGGAATCTGGTGCCTTATAAAATATCTTGAAAGATAGATCAAAAGAGAAGAGAAGATGAAAAGATTACTAATTATTTGAATGTCTCTGTACTGTGAGTTTGACGTACCTTTGTACGTCAAACGCGGAAGTCCCGGGTTCGATTCTAGGCATAATAATTTTCCAAAACTTTTCCTTTATTTACTATGGGCTTACGATAATAAACGTGTGTGAAGAAATTAATCAATGTAAATGAAGCAAAAACTATTTGTTAGTATTGTAGCAAGTGGACACCCATCGTCTCAGCCTAAACAACAGGTAACAGAAGTGACAATGTTTGTAATCAACTTCGATAATGAATATCTATAATAATATTAAAATTTCAAAAATGGCTGGAATACACTATATAAACGATGCATTGTTTTTATATTTCCTGTCTGTTTGTCTGTTACTCGGGATTTACGTAAAAAGTACTGGAAAATCTGCGCTACTTTTTATCCCCGGAATTCAGTGGCTATTTTTCTGGGCATTGTTTAAAATGTTCAGATTGAAAAAATCGAATTACAATGCGATTTTTTCCCGGATTAGTAGCAAATTTCATGTAAAAAATTTGTTTTATTATCCCGGGAATCCCGCGGGAATTTTCCCGAGAGTGGTTTGTAATTGTTCGGGTGCATAAAATTAACTTATTCCGACACAGTTTTCACTGAAATCAATAGCTTACATTCTTTTTCGAATGCAGCGGTGCTTTGTGTCCTGGGAATCCCGCGGGAATTTCAAGTCAAACGTGGACAAAGTCGCGGGTATGTACTAGTATTTTATAAATTGTTTATTCATTAACTTTCTTTTTCACAGATGTGCTATACCAGAATGTGATGAAGACCCATCAAGAGTTAATTTCACAATACCTCACGATGCCGACGGGATACCGGCGAGATGCATCCGATACGCTCCCTTCACTAATATCACTATCAGCAACAATAGTCGATGTTCCCCTCACTACTTTGACACTTCCACAGAAATAGAATGCGATTCATTTGTATATTTAGAAGAGCATTCTATTGTTAAAGAGGTGCGTATTTAATCGTTTATTTTTATTGATATTTGGTCAGTTTCTATATCTTACTAATAGCTTCTGCCCGCGATTTCGTCCGCGTGGAATAGATTAAAAAAGTAATTAAAAAAACCGATATTGAAACATTCTTCATTGGTGCTCCGCTCCTTTTGGTCTTAGCGTGATGATATATAACTTTGAGAATTTTTCAAATGCGATCAGTAGTTCCTGAGATTAACGCGTTCAATCAAACAAACAAACTCTTCAGCTATATATATTAGTATAACATATATACACTAAAAACTACAGTTGGTCCAGCTCGAATAAACTGTTGTCTCTGGCCAGTGTGCCTAGAAAGCTGGCAACATTACCTCGCTAAATATTTACACTAATCCTTTGAGCGAATTAAGTCTCAGCCTTTCGGTCGCGTGTGGCCTCGACCAGATTTATTTAGATCGAGTTTTCTTCATCAGTTTATAATTAAAAATAGGATTTTAATATACGTACCTACTTTATTTGTTTTTTTTTAACAACTTAGACAAACAGAGTTCCGTTCCCTTTTTGCAACTTAATTAAGAAGAAAGTTTTTAGAATTTATACAGGCTTTTTGTTATTGTGTGTGACATTTATTCAATGACGTTTGTGTTGTGATCGCTGTTTCATATCCGGCTCGAAGGACCAGCATGCGCAGCTTGTCGTACATATAATATATATATGTTTTGTACACGCTGATGGTGGCGGGCTTAGGATATCCAGGTCGATGTAGGTGTCGAAGTTAAAACACTGTTAGTTGGTGAAAATATGTAATAATAAATCACTTCACATACGAAAGCGTCTGCCCTCGGCTACAACCCAAACGGAAGAAGAACAAAATGCAAGGATAATGTTACTTTAAAATATAAAATTATTCTATGTTGGTGTTGCCAACATGCCTTACGAATAACTTATTCTAATTTTAATACTAAACGTATACCAATGTATACCAGTGTATCTATTACATTCTGGTGTTATGAGGAAGTGCATTTGCAGTGTGTGCCTTATGTCTACACCTATATAAATTAACCTAACTAGTGCCTGGTGCGATGAGGTCTTAATAATGCCATTTAATTTTACTCGAATAGGCTGAGTGTTTGAAACAAAAACAGAGAAACTAATTTTCCTAGATGGTTAAGTGTAGTTTTGTACCACCACACCACCACCTATTGCATTACACGCACACTTCACAAACAAACCAAGACACGCAAAGAGCCTAAAAATTAATAACCCAGACACAGAAAGGAAAAAGAAACACACATGGCACTAGATAGGACAATATATATAAGTATAGACATAAGACCTACACTGCACATGCACTTCCTCAGAACACCAGCATGTAACAGATACAGTCTACATTAGTATAAGTTTAGTATTAAAATTAGAAAAAATATATATCATAAGTTATTCTTAAGGTACACACAACACAACATAAAAATCACAAAATTAATGTCACACACAGTAACAAAAATAAACAATAAGCGCGTATGAAAAAAAACTTTCAAAGTTATTAAATTGTAAAAAAGGTACGGAACTCGAATCCGTAGATTTGCTAATAAAAAAAAATAATTTTGCACGGAACTCTTGACGTTAGTCTACTAATAGTTAGACTGGCACTAGTCTAGTGTGTTGTTTTTTTGGTTTCTGTATCTGAGTTATAAATTTTTAGGCTCAAATTCAAAAGTTTTTATTCAAAATAAGTTCCACTGGAGAACACTTTTTAAAGGTCATACATATGGGTTAAAATTTAATTGTACTTCCTAGTCTATGTACACCGCTTCGCAACGTGCTATAGCTGTTAAGGAGAAGAAGCGGTAAGAAACTCCCCAGCAACACGTCTAGCTAAAAAAAAATTCTGTATATTTGTTGTTCTATTTGTATTTAAATTCTTTTTTAATTTTTTTAAACAGAATTATGTTACAGAATAATTTTTGAAGATATAATGGAGTTGTAGCAAACAGTGCATATTCAATAAGACAGAGTGCAATAAAAGGATAGAAAATCTGATATATATAAATCTCCTGTCACGATGTTTGTCCGCGATGGACTCCTAAACTACTCAACCGATTTTAATCAAATTTGCACACCGTGTGCAGTTTGATCCAACTCGAAAGATAGGATAGTTTTTATACCGTTGGAGCCGGTAGGTGGCGCTGAGATCGGGTTCTAAGTTTTATTTCTTCAGGGCAGGACAACGTCTGCCAGGACAGCTAGTATTATTATAGTTATAAATATAAAGACCTAACGTACTTTTTTTTGCAACATATCTCCTATATTCCTTACAAGTACGGGAAGATAAAAACGTTATACTCGTACAAAACACAGTATAAGAGGTTGGAGCGAGCTGCTCTGTAAATGAAGTTTTGTCATTTCTTCATTCTTCACTTCGTACCTAGTTTATAAAAGCTTAATATTTGTATAGAGATTCGTGCCGGTGTTTAACCGCAATAATAACGTGAATCACACAATATATCACATCAACAATAACGATTAAGCTTTTGACATGAAAATTGCAATGAACATAGTTACGTTTACAAGAGTTCTGAACACAATACAATGTTTGTTTAAATAAATAATTGCAGTGACATCTTTTTCTATGTAACCTTTTTTAGATTTTAATGGATGGACATTATTTCAAACACATTTTCAACACTGTGTTTTTCTACCATTATTGTAATGATTGAATCTCATGTAACAGCTATGTTAAGTAATAGAAAAGCATGTAGGGTAGGTTTCTGTAGAATTGACAAATATACAAACCTTTCGTCACTTGACAAAAAATATATAAATATAATAAATAACTATATCATAATGAACGACGACTTACCTAGACAGTAATATTATGAAATTAATTGACTGACGATAAAATATAATTTATAGTAATGTGACCATTGAGATATTATACCATCTAAGAATATAACATTGTTTTATGCTTTAATGATATAGTTTTATTTAATTTAATAATTTGTTTATTGATTCAAAGTCAAAGTAATTTATTTGTTTGTTTATTTGTTTTTATAATGTAATTATTTTATCCGTGCAGGAACGGAAAAGAATATAATTTCCTGCGGCCGAGTGGCCTGTCGTAAGAGGCGACAAAACAACCCACAGCCAGGTGGTAGGGCATTTGTCCGACTGAATGGCTACCACCCCTGGTCTAGACTATGTCGCCATAACAACCTTGTGTTGTGTTCCGGCATTAGTGACCAGGTTCCAGTCTCCCTTAATATGGCAGCAGCGCATTTGTAGCACCTTTGGTGTTGCTAATGTCCATAGGCGATGGTAACCACTTTCCGTCAAGTGGCCCGTCTGCCTGTCTGCTGAACTCCTGCAATAAAAAATATAAAAAATATGGCCAGGCACCATTACAATTGCCTGTATTGTACGTCCGACCCCTAAAAGACGGTGGTCTAGGCTCAGTATTCTTCTTATAGTCTTGGGAGACTATGGGCATAATACAATACAAATAAGATAAGTTTTATTTTATTGTATTAGATTATTTATAAATTTCTTGATTGTACTAGCTTATAATTTAAATAATAAGAACTACGTTATCTATATTTTTTTAGTTGTTTCACGATTTTAAAACACTGTTGTCATATATTCTACATTTGCTTACCCAATAGTTTTTGAGAAAAACGACTCTGACATATAGACAGACGGACAGATCAAAACATAAAGGTTCCTTTTTTCCAAAATGCCTTTTTTTCAAGGCGGGGGAAATGCATTTCACACACTACCAGGTCTTTTATTAGGGATTAGACCAAAGCGATGAGAGGTGAGACCACGAATGGGCACCATAGTAAAATCGCCGGCTTGTGTGGAGACTCGAATACTCAATACTCAACTAAAGCCACCCTCCTCCCATGTGTTCCGCGCTTATGTTAGGAAGAGTGTGAGACTTGGAACGTAGTTACTCCCATGCTGATCCTAGCGCATCAGTGCTTGAGAATGCCCCGGGAAGCAGTGCAAATTCACTTCGTTAACAGAGATTAAGACTCCTCCGCTCCCTAAATGCTAAAGGGCCCCTGCAGCAGTATTACGGACCTAAGACCCTAGCAACAACCACCAACGACCTTTCAAACAACGCCTTCACGCTTGAAACTGGTGTAAAACCAATCAGTAATTCGCAGTACATTGTACTAACAAAATCATATAAAACCCAACGAAATTCACTGCTGCCATTGCCGTGTCCGATTAAGAATAGTCACGTTTCCGCCCATGGCACAATATCAACGCAATTGATTAATTTCCTTATCGAATAACAGCGTAAGCAAAATTACACGTGTAATTTCTCTAATGCAGTCATAACTATTTCGATTAAATTAAATGAAGAAGTCCCAAATTACTAATTAAATTTTATTGAGCTTCTTTGTAATATTGTTACCAGTTGCAGGACTCGAATTAAAATGCCGTTGAAATTACTATAGAGCTAATTAGAACTATACAAACACGTATAATACAGAAACAAAAATAACCGAACACAACAAGTCCAAACGTAATGCAGAAGGTCGTAATTCCATAAAACGCGCAAAGTCCTTCACAAAAAGATTCCCGATTGTAGTACACACGTCTTGCTTCGCTCGTGGTTATCGCTCGACTGACTCCCCCCCCCCTACATCAGGTCATCGTTTTATACTGCGCAACTGCAATGTCCCCGTATCTAAGCCGACTTGATCCTACACACCTGGCTGATGACTGCCACAAAAGATTACAATACAATAATGGGCTGTTTTTAATCACAAATTTTAAACACAAAGTAAACAAAAAGAAGTCGATCATAAACGCCGACAGGTAATAAAAGTGTTTTTTTACAGATATGGAGGTGTGTATATGTTTTGTCGGGACCAGAGTCGGAGTTATTTCCTAATAGTAAAATTACTGGCCATCATATCCCACCCATTTTTTTTTCCCAGGGGAAATCCGGTTGAGGACAAACCGCCGCGGGGGAAGCGCGGTGGGGCATGTAGGATTCGCCTCGTCGGGGTGGTACTAGCACTCCCGCAGGAATGCTATTGCCACACTACGGTTGGGGATACCCACTAAAACCCCTGGCTGATCCTCATTGCATCCCATGTCCGGGCTGTGGGCTCGCTCACGCATTCACCTCTCGGACGATGGCCGGCCCGGCCGCGGGCTGACCCCTCAATTGTAAGCTGGAGAACTGGGTTTCTCCGACTACTTCAGGTCTCACCACGAGGTGAGAGGGGGCGCATGGGTCGGTTCACGTCCCTCCTCTCCGGCCTTTGTGTGCGGGGGACCTGATTCCTCTACTTTCCCCCGCACGGATACTCCATCCATCCATCAATCCATTGATTGATTATTCTTCTATACCTACATAGTATAAAACAAAGTCTCTTTCTGTGTTTATAAATCTGTTTATTTATCTGCTCTTCCTTAACCAGACAATGGATTTTCAAGCGGTTTTTACTACCTACTAGGGAGCCACCAGCTACCAGCATTTCTCAAACCCTAGGGAGTCCCCAGGGTTTGAGAAACGCTGATATAATAAAGTACTGATAAGTAAAATATCATTTTCCAGTTCGACCTGGGCTGCCAAGATTGGAAGCGTTCCTTAGTCGGCACGGTACACAATGCTGGATTCTTCGTCTCAATACCTCTAAGTGGGTTGATATCAGACAAATTCGGACGAAGGCCAGCCCTGGTTATAGCATCATTAGCCAATGGAATCTTTGGAGTAATCCGAGCGTTGTCGGTCAACTACAAAATGTTCGTGGTTTTCGAGTTCTTGGAACCGGCTTTTGGAGGTGGCGTTTACACTGCTTGCTTTGTACTTGGTAAGTATTATGATATATGTATTTACATTTTTAGGGTCCAAAAAACGATGGACTTTTGACGCCAATACAGAGGCCCTTCACTATACGTGGTGCGTAAATAAACAAGTTTTGCATTTTTTTATTATGATATTATTATTATTATATATTATATTTTTTATATTGTATGTCTTTCAAGACCACGGGCCATAAAAATGGCCCGGACTTTTGGAGGGCTTGCGTGGGGCCATGGGGAGGCCAACACGTAGAGGCCCCTTGACAAATTTAATGTAAATATGTGGCGTGACACTGACCGGCGATTATCCCTGTCTACACCATATAATAATGCACCCAAGGACAAGCCCCGGCCAGTGTAGGACTATTGTGGGAAATGTGGACAAAAGTACCGGGCTATTGGGGTGAACTGTTAGTGGTACTAGCGGTCTGGGAATATGGGGACTATGGCGTCTGCCCGTCGCAATGTTCAGGGAACATGGAAAAATGGGCAGACGGTGACTCGCCACTCCCTGCATGGGCCCCTAAAAATGCCGTAAAAGGCAGGGGCAACATGGGTGTGAGTGGCTAAGGGGTGTAGAGAGGTGGGCTGCAGGTTCACCGAAGCTACTTCCGACGTTAGGCCATTTATCACTTCCACCCCTGGAGCTTGAGTCTTAGCTCTAGCGATCTCCACTCCGTGCCGGCTGGTTAAGGCAAGCACGGAGGCGGGGGCCTTGTCTTGGCCCCCGGAGTCAGGTACGAGGTGTCGCCACTCACCTAAGGCTTCGCCACAAAGCCCCCCTGCGGGTACAAAGCCCCCCTGCGGGTATATATTATATTATAGTATATTTTTTATTATTATTATCCACAAACATAATATGTACGCACTTTGTATTTGTAATACGAAGAATTGAGGAAATCTATAACCTTGATACGCAGTTTCCGTCCCGAAACTTTTCACTAATTTTATTTATGCCGTATATAAAATAAATAACAATTCTTAAACATAGTTTGAATGCATTTCATCCTTCGAGACGTGATTAAATAGAATAGAAAACACTTTATTGTTCACCACATACACATAAAATAAACAATTTACAGTAGACACATTAAACAGTAACAGTAGGAGCAATGGGCGGTCTTATCGCTTTAGAGCAGTGTTTTTCAACCTATAGGTCGCGACCCCTAGGGGGGTCGCAGAGCCTTGCTTAGGGGGGCCGCCGGCAAAAAAGAAAAGGCAATTTAAGTTTATACTTCGATATTTTCTAAGCTCAGCAGCTTTTCGCAGAGTATAGACCGTAATAATTAATATAGGTAATAAAATAGGGAAAGACATAAACTTAGTCATTTAAATTACTAATCTTTTGTCTGTCTATGGCCCAAGGGGGTTGCCGAAAATTTTCAACCTGTAAAGGGATCACGTATTCAAAAAGATTGAAAAGCACTGCTTTATAGCGATCTCTTCCAAAAACCTTGGCTATGGTTTTTATGAAGTGATTGCAGTAGTTCTTAAGAACACTTCTTACAAATTTAACTATTGGTTATTGTTATCTATCTTTAATATATAATTATCTGTAGAGGAGTTGAGTTTGAACAATGAATTTTGAAAAGAGAAAATAATTAAGGGGGAGGGGGTAATAGGAATTACTGAACGAATTTAAATGAAACTCAATACAAGGCTAACTTATATCCTAGGACAATTCTCCGCATACCTTTTGACGGCGTCTGTGTTTGAGCGGGCTAAGCCTTTGACATCTTATTTCATTGCAACGCAGAGGCTCTGGGTTCGATTCCTGGTATGGTAAATTTCGAAAACGAATTTTGTCAGCTATTTACTATGGTCTGGGTGTCTAGCATCGACCCTAAAGTAGTCCGTTGTATATCACCCATAACACAAGCGTAACTTGTTTGATTTATTAATCTATGTGTTTGTCTGCCAATTATTATTATTTTTATCCCGATAAATGACGGATATAACCAAAAAGTGGATCTGCAGTCGCGTTTTCTTTAGTGCTGCTGTTCACTAACAAATAGGTCGATATTTTAGCATCAAAGTTGTATATATAGCCGTATCTAGTTTTGAACCCACAACATTCAAATAGCAGGTGTATGAAATGTAAATATTATTTATAACCTAATTAATTCAGTTCCGTCATAAATATATTTAAAATAATACACACATAAGTAATCAAAGGACACGCTTCGCTACAAAAATAACTCATCTGGCTACTTATGACGTTTAATCTTAAATAAATAATAAATCAACTCCTAAAGTTGTCACTTAATAACAACAAGCTTGACCAATCACATTATCAAAGTCAATCAATAATAAATCGATTACAAGGTGCCTTTAGTACGGAAGAATCGATTTACGAGTTCAGTGACGTCACAGCGCAAGCGCATGCACGCGCCAATACTTCCTTAGGTATTGTTCGGACGGAGCGTTTTATAGGCTTTGTTAATATTAGTGATATTTCCAGTTTAGTATTTAATACCTGTACTGTAATTGGATTGGTGTAAAAAACGATTTGCTGCGTAGACATCTGTTGCTTTTAGTTTAGTCTAGACCTTTGTTTATGTGTGTACCTGTCACATAAACAAAGACCTGTATTAAAATTTGAACTATCACATACAAATATATACGCATACACAGGCAGACTACAACAGAACAAAGACGGTACGTATGCGAACTTAAAATATAGTCAAGTTATTAAAAACAAACACAGAACATAATAAAGATACTTAATAATTATAAGTGTATAAATAACTAATTCTTATACTCTAAAACGGTTGATTATTTAATAACAATACTAAATAGACACGACCACACGACTACATAGGTTCCGAAGAACGTCGGAGGGAAACAGGCGATGTATAAACAAGGAATTAAAGCCATAGGATCTTGATTTACATAAAAGTCACGATTGTACTTTTAAGTTATCTTGTGATCTCGTACTCTTCTTGACCACAATGAATGTGACCAGCTTGAATGACACGGATGATTGTCTCGTTGCATGCGCAAATGGCCCTGAACCTAGAGATGAAATATATTCATTATATGTATCACAAAAAGACTCGAGTGACACGTGAACCAATATAGCTGAAATTGTGATATCAATCATTGATGTAACTAGATTATATACATGCAAGAAGCGAGAAAGATCAGTTAAGCAAGCGGCCGGCCGGGCGGCCTGTCTTAAGACGCCACAAAACAAAACAATCCAGAGCCAGAAGCTAGTAGGGCGTCTGCCCGTCTGGGTGTCTTCCACCCGGGGTCTAAAGTATACGCGGCGCTGCGGTCAATAACCTTAAGTTGTGTTCCGGCATCAGTTGCTAGATTCGAATTCTCTTTTCAAGGCCGGTAGCACGTTGGTGGCATCATTAGGGTTTCAAATGTCCATAAGCGGCGATGCAACTTTCTGCCAGTTCATGTCAACCTATAAGTTGTAGAGTAAATCTCCTAAGCTCATCATTGTCAGCAACCACGTTTTTTAAACGTGATCATTCAGATTTTTGACTATAATATTATATGCTCATTATTATTATCAACATAGTCCTTGAATAGACGAAATTCTTAAAAAGATACAAAACTTTGAGATCGCTGTAAGCAATAGACAGCCCATTGTTCTAAAATATGTATTCATATTAAATTGTGGCTTAAGTTATGGTAAACAACAAAAAGATTTCATTCATTAATTCGTCCACTTTTTAAAAAACCTTGTTGCGGACAATCATGCGCCTAAGAAATTGCCTGTAGTGTGCTTATAAGAAAACGCAATTGCCGGTCCACGCGAGCTAACAGGCGTTTATGACGCACTAGCTGAACAAAGTCTAAATGGTCGAGTGGCAAAAATAAATGACTGCAACTTATGAAGGTTAGAAACTTAGATTGATCTAGGAAGTGGACTAATATACGGTAGTATGCACCGTTATTAATCGATACTATTAAAAAACTACATGTAAAATAATATTTATGGGTTGTACTTAATACAAGAACTGTTCACGCAACTTCGGGCCAAATTTTCAATTCCTTATCGGGAACTCAATTTTTCACGCACTCAAAAATATTCTATCTTCATCCCCGTTGAAAAAAGCACAAAACTTCATATTAATAGGTATCCAAGGTCATGAAGAGGTTACTAACAAATAAACATATAAATTAATCCAAACCAACTTTTACGTTTATAAATCCATTAATATACTGGCCCACAAAGAGGTGGACTCTGTACTTTTGAACAGACCCATCTATTCATATGTATCTCGATACGCGATTTTGGTTATTCCGACGTTTCGGCCACTTCTCAGTGGCCATGGTCACGGACGACAAAGATGACATTTGTCTAACGTGTATTGTTAAAGTTTTATTTATCCTACCGCAAACCTGTTCATTTTAATTATTTAGTTTTATTTTTGTTTATGGTTATTATTTACTTTATGGGAGCCTAATCTAATTTACCACCGCTTTATAACATGTTATGGCTTGAAGAGAAGAAGCGGCGCAAGTGATCACGGCCACTGTAAAGTGGCCGAAACGTCAGCATAACCATAATCAAATAAATTACCGCGCTGAAAACCGTTAAAACGTAGTTCTATTGAAGTGAAACTTCTTTATCGGCGTTGGAAAAAATTACCGTCACATTTTTCGGTTACGCGTCACATTTTTTCCGTTACGCACCATCTTTTTCTTGCTCCTACCACGGTCGAATCGACCGTGGTAGGAGCAAGGGGCTTTATTTATTTAACCAATTTAAAGAAGTTTCACTTCTTACGTGTGTACACTAGTACACGCACACATGTATATTATATATACAAGTCGCGAAAACTAAAGAAAATATTAAGTGGACTGTACTTTTGAACGACTCATATGTATCTCGGTACGCTCGAATCTCCGAATCTAGGGTCAGTTTAATCCACACACCCTCAAAACTTTGGTCTTGAAACAGACTTGATTAATTGACTGTGTAATGATTTAAGTAGATCAAACTACGAACAAATAACTAATTCAGTGAAAAAAGTTTCTAACTTCGATCTATTTTTTGCAGTGACAAACTTTTTGTCAATTAATACAGATAAAGAATAAAAAGAAAAAGCATTTAAGAGTCATTTACCAAAGAGTACATTGTAATACATTCACCCGATTTATTTTTGTTACCTGAACGTTATTTTGTAATTGATTTTTTTAAGTCTAATAGGCAATTGCGATTCGAGATAAAAATATCCTTTTTATCAAAGTTAATTATATGTATTTTATCTAGTCTTGTAAGAATCGATAAGATAAGATCGTTGTTACTTCATTGAGCGGAGAGATACGTGATGATAGAATTTTAAAGATGATTTTGTAGTGATGTGTAAGATTTCAGTTTTACATGTTGATTAATTAATTATGTAATAGGATGTATAGATAGATAGATAACTCTTTATTGTACACCAATACAAACATGAACTTAAGACTAAAATTATATTTAGTTATGCACAAAGGGCGGTCTTATCGTTAAAAAGCTCTTCCTGACAACCCCTGATGTATTTGCGATTATTGTTGCTGATTTAGAGAGAGAGAGAGAGAGAGAGATAACACTTTATTGCACACCAAAATATACAATTACAAAAACAGACCATATTTACAATATTATCTAGGCAATACAACAGGCGGTCTTATCGCTCAAAGCGGTCTCTTACAGGCAACATGAATGACAGAAATAGAATCAGGCGAAATAGGTGGTGCAGGATTAGATACATAAATACTTAAACTAATTTAAGAAATAAATATACACATACATATATACATAGTCATATATATACAATAATACATAAGTTATTATAATAAATAAATGTCTTAGCATGATTATATTCCGTAAATCAGAAATAGCTATTTGTGGACAAATAGTGTTTTCTGTGCACATTTCTAAACGTTGGTAAGGATTTGACCTCTCTGATAGTAAAAGGCAGCATATTCCATAGTTTAACAGCCTGCAGCACCGTAAAAGAATTATTATTTATTATTATTAGTATATTAGTACTAATTTTAAAATTATATATGAAATGTCTTATTAGTGATATTTGTTCTAAATTCGGCATGTGTATCTTTTGGCTATAAGTCAAGGCAGAAGTTTTTCTTATACTTTTTTATTTTCTTTGGAAATAGGGGGTATCTTATCTTTTTGTTTATTCATATCTGTTCTTTTCTTTTTTTAGTACAATTCTTATCTCTATTATGATGCTTTCGAATCAGGATTAAATTGTATTTGGCACTATTATTATTTATATCTCCTCGATGGCATTGATAGGTAGACCTATAGAGATAAAGTAGTGAGGAGACTATGAGCACCACGCCCTTAGAATCTGAACCCCAAAAATCTCAAATATGTAACCATACTAATTATTAAGGACCTAAACTGCATTTTACTTACATAATTCTCAATGACATTTGAGTGACCACTTTTTAACCGAGTAAGGTCGTGTTCCGTCACAGATGTTGATAACGGCATCTAGCATCAATCGAAGATGGACACCGCTTTCCGCCCGATTCACCTTATAACGTTGGTGACTCTAGAAATAAATAAAACTCGTCAGTTTTTCTCGTACATTCTGTATGATTGGACATGTTAATTGACGTCAAAGGAGCGATATATTTGCGCTGGAATGCTCAAGAATGATTCCAGACGCGGAGTGCGATGTATAAACGCCTCGTGAAGCGTCTGAGAGAAAGTAGTATAATTAATTTTCATAATAAGCAGTCGTCGGTCGCTTACAGCGTCATATCATACTATTGAGGATAACATGTTATATGATCTAAGTACCACACGTAGCTTACGGTATTTTTAACAGATCAGCGACTAAGGAAATATTTAGCACAGTATCGCTTCACAAAAAGTGATTTATTTCGATCACATCGGTAATGACCTTGGGGTCTCGCCTCATCAATTGTGACTAATTATAGTTTTTGCATTAGCACTTCCGTTGGCATTGTTTTACGTACTTTCTTACCGTGATGTCCATGGGACACCGGCAGTGCATGACTTCGCATCATGCTTTACCTCATTACTTTGGGATTTCCCAAAAAAATCCCACAAATCGTTAGGAACAATATTTAATCAAAAACATCTCATGAAATTAGACGGTTTGAATCAATTGTTAATTTAATTAGGGTGACCAATAAGGATAAAAAATACTTTAAAAAAGCTACTATACCCTATAGCAATAGTTTGTTTTTAATTACATCCTTAAGTAATTAATATCAAAATACGTATGCATTATCCGAAAAATACATTCTCAAAGTTCTCATCAAAAACTCCGGCTAGCCCCAATATGTTTTCGATCGTTTCCACATCCACAGATCACCTACCAATTCGTCTCAAATATTAATTAAAATCTACTAGTTATTGTTAAGAACATTATGAACACTACAGCTTAAAATAACGTAAAATTAACATAAAACTTATTCTTCCACAGCTCTTGAACTCGTCGGCCCCAAAGGTAGAGTCTTCATCAGCCTATTATTCAACACCATGTTCATTCTCGGCGGGATCTCAGTGACTGTTCTCTTCTGGTGGCTTCAGAACTGGAGGCAACTGCTTTTCATTATCTACGCTCCTTCTATATCTACATTCGTTTATATTTGGCTTTTAACGGAAAGCTTTCGATGGTACTTCAGCAAAGGAAGATATGAAGAAGGCATCCAAGTGTTAACCAAATCAGAGAAATTAAATGGAGCTTCTGTGCCTAAAGAGTATTACGACCAGGTAGAGAAGCATGCAACAAAGCAAAGGGACGATAGAAAAATAGAATCCAAAGAACGAAATCAATCAAGTTTCAAACAGATGCTGACTTCGCCGATGATTTGGAAAAGATTGTTTATATGTTCTTTTGTTTGGGTGTCGTCTACTCTAGTCTACTACGGTCTTTCGATAAATGCCATAGAGCTATCAGGGAATAGTTACTTGAATTACATAGTCGTGTTGATTATTGAGGCACCAGCGAATATTTGCAAATTGATTTTACTTGATAGATATGGTAGAAAGAGAGTGATATCCATAGCATATTTCCTCACTGGATTGATTCTTATCAACTATGGATTTGTACCTGGTAAGTTTTATTTTAACTATCAGATAGGTAGGTTATCTTACTTATTCTACTTTAACGAATATAATAAACAACTTAAGCTTTCATTTTATGGCGTTTAAAGATCAATAACTAAAGTATCAGAATTGTTAAAGAAAGGTCAGGTAAAAAGGATTTCAAATAAACGCGCATGTATGAAGAGGTTAATGAAAGTAGGTGGAGCGAAAAGTGTTTGTCAGGATCGTCGCAAGTGGAGATCCATAGTCTCTGCATACCACCTTTGAAAATAGGCGTGATTTTATGTATGTATGTACTAAAGTTTAAGTTTCGAAAATTATCGCGCTTTATTTTCATACGAAATCGGGTTCTTCTCGAGATTTTAAAGGTTTAATTTTTCTGTATTAGTTTTGTTACAATTTTACTAATTACATGGGCGCTATGGGCGTACATAAAAAAATATTCATAAGTTACATGTATAAAGTCCCCCTGTTTTTTGTTCGGTTTTTTCAGTTACACTACACCGTTTTATATCGGTTTATAAATTTAATCCTTACTGAAACCTTACTTGAAAGACATATGTAAGAAACTCTTTGACACTACTCGTGATCAGAAGGCTGGCTCATATTTGGCACAACAAATAAGTATTGCCATACAGCGTGATAATGCAGTCAGCCTTCTGGGAACGCTACCCGTTGGCAGTGATCTGCTACATAATATATTTAGTTTCAATGTGTTTGTTTACTATAAATGCTTATCTCCCCATCTCTCGTGGTGAAATTTCTACCATTTCTTTACTAGTTTTGATTTAATCAACTTTGACAAACAAAGACAGAAATGGGACGGACATGACGCTTGGATAAAGATTTCATTTATGCCCCATGGTTCCACGTTTCCTTGGATTGATATAAACTTGCCCGACTTTTCTCAGATCATACTTTTTAAGTAGCGAAGGATTCTTGATCATTATTATTCATTATTGCAGTACCACGTGTTATTGCAGTAACTAGCTCGTAAATACAGTTAATATCTTTATATATATATAATTCTTCTATACGTGAGTTGGCAGTAAACTCCTCCTAACGGCTGGACCGATTTGAATGTTTTTTTTGTGTGTGGATTTTGGATTCAAGTGGATTCGAGGATGGTTTAGATTCACAATTGAACCCGGTAGGTGGCATTGCAATCGGTTTCTAAATGTTTTTTCAAGACAGGACGTCATCTGCCAGGACCGCTAGTATATTATATTATTAACTGATAGGGTTGACATGTACTTTTGGAAGAAAAGCCAAAAAATATTTTAACTAGTCACTGCCGATGTTACACAAATAGCTTCAATTCACACTTGAGAGCATTTTAACTTATTTAAAAACACATAAAATTACTGTTTTGTATGACCACATTACACATCGAATGCGTTATAAAATACAGCAAGCATGACACAAAAACAGTCATTTGTTATATTTGAGATAATTGATTGTAGTCTTCTCTAAGTAAAGAACATCAGTTCATATTAACGTATGTTCAGCATAGAGACATACATTATGTTGTTGTTCATAAGTCAAATGTTCTATTAAGGTATGGCCGCTCTAAAAGTTGGCATAATTACAACAGTATTCTCGTGTTTACTTGTACATTTTAAGATAGTGCAGTATCTCGAACTGGGATACTTTTTATCCTGGGATATGATGGTTTGAACACTAACTACGATGAAAACGCGACAACATTTTCCTAGGTGAATTAGGACCCTAGGATATTTTAATACTTCAATGTGGCTCAACCTCACTTGAGTTTTGTACATGAGTAGCTATAAGAATTTTATATCCCGGGATATAAAATATCCCAATCTAATACAAGTTTTAATTGGCTTAAAGTACAACACCATTCTTAGTTTCTATCTTTTCAAAATCTGTAGATACATAATATAATAATATGTAAATCTGGGTTTTTTTCAGGGGGTAATTGGTCTTTAATGGTCTACCTCGGAGGAAAGTTCTTCATAACTCTAGCCTACAATTCACTGTACGTGTTCGCCGCTGAAGTTTTCCCAACAAATTACAGGACCACATTACTTGCTATGTGTTCCACGATTGGCAGGATAGGATCTACTGTTGCACCACAAACTCCTTTGTTGGTAAGTCTTACTTAGTAAACTCTTCAATTATTTACTAAATTATGACTATGGAAGAATCCTTCTTTCATGGTCATCCGTACCAATATTATAATCGCGATAGTACAGTTTTACACGACTTATAATTCCGATCGGCAATTTTCGTTTGCGCAGAAAAGTGTTCGAAATAAATAATTGTAATTTTCAAGCGAAAATGGCAGTGTTGCTGAGGCAATGCATTCTAAGCTCTGTTCCGCTTACACAATTCGTACATTGTCCCGCGCTACTTCTTTCTTCATTCATGTAGGAACGGAAAAGAATACGATTTTCTGCGGCTGGGCGGCCTGTCGCAAGAGGCGACAAAACAACCTACAGCCAGGTGGTAGAGAATTTGCCCATATAAATTGCTACCATCCCTGGTCTAGGGTATACCGCAATAACAACTTTGAGTTGTGTTCCGGTTCCAGTCTCCGTTTAGAGAGCAGCAGCACATTGATTGGTAGCACCTGTGTCCATAGGTGTCCATATCTATAGGTTATGGTAACTACTGTCCATCAGGTGGGCCGTCTGCCTGGCTGCTGAACTAATGCAATAAAATATACTGCGTGAGGAATTATTAGTTGTGCAAAATTGTTATCTTCTCTTGACAAAATGGCTGAAAAGATTTTAACGAAACTTGGCAATATAATAAACTGTGATTATGTATATTTGAGAACGACTTGATTAACTCTTGTATTATACACATTGTCCAAAGGACTAACTGCCGCAGGCATTGCCTGTTTGCCGCAGGTAAAAAAAAACATACAAAACAGATTCCTTTACTGTTTTTTATTGCATGAGTTCAGCAGACAGGCAGATGGCCTGGAAAGCACTTGATGGAAAGCGGCTACTATCGCCTCTGGAAATTTGCAGCATCAAATGTGCTATAAATGCTCAGCGGGGAGCTCTTAAGGGGGACTGGAATCTGGTCACTAATGGCGGAATACAATTTAAGGTTGTTATGGTAGCATACTCTAGACCAGAGATGGTAGCCATGCAGTCGATATAATACGCTAACATGTGGCTGTGGGCTGTTTTATTGCCTCTTACGACATGCCGCCCGACCACAGGAAATTGTTTTCTTTCTCCGTTCCTGCACGGTTAAAGTGCACTACGCGTACTATTGACGAGGAGAAATCTATTTACGGAGATAACACCATGTGGGGATCACGGTGAGGGCGTATAGAGACTCGTTGGCTTACGCAGGAATGCCCATTAAAACACCCCGTGTTTCTTTCAGTTGCCTAAAGCCAGGGCCGCAGGAGTGGCTATAGCCTGCCCGCATAGACCCTGGCAGACACCGGCAAAGACAATCTCGTCCATTGTCACCGCAGAGTGCAAAGCACTCGGTGGCTGAATGGGGAGTGCAACTACTCCGCTCCCTTATCCGACAATAAATGCAGGTGGTCGGGACAAATCCTTAAATGTAGCCAGACCCTCCCCTGGACTTCGTCTGCGGCCGTTTGCTCACGGCACTGGAGGTCATCCAGGCCAACCCAGCGACGAAGTCTCAGTCTGCGCAGGAGCGGAGCTAAGGCTCGATATATGCTTTCGTTCGAGATATGCACCATGCTGCGGTCGCTAGAACAAAGTACAGAAAGTCGCCCATGTCAATGGTGTGGGTGCGGTGAACGCTACGCTCCGTGGATTGCTCAAAGAGCGATAGCGTTTCCAGCTACCGCAATACGGCTGGCCGCAAGTTAACCGCATACTGTAGTAGACAGATGGCCAACGGGCCTATACGGCTAGCCGCATAATGCGTATGTGGCTTAATAGTACTTCAGTTATGAGATAGAAAGACAGACCGATTATTTAAGGAACTCATATAAAATATTATTTTTTCCATTTCAGACAAAATACTACGAGTATTTACCAACAATGTTATTTGGTGGTGTGGCTATCGTTGCCGGTTTCTTAGTCCTCACATTGCCAGAAACCAACAACATGAAGTTACCTGATTCATTGAAAGAAGCTGAGGATCAAGACAAGAAGAAGGTTTCAATGTCTCAAGAGAACATTATAACAAAGACCAGATTATAACATTATATTATAATTTAATTCACAGAAGTACCGAGTTCTATTCCTGGGAGAGTAAATTACGTAAATGGTTATTTATTCTGTTCGCGGATCTGGGTGTAAGAGACCAGCGCCAGATTGGTTGGTTGTATCTTACCCATAACAAAAATGTAACTTTTCTTTTTTTTATTTCGAAAGTTCAGCAGACAGGCAGATGACCCACCTGATGAAAAGCGGTTACCAATGTGCTCTCTAAAGGGAGTTTTATTCCTGGCCAGTAATTCTGAAACACAACTCAAGGTTGTTATGGCGGCATACTCTAAAATAGGGGTGGTAGCCATCCAGATGGGCAAATACCCCAAACATTTATAGTATATAATAATTGAGTAAACATATGTATATATACCTACATTATTTTTAGCCAGAATTTCCAGCTTGCATATAAAATCCATATCTCATCTCTAGTGAAATGTATCTTCGAGGTGCCAAAAAAACACCGTTATTTGCCGATAGTCAAAGAATTACGATCTTATTCATATTGAATTACAGTAAGTTTGAAAGCTTCTTTATGGTTCTAAAAGAAATGTTCAAATTTACTCTAAAGGTGCCATTCCAACCTCAGCTGCAGGCTGCGGACGCAGGCTGCGGATGCAGGTAGCATACGCACGACACGCAGCCGCTGCCTGCATTCGCAGCCGGGCATGATTCCGAGGCTGACTGCATGTGCTGCGGCAGGCAGCAGGTAGCGGCCAGTCGCTTCCAAATTCAGAATGTCGGACGTGAGGAATAGTCGGGAGAATAGTTTGATGTTATATCTTTTATTAGAAGAGGAAGAGGATGATGATGACATGTTGTCATTGTTAACTAGCCAGAGAAGAGTAAGCACACGTCCTTATATAATATGTAAACCCACTAATTGAAGTTATTCAATACTCATCAAGAAACACTTGAAGTATGATGATCAGTTTAGGAATTATTGTCGATTTAATAAGGTTAGAGTGACGTAACTAAGCGCGGATCGGCTTGCAGCCGCAGCACTACTGGTCTGCGATCGGCTGCGGCTGCAAGTCGCAGCAGCACTTGCACCCGAGCCTCGGAAGCACGTGCAGTCGCAGTCGCGTTCGGAATGTTTTTCACTGAAATCTATACTACTACATAGATAACCAGTCGTGCAGCCACAGCCGGCTTCATACAGCCGCCGCATGTGCTCTTTGCATCCGCAGCCTGCAGCCGAGGTTGGAATGGCACCTTAACTCAATATGAATAAAACCGATATAGTTTGACTAAAATTAGATATTATAATCGCAATTCAAAAGAAAAGTCGAAAAGGCTTTGTAACCAGCAGATAAATATATTTTTAGAACGTATCATATTTAAACATGAAAATAATTTTACATTGTTTTATTTAGATTTGTATTATTTAAGAAAAATTGCCGAATTAAGGCTTGTCGCAACGCGGCCCGAGCCCAACAGTGGGATGTTAAGGGTCGTTAAAAAATATTGAAAATAATTTGCGATGATGCAGTGGCAAAAGTTCCCGAATTTTATTAATTTAATATCTTCGGTTCTGTAATACCGGATAAAGTTATACTTAAAAAAAAAAAAAATATTTTATAGGAAGAAATACAATTTATTAATTAATTATGTAGGATATCAAAATATGTCTATCTCTGGAGGTGGCGCGATCCGATTTCGAACTGACTAGAAATCTTGGGTACAGTCCAATGGGAACTACGGGATGTTTAGGAAGCATCCTGTCAGCATTTAGATTTTTTTTCAGGAGATCAGCAGACAGGCAGAAGACCCGCTTGATGGAAAGCGGTTACCATCGCCTATGGACATTTGCAACACCAAAGGTGCTATAAATGCGCTGCTCCTCTCTTAAGGGAGACTGGAACCTGGTCACTAATGCCCGAACACAGCACAAGGTTGTCATGGCGACATACTCTACCAGTGGTGATAGCCATCCAGTCGGGCATATGCCCTACTACCTGGCTGCAGGTTGTTTTGTCGCCTCTTACGACAGGCCGCCCGACCGCAGGAAACTGTATTCTTTCTCCGTTCCTGCACGGATAGAAGATTAGATTGCGGTTTAGGGATGTAACAGTCCGAATTCCAACACAAAAAGTTGCATGACGTAGGCAGTTTTTTTTACTGATGTGCGTATTGTTGCAATTACCACATGCAGGTGTCGAACATACAAAATATTACAGATGTGTGATACTCGTCAAGCCGCTTTAGAGAAGCACGGCCAGTATATTCGTTTTATTCAAATAGGAAATCCTGAGCCCCGTAGTTTTCTTTTTAACAAATCTACGGACTCGAGTTCCGTACCCTTTTTACAAGAGTTCATACACGCTTATAGTTTATTTTTGTTACTGTGTGTGACATTGATTTTGAGATTTTTATGTTCTGGTGTACCTTAAGAATAACTTATAAAAAAAAACTAATTTTAATACTAAACTTATACCAATGTATAGTGTATGTTACATGCTGGAGCCCCGTAGTATAATTCTTCTGTACGTGTGTTACTGAACTTCTAAAACGTTGGATCGATTTTGATGAAATTTTCTGAGTGTGTCCTTAAAAGTTTACATGCACAATTTGACCCGATAGGTGGCTCTGGAAGCCGGCTTTATGTTTTTTGTTCATAGCAGAACGACTACTGCCAGGCTCGGTAGTATGTCTATCTATAATATATGTATGTTTTAGAGATAATATTACAAATTTATAAGTTTTATATAATTATGTCATGTTATATTATACGAGTAATGTCGAATGCAAAGGCTAGTGATCTGTTGTTACAAAAAATGTAAATTTAGTTTATTTTTATAGAATTTATTTAATTTGATTTTTGGTACAAATTTCTGAAAATTATGAAAGAAATTGTAATTTGATTTAATTGATTTATTAATAAAAAAAATATAAATTAATAAAACATTGTGAAAGTTATTGACCTCCCTAGAAACCTACAAAATATTACAATTAAGGATTTTATTAATATATCAACGAAAATCTCTCACTGGTTTTCATTTGTATAACACATAATTATTTGCTATGCTATTAATGGGCGCTTCCTATATCTTTCTATTACAAAGACAACGTAGTGATTACGGAATGAAGAAAAAATTGTATTATTTTGTCGAACATTAAATATAAACTTAGTATGGAATAAATATAAAAGATTTTACTTAAGTGAACGGCATTCCCCTGCTTCCCCTATAAATACTATCTATGCTGGAAACTACTGATAGACAGAGAAAAACAAAACTCAAAACATTCTTAATATAATGTTGTTGTTGCCAACAGGTCTTGACTTTCCATTTTCACAAGTTAACTCGTGATTAATTAATCTAAAAGTAAATCAATCTTCATAGTTAAAAAGTGGCATTTATTTAAGTCAAAAGCTAAGACATTAATCACACAAATTAATGCCCCCAGAAGCTACGACACTGCGGCGCTACACTTAATTGTTGTTGATAATAGAATAATAAGCTTTTTTAAAAGATTTTTAAATACAAGCTTTTGAGATCCTGGACATCGTAGCCGCAGAGTGCTAGCCAAGACAAGTAAAACGAGCCCTAACACGACGGGTCCATCTTGTTTAGTACAGGAGTTCCTATGGCCACCTTCCGACTCCATCATCAGATCAGTCTCGTGACAGTACAATAATATGTACTGTCACGAGACATACATATGCGTGCAAAATTTCAGCTCTATCGTAAACCGGGAAGTTGGTCAAATTTAACTTGCATGATTCCACCAGAACTTACTTAGGCACATACATCCATTGCAAGTTAAATAAAAGCTTGTAAAAACCCAAAAATTGGCGGAAAAGTCGCAGATAGACGCAAAAAATTTATTATCGTAGGAAATTCAATAATTTAGTTTCTGTTCTACTCGAAGCGAAGGAAGTGGGTAAGAAACTTTTTGAAAAAACCCGTAGTCAGAAGACTTATATCAGTAAAGCGAATCACCAACGTAATATAGCGTGGCAATTTAGCCAACCTTCTGGGGCATACTTAGAATTGCCACTTTTAGTTAAAGAAATAGTTTTAATAATAAAACTATTCTGTTCCGTTAACCGTCTCTCCCAAAAGAAGCTTCACTTTAAAATAAATCGTAACTTTACGTTACCACTATTTATGATGGATATTTAAATTCAATTTTATATTTTTTTTACTTTCTTGAAAAAAGCATCAAATAGACCTTAGCATGATCAGTTTTCCCCATAAATATTGTGAGTTTGTCTTTAGTATGAGAATGAGAATAGAGGTAAGGATCTAGTATGGGGATCAGTTGAAAAAGTGTCCACCTGTAAACAGCAAATTATGGTTCGAAAACTCGTCAAAATAGCGCTAGTGTAGCAAAAGGAACTGATATGAATTTAGCAGTTATAAACGAAGTGAAGTGTGCTGGGTTGAAAAATTTAAAAATTATAGTTTTTATTTTAATCTAGTATCCTACTCTAATTATTTGTGGCGCTATTTTTAAATACATTCCGCTAGCTATTATGGCGCCATCTTAATTTCCTGCCCTTTAGTGAACCCTTTTTAATATACGGAGATGGTTCTTCTTACCTAGCTGACATCTCATAAAATGGCGGATCGCAAGTGTAAGACAACGCTGTCACGCACACAAGCATGCATTAGTTGGCCAGTTTTTAAAATAATAATTAAAGAACGACGCCAAATCTAGAGGTTATATAATCATGCTAGCAAGGTATTTATAGATCTCGTGCAATTTGTATAATGGAATTGCATTGCAGTGTTACACCGTGGATATGCATATTACCTGCCCCTTGCAACCTCCATCAATCTTTCAACGTTGATTCAACGAGAATGCTTAATTACATACCAACGGCACTTAACATATGACTTGAGGGGATTTATGGCCGCCATATTGGATTTGCTGAGTGATGGCGTGATTATGAAACGTAATATTATACATTCATGTAGACGTTATGTTCAATGAATTATTATGGCCGAAACATTCATTTACATGGAAGCCGTGATAGCATAGAAATTAGCGTACACTCTCTCTCTCTCTCTCTTATCTCAAAGGGTACAGTTTCCTGACCCACAATTATCATGTGCTAACTGTAATGGATAAAGACATCCTGATTAAACTTGCACATCGATTTAAACGATGTGTCAAACCTGCCAATTCGCCTTGGACAAGTATGGCGGGTATACTTTGAAAACGCCTATAACATGGGAGGCACGAACCCAGCAATGGGACGTTTATCGGTTGCTATTATTTTTATATAATTACTAGAGTTTACCCCGCGGCTGCGCCGCGGGTTAACCTCTAGTGCGTCTCTCTTGTTTAAAGAGCAAGTGCTACAGGTTATATTATATTACAATGTTTTTATGTATTTGCCCACGGAAGATTCACTTCATTTTATATCGCTAATTATATATACTATCCCCCGCCTATCTGTCAACAAAATAAATTACAAAACTTGACCAAAAAGGCCAAAATGGTCTAAATGACCAAAAGACCACAGTGACTGACATGGCTTAAATGACAGAATAGGAAAAAACGACCAAAAAGGCCAAAATAATCAAAATGGTCAAAATGACCAAAGAGGCCAAAATGACCAAAAAGGCCAAAATGACCAAATAGGCCAAAATGACCAAAAAGGCCAAAATGACCAAATAGGCCAAAATGACCAAATAGGCCAAAATGACCAAATAGGCCAAAATGACCAAAAAGGTCAAAATGATCAATAAGGCCAAAATGACCAAATAGGCCAAAATGACCAAAAAGGTCAAAATGATCAATAAGGCCAAAATTACCAAATAGGCCAAAATGACCAAATAGACCAAAATGACCAAAGAGGCCAAAATGACAAAAGAGGCCAAAATGACAAAAGAGGCCAAAATGACCATATAGGCCAAAATGACCAAATAGGCCAAAATGACCAAAAAGGTCAACATGATCAATAAGGCCAAAATTACCAAATAGGCCAAAATTACCAAATAGGCCAAAATGACCAAATAGGCCAAAATGACCAGAGGACAAAATGACAAAAGATGCCAAAATGACCATATAGGCCAAAATGACCAAATACGCCAAAATGACCAAAGAGGCCAAAATGACCAAAGAGGCCAAAATGACCAAATAGGCCAAAATGACCAAAGAGGCCAAAATGACCGAAGAGGCCAAAATGACCAAAGAGGCCAAAATAACCAAAGAGGCCAAAATGACCAAAGAGGCCAAAATGACCAAAGAGGCCAAAATGACCAAAGAGGCCAAAATGACCAAAAAGGCCAAAATGACCAAAAAGGCCAAAATGACCAAATAGGCCAAAATGACCGAATAAGCCAAAATGACCAAATAGGCCAAAATGACAAAAAAGGCCAAAATGACCAAAAAGGCCAAAATGACCAAAAAGGCCAAAATTACCAAAAAGGAAAAATTACCAAATAGGCCAAAATGACCAAAAAGGCCAAAATTACCAAAAAGGCCAAAATGACCAAATAGGCCAAAATTACCAAAAAGGTCAAAATGAAAATTATCCCTTGTCCATCCTCAGTATTTAATTTACATACGTGTCGAATTTCAGCCAAATCGGTCCAGTAGTTTTTCCGTAAACGCATAACAAACAAACAGACAAATATCATTTTATCCCGGAAACTATCCCATTTTTCGGGATAAAAAGTATCCTATGTTCATCCTCGGTATCGAAAATATATATATACTGAGTTTCAGTCAAATCGGTCCAGTAGTTTTTACGTGAAAACGGAACAGACAGACAGACAGACAGACAGACAGACAGACAGACAGACAGACAGAGTTACTTTCGCATTTATAATATTAATAGGGATTATAGTTGACGGATCTATCCTTTGCCCACCCAGCTCACTGGAACCGAGGTCCCAGGCTTGATTCCGGGCATAATTTTATGAAACGCTGGATAGAGATGGACGATGTTGGGGTCATGCTTCCCTCCCGCATGTGGCTTTCAGGTCCCCCAACTGCAAAGGCGCGTGAAATTGGTAAAGCCTCCGCTTTCCCGTAGCTCTGACTTAAAGCGAAAGAAGGAACGCCGAGGGTTTTAATGGTTATGCCTAGCTCTGCTGATAATAGCATTATTTCTTGCATGCGATACTAGTGCCATCTTACCGTTGCAAAACCCATATTCCCCTCGTCGTTCCTTCCTCGGTAGAAAGTCCCAAACAGGTTTCCTCTTGTAGAGGGGAGCTCCGACTGATTTTCGCACCCAGGCGCTCACCGTCTTTAGAAACAGCCCTGTATTCGACCACGACCATTAAAAGAAGTTGCAAAGCATTCAACACTGCATTATAATAAGAATAAAAAATATAAGTGAACAATAAAAGGGCCCTTACTGGTTACCGTATTCATGTATTCAGATAGGAAGGGACAAGGGTTCCCTTACAAAAACTTACAAATTGTTTTTTGCTTCTAACATTCACCCTTTGACCCCTTTAGTCCTGTGGGTAGTGTTCACACGAACGACTTGCATTCATAATCGCCAGTAGAAGGGTGCAAGGGGTGTACTTGTACCCTTCTGTCAGATATAAAATGTCATGGATGTTCCACATTTTTTGATTGAATAAAAAATGAAGGCGTCTAGGATAATGTCCAAATTTATTCATCAGCTTGTCAGGCCGCCTAGAGAACCTTTCTACCAGAGATGTGTGATACAGCTATGCTGCGAGAATGTCGACGCTAAGCTACGAAACTATGTGCCATTTCCACTGATCTCATGGTATGTAGCGGCGTATGTAGGATCTACTATGAAAAAGCGCCGCCTCAAGGTTGTTCTGCGAAGAACATACGCAGGTTCAGCGATGCGACGCTACGTATCGATCGACAAGAGGGAAGGCAAGCATCCTTCCATAAAAAACGTAGCTTAGTTGAATCAGTTTACTTCAGTGCTGTGATATGTGGGCAAATGAGTATGATTGGTGGATATCAAACGCATCCATAGCAATCTTGCATAACACGTCTTTAGTGGAAAGGCACCCTAAGCCTTACGTCTCCCATCGTTGCACGATTCCACGTCTCGGCGTATCGCCGTCGCGTCTGTAACGTGCAAAACCGTTAGAACGTAATTTTAATTATACTGTTACATACCGACAAAGAAACGCACACGCCTGGCTGTCGTAAAACGCAGTTTATTACCTTTCCTGCATTCGGAGTTCTTTTATTTACTTCAGTTTAAAAAAACATCTCATTGTTATCGTACTTGTTTTATGGCCGTCATTAGTATCGAACTAATCTCTAGTGAAGAACTAAGATGTGCGGATCAACTCAGTGAACGTGGCCCTTTGTCGGTATTATACACTTTAGTAGGTATAAAACAATGCCCGAACGGAAGGGTGGGGCAGTCAAGCGACGATTCCGATACTAGCAAGACGTGTGTACATTCGACGAGCGATAGTGACGGATTTTGCGCGTGTTATTGAATCGTGCAGTTTTGTACTGGCTGTGCCCAGTTATATTTGTGCCTGTTTGATACGTGTTTGTACAGTTCTAATAAACTCTATAGTAATTCCAACGGCATTTTAATTCGAATCCTATAGCTCGAAACAATTCTAAAAATAAAACGCTACCAGCGATGAGGGTACCCAGAAGACTGGCTAAATTTATGCTAATAATTTAATTATGATTTATTTTTAAAAATTCAAATTAAGAGCAGATTTTACAATCACCAGGAAAATATTATTCATAGGATAAAATACAACACGGCAAAATTAAAAGTGACAGTTGCATTAATAAAACAGTTGGGTTGTTCGACTATCGAATTCAGTCAGGTTATATATAGTTGAAAGTTTTACCTGATGATAGAAAAATAGGCCTTAAGTAATAATGGGGAAACACTGCAGTCGCACATGTGAAAGGGCGCTTATGCTCTTTTTTGTCACGCGCCCAAAGTTAACATGGCGGGCTAAATGAGGGCCACTCGTGGCAGTTTTATTGGATTTGTTTCGTGCTGCCTTTTATTAGAGATAGTTTGAGCGATCTCACAGTTTATTAATGGTATTTTTCAGCTTTTAAAGTGTATTCGATTTATTCTCGCGAATATATCAAAGCACATTTTATTTTTTAAATCTATGCATATAAATAAAACTGGGAGTGTCTGATTGTAATATTGAAATAACGGCTTTTTACTACATGCATATATATATACGGTACATACACCAAAATAACATTTTTTACAATTTTTGGCCGTCTGTCTGACTGTTTTTTCCGGTTAATCTTTGACTTTTATTGGCAGGTAGCTGATGTAATAAGGAGTAACTTAGGCTACTTTTATTGTAATTTTTTTCTTATTATTATGACGATTTTTCTATCACCACGCGAGAGAGACCGCGGGGCACAGCTAGTAATGAAATAACATCACGCGTTATTTCATTATTCACCTTGAATACATATTGTTAAATACTAAAGCAAAATTTATTTCTCATATTCTGAAACTACGCTTGGAGTTGCCTGACCATAGGGAAAACGACACTTTTCGTCCTTGGGAAACGATTTTCCGAGCTGTTAATAAATTTAAAATATGCGAACCATAGATAATGCTTTCGACTCATATCCCAACTTTTTTTAAATTGTAATAAAAAATAACAACTATTTTTAAAAAATTAATTACTTTTTACTAAATTATTATTTAATATACATAAATATGAGCTAACTAGCTGCGCTCGCGGTTTCATTCTGATGTGTGAGCTATATTATTGTAGTTTCATCAAAATCTATTCAGTATTTTTTGCGTGGAAGAGTAACAAACATACATCCATACATTCTTATATCCATAAATTCTTAAAAACTTTCGCGTTTATAATTTAGTAAGGATTATTTACTATCATCAGTAGCAAAAAATTCTGAGAGAATGCCACAGAAAAAGAAATGTTAATGATTAATGGTTAGCACACCAAACTCAGAGTGTGGTTTCGAATCCTGGCTGGAAAACATGCTCCACTTAGGCAGTTTTCTGACACACTGTGCATATTGTTACAATGCCAACCTGCCCATAGTGAAGGGAAAACATTGTGATTAAACCTGCATATCGTGATAACCGGTGTGTCAAACCTGCCAAGCAGCCTTGGTCAAGCGTGGCGGGTATATTGTCCGTTCTCCTATTGAGGAGAACGGACAATATACCCGCCACGCCTCGGGCCTACTTCTATGAAGGAGGCCCGAGCCCAGCATTGGAACGTGTATGACTTGCTTACTATTATTATATGAAGTGTAATGACTCAGTGCTCAAGATGCCTGTCTAGCATAAGATTGACGTAGGGTCGAACCCTGATACCAAACATGCACCACTTTGATAATTTTCTGGCCTCATATACATATTGTTACAATACAAAATGCATAACATGAGGAAACCGAAATGGCTGATATATGCGTCCGGCCAATCCACTCTAGTCAGGTGTGACAAACATACTGTCTGTTGTCTTGAAAGTAAAAGCACAAGCCCAGCAGTGAAACGTCTGTAAGTTGATATTTATGTTAATAGTTAAATGTAGGCGCATAACTAATTTACCGATTTTGATGAGATTTTTTGTGTGTGTTTGTTTGGTCGTAGATTTTTTTGTCAGGGCAGGACAACGTCTGCCGGAAATAAAAATACTTATTGCACAGCATGTGCTGTTAAAAGTGGCCATAAAATTAAGATTGACATATAGCTTATTGTGCAAAATAAACAAACATTGTGGAGCCCAGAAAACAAATTGTCCGACAAGTTGGCCAGTGCTCCTGCGAAAACAATGAAAGTACAAATTCAACTGCTGTTAACGGAACGTGATACAATCCAGATCGCTTAATACCTACTATTGGATTATCTTAAAGCAACATCTGTAAAATGGAAATGGTGTTTTTTTATTTATAACAGCGCTAAGTCCAGTCGGTCACGTACAGAGAAATGGGATCACGTATTAAACGCATAATTACAATTGCGAACGCGGCAGTTAGATACAAACGGGGCGATCTAAAATCAACATGAAGCGGATTCCCTTTTTTGGACGTTTAATTTTATTCAAAAAACAGGAATAAATTGGACTTTTAAAGGGCTATGCACTGACTCCAGTTTAGACTAGTGCTCTCGAAATAAGAAGTTTATTTACCTTGGTTTTCGAATCGGAGATTGGCTCCCGATTAGTCTGTTATAGCCTGATTTTGGAAAAAATATAGTGTTTATGGGAAATTTAGGTGAAAAAAGAATACACGTTTATTTATGAAGTGATAACTTCTTATGAGAGGGTAATCCGCTTCGTTAAGTAACGCGTACGGCTCCAGACTGTTTGTCCTCCCTTTATCTCACGATAGATTAGTTTAATAATCACTTCTGTCGGGAGTTGCACACCGACTTTTTTATTAAATATTTTATTTATTTCATTATTGTATATTCCACGCGATTGGCTGACGACGCACGGCACATTGTATTTTCATAATAGGTTGTATCTTCTCCATTAATTAGTATCATTAAGAAGACTATTAAACCAATTTCTACAACACTGTACGTTGTTTTAGTAAACAATACATCGGCAGTCCTAATTACATTGAATTTCTAAACATTTTATTACGATAATACATCAATGTCAATTTCGTGTTTCCATTTAAAGTATCTGATTCAAAAATACTTCAAAAATAATTACCGTAATGTTTGGACAAAAAATGAAATTGTTAGACAATTTCATTTTTATATAGAATATGTATGAAGCACTAATTCGACTCCTTTTCAAGTAAACCAATGAATGAAAAAGAACAATTTAGAAAAATAAAGAATAATACGTCAGTTTTTAATCCGTTTTTCAAATTAAAACCCGGACGTGACCCGTTCAGGTTTTAACGTCCGCCACTGTTATATTTTTGAGGGGAAATAACAATTTTCTCGCATCAGTGAAGGGATTATACTCTGATTCGATGCTTGTAGGATTTCATACATTTAAGTGTTTAATTAGGGATATAATAGCGTTACAACTTAGGTCCCGAAAAAAAAACAACTGCATATCTGAAAAATAAACACATCATATTACATATCGGCATTTAAATTAATTGTAAATCTATTATGATCTTCTTCGTTTGTTCACTTATTTATTGGCGTGCGTTTCTAGAGAACAGCCCACTGTTTTATTGTATTAATTTATGGCCGACTCATTAGCTAGATGTTTTGGATTACGTCGACTACGATACGGGCACATTGCTTTTGTGCCGTATAAAACGATGGCCTGTTTGAGGAAGGGGGCAGTAGAGCGAGAACCACGATCAAGGCGAGACGTGTGTACAAACGGGAATCTATTAGCGACGGACTTTGCGCGTCTTATTGAATTACGACCTTCTGCATTACGTTTGGATTTGTTGTGTTCGGTTATATTTATACCTGTGTTATACGTGTGTATGTAGTTCTAATAAACTCTATTATAATGCCAACAGCATTTTATTTGGACTCCCGCTAAACCCGTTACAATAATAACAGCCTATATACGATCCGCCGCAGGGCTCGGGCCTACCATTTATAAAAGAAAGAGGAGTATCCCGCTTGTTCAAGGTGATTTTACTAGTTTAACACATCAATTATCTCAATGTGCAGGATTCATCACAATATTTTTCTTCACGATTCGCGAACTCGATAGATAACTGACGTGTGAATTCCCCCAATCCGCCTTGGACAAGCGTGTACTGTCTTTCTCTTACAAAAGTTGTGAGTACCAAACCCAGGAGTGGAACGATTATGAGCTGAAGCAAATTAACAAGATAGATTATATGACTCATAGATCCTTTACGATATATACGAAAATTTTAGTTCGCCTATCACTACGTACACGATAATTTCAAAGTTCCAAGCCGATATTCTGTGAGAGCGTGGTATCACACCGATCGAGCCGACCGTGGCCCTAAGAGCTGTAATCAATGTAATAGTTCCAGCATGGCTTTACCACGTCAAAAATAAGTAAAAGGAATGTAAAATTGCAAAATCATTACCGCAAGTGACGGTTTGTCGGTTAACCTATGAGCTGCGTTCCATTCCGTTCTCTATCACGTGACGACCGCATACGATTGATTGCGGTTGTGGTTTTATCGTATACCGCACCAATGCGGTTAAATTACGGCCTCTGCATCGTGGGTGCGAAGAGAAAAAACTTGCACGTTAGGATTCCTAAACGTACTATAATATTTTATCCAATAGAAAAGTAAAACGGAATCTTCTTTATCTATATTTTCTTTAGTTCGTTGTCTGGCTTTTTTTGAGATCTTATGATTACTTTTATATTATATTATTTGAAAAAAGTTGTCGAAATGATGAAAAGTAGTAATCGAAAATTCAATAATTAATAAAATGTGTACGATGTGTACGATTTGGTGATTTTGTTTTTGTGCGTTCGAGTGGGTTCCCGGATGGTTTAGATTCTCAATTAGAACCGGTAGGTGGCGTTGAGATCGGGTTCTAGAATCCTCCTAATCACCGGGAGCAATTTTGGTGATTTTGTTTTTGTGTGTTCGAGTGGGTTCCCGGATGGTTTAGATTCGCAATTAGAACCGGTAGGTGGCGCTGTGATCGGGTTCTAGAATCGTCTTGATCACCTAGACCGATTTTGGTAATTTTGTTTTTGTGCCATGGGAGTCTTTTAGGAATTCAGAAAATAGGCGGTACGAAGTTCGCCGGGTCAGCTAGTAGAAAATAAAATTTTGTCCTTTGCATATAACAACTGCAATTCACAAATCTCAAAATCTTATAACTTAGGGAAATCCAATCTAATGGTCAAATTTACACGTGCATTTTCTAAATATCTCTATAACACTATTGCGGAATGCATTCTGGTGGCATTCGCAATTTAGCCAGTGTGCCGGTGTTCGACTATAAATCGCGTCGTACGTGAGTAATGCTTCATTACAAGTCGCCACGTTGTTAATGCCACCACACGTGACTGAGATGTGGGACAGTCCTGAGTATCGCAGCTTGGCTAACGTTCAAGGAATTGTTCAGGTTAAGATTAATTTTCTAATTAACAGTCTAGCGAAGAAAACCTAATGTGGACGAGACTGTTAATGCCATCTTTTTAGTTGTAGAATGACTTTTTCAGACAATAGATAGGGCATTGTTCAGAAAAGATAAAGATATTTAAACTCACAACAAGATAAGTAACTCATCGGCTTCATAGATGCACGTGTTGCATGAAATAGGTGGTGTGCACTGAAAATCAGTGTTGTGTCGCAATACGTTTCGCAACTTCAACCTTCAAAAATATTGTTAGACTTAAAATAACCAGAAATATCCTAATATAACAACGTTTCAACGGTTTTAAGCGCGGTAATTTATGTGATTTGGTTATTCCGACGTTTCGGCCGGTTTTCAATGGCCGTGGTTACGGAAGACAAAGATGACGATTGTCAACGAGTATTGTCAAAGTTTCATTTAGTCTACCGCCAATTTGTTCATTTTAATTATTTAGTTTTAATTTTGTTTATGGTCATTATTTACTGTATGGGAGCCTAATCTAATTTACTACCGCTTCATTACCGCGCTTAAAACCGTTAAAATGTAGTTTTATTATGTATAAAAGTCGCGAAAACTTAAGAAAATATTACAGAAATATCCTAATCTGAAATACAAAAGCAAACCCTAGCTTTTGAAACGAGTATAGCCCGTTTTGTCTGGACTATTTCCCTGTCTGGATGGCTTGCTCCTGGCCCAGAGGATGCTGCTATGATAACCTTGAATTGTGTTTCGGCATTTATGGTCAGGTTCCTGCGAGACTGGTAGCACTTTTGGTGCTTCTTATATAGGCCGACGATGAAAACCTTCTATCAGGTGCACCGCCAGACTGTATACGCATAACAACAGACGGTGGGATAAAATATTTCCACTATATTTTTTGCCTATGATTGAAATACTAGTCTCTAATAATTCTAAATTATTGTCACACAGCATAATATATAAGCAGTGCTAGCTATAAAGGCGATAACAACTTGGAAAGCAATGCATGATCGTTGCTGTAATACATTCGACTGTGCTGACCGTTTACAGCGTTCCTATGTTATCCGATAACAGTATAAACGGATGCCAAATTCAAAATAGTAGCATAAAGGTATATATATACGAGTATAGATCTAAGCTAGTGAGTTTTGTGGAAGTTAATGAGAGAAATGAACGTTATACAAAGTATATAAATTTATAACCAAAATTGAAGAAAAATGTCTGTAATAAATATGTAAATGTCAATTCCCCAGCCTAGAATTGAAATAAAATCTAATATATTTATGTAATCTACATTTTAAACGAAGAGTAAAATAGATATTTATGGATATTTTTTTATTTTTAGTTTCTTTAATTTTGAACTCTGTGACAGATTTGGAAGTTTAAGGCCGCGTTCCATTAGAGACTCACAACGATTTACGACCGCGATTTTTTGTGATCGAAAATGATGACGTCATTAGTGTCGGTGTCGCCACGATCACAACGACCGCGATCGCCTTGTGGAACTGCTAACGGAGTATTTTGGGCGTTATGAGCTACTAGTAGAACGCACTGTATGCGGTAGAGCTTAACTTTACTTTGATTAAGGAATTTATTCGAAACCATTGACATAGTGTACAAAACAAATTTGGTATCGCAAACAACTGCATTGAAAGTATGGAGTATTTTCTAGTGTATAATATTGTTACGAGTGCGGGACTCGAATTAAAATGCCGTTGGGATTACTATAGAATTTAGTAGAATTATACAAACACGTATATCACTGGTACAATTAATATAACTTTTTTTTTTTTGAGGCGAGGGAAAATGACTAACCGATTTACGCACTCTCTGGGCCGTCACTAGGAAACGGCACGAATCCACGGGGGGCGGTAACGCTAGCAATTGTATGCTTTATTTTGCGCTCCGTCCGCTATGGACTACACAGAGGAGTGTGGAGACTCCGAGTGATGCCGCACGGGCGAGCAACCTCAATACCCACTAAAAACCCCCTCCTCCCTTCGCGGCCCTGCGCTTTTGTGTGTTGGAAGGACTGAGATATAGAACATAGTTACGCAACAGTCGATCCAGCGCAATAAAGTGCTGAAGTGTGCCCTGGGAGAACACACTCCACTACGGAACGGGGGTAGATGTAAAATCCCTTGCTTTACCTAGTAGCTAAGGGCCCCCATCGTTCCGGATCCTAACTCAGGGAGGGAAGTAATGCGCGTACCTGCCTCTCCGGGTGCCGGCTGAAGGCCGGCGACCTCGAGAAGAGACCGTAGCACGCGCCGAAGGACTTCGCTCCCTATCCCTTTCTGCGGCCTCTTTCAGAGACATTACTGCCTCACAAAAAGAAACCGCAGCATCCCAGCGGTCGTCGCTCTGCAACATGGCCGTTACCAAGTCGCCGAGCGATCCGACGGCTCCTACTTTTGTCTCGAGCTCGAAACGCTGCGGCGCCCAGGCAGCGCACTCGACAAGCGTATGAAACGCCGTATCGGGTGCGCCACACTGTCGGCAATCCGGAGAAGGCAAGCATCCCACAATGCGAAACAGATACTGATCGAAACAACCGTGTCCGGTCAGTATCTGTGTCGTCCTGAAAGTGAGGGTACCGCTAGTGCGGTTGACCCATTCCTCCAGCTGTGGCCTGATTGCATCCACCGTAAAGCCGCCGGCCGCAGGGTGTTCGAGGTCACGAGACCAGTCGACGAGGCAGCAAGCGGTTTCCCGCTTCCTGACCGTCTCTATCTCGACTTGACAGAAGGTCAGTCCTCTAGCTAGGGCATCCTGCTGGGTACGACGAACCCTGGACAGGACGTCTGCCTGGAGAGGCCAGGGCAGCTCGCCTGCCAAGAGTGTCGCCGCCGTCCAAGAACAATTAATATAACTTGACACAACCAGTACCAACTGCACGTTTCAATAACATGCCCAAAGTCCGTCACTATATTGCTCATCGAATCCACGTCTTGCTCGTATCGTAATCCTCACCTGACTGCCCCACCCCTCCGTTCGGGCATTGTTTTGTAGTAAACTGTATAATAACACAATCAACGGCGTGTACCGAGTTTAATTCCAAGAAAACAAAATTTGCACACCTGGTTAATTATTCCTGCGAACGGCCAACGAAGTCGAAAACAATCACAATAGGCTATTGTCTAATTGCAAATTTTAAATACAAGTAAACAAAAGAATTCCGATTGCGGGAAGGGTAATAAACCAGGTGCGCGTTTCTTTGTCGGTATGTAACATATAGGTTCGCGTTTAACCATCATTCGGCTTGGTATTTAATGTATATATAGTCTATGATAGAACTTGCTTACCTAAAAGGTACCTATTCATACTGAATATGTCTTCTAATATGTTTATGTTTTCCAATGACAAACCAATAAAAATTAAAATAAATTTTATTATCAACTTTCATCAAACACAATCTTCTTGCCTTGAAACGGTAAAATACCTGACTGGCGTTTCTTTGCTTCCCATGAAGGATGCAATTTTTCATCCTTAGGCTTTTCATTATCCCTGCCACTAAATTTAGAGACTTTATCATTAAATTTTCTATTATTAAAATCACCTTTCCGTCCATTAAACCCACTAGTTTTATGATTCACACCAGCTTTATCATGGGAATCAAAATTTCTATTCTTAAAGCCAGATTGCTTATCATTAACAGCATTCCTATCGCCTTTTCCTCTAAAATCATTGCCAAATTTATCATTTTTCCTAAAATTATTATTTTCGTAATTGTTTCTAGGCTTAACTTTAAGTTCATGTCCAAACATTACAGCTCTTCTTAATTTCCTGTTTCCTTGTTTATGAATTTCTTTCACTTCATCGGGTTGTCTTGGTTCTGCCAATGACATATAATGTTCACCTGTAGACATTATAAAGAATGGATCCACCACTTTCATCTCTGTTACAATAATATTTTCGGGTGTTTTCTTGAATTTTTTAAGCTGAATTTTTTCTTTCAAGTTTCTATTTTTATTATTGTCTTTTTCTTTCTTATTTTTCATTTTAGTTACGTCTTGTTTATCAATAGGTTTATCTATATCTATAGAAATATTTGTTTTGTTTATGTTGCCAGGTTTATTAGTCACTCTGCTTTCTTGAATCTTTTTGCTGGTTGATGCTGAATTCAATTTAACAAATTTACCAACTTTTTCTGGAGTTTCATAGTCATAATTGATACTATCACCAGATTCATAATTGTCATTATCCTCTCTAGCACTATTTTCCTCAACAATTGCACTATTGCTTTGTTCACTAATGTCACTATCATCTGCTTTTTCAATCAGGTGACCATTAGTGGCATCTGAACTTTTATCTGAAGCATGATTCGAATTATTGCTGTCATTATCAGACATAACATCATCATCACTCACATTATCATTGTTACCTATGTCACTATCATTATCACCATTTATATTTATAGAAAGACTATTATTAGTATCATGAACATCTTCAATATCCCAATTACCTTCTTCACTAACAACTTTATTATTCTTTGCTTTCTTCTTATTTTTCTGTTTTTCCTTTTCTTCCTTTTTTAGTTTCAATCTCTCTTGTCGAGACATAAACAGATCTTTTATTGGCACATTACTGAATCTGCTTCTAATGAATTTATACTTTTCTTGCAATGATTTATGAAGAAGCAGTCTTGCACATGCTTTATCATTGTCAACTTGTGGCTTGTTCAAATAAGTCTTTAACTCTTCTTTGTGTGTTACTATAAATTTTGCTATATCCCTTGCCTTTATTTTCTGTGAAGTAAGAAAAACAAGTATTATTATTTATGTAATATATAAAATTCTCGTGTCACAGTTTTCGTTGCCATACTCCTCTGAAACGGCTTGACCGATTCTCATGAAATTTTGTATGCATATTGGGTAGGTCTGAGAATCGGCCAACATCTATTTTTCATCCCCCTAAATGTTAGGGGTAGTCCACCCCTAAATTGTTTTTTTATTTTTTAGACAAAATTTTTAATTTCTATTTTTTTATGATACAACATACAAAAATACATACAATCCTCAATTTTCACCCTTCTACGATAAACCCCTATTTTTTACCGGGCAGGACGACGTCTGCCGGGACAGCTAGTTTTATATATATTTGCTGACCAGGTCATACATTGCTGTGGTTCACTAAACAATTTTTTATTATAAATGAAAATGAAACCGATCCCATATTGTAAATTGGAATTAAACCAGCAAAATGAAAAAAAATATTAAAATTGGTTGAGTATTTTAGTGTTCATCACGGTCAAACATTGTGACACTGAATTTTTATATATTTGTATATACAAAATGAATTTTTCGATTGGGGCTCCATTGCCTAATCTGAAACTATAAGATATAGCAAAAAATATTCAGAGTAGTCTCAATTTTCATGAAAAGTGGCTAAAGTGGCATTATTCATTATTAAAAATTAATTACTCTGGCCAGGAATCTAATCCTCAATGCGACTCTCCCAACCCTCAATTCTACCTTAACAAGGAGAAATGAAATGATTAAGAATTAAATAGCAATTTTGTCATTTTTGCCAAACCCCCAGAACTTCTTTGTATTTTTAAAGTTAAAAAACTATACATCACCGGCAGCTGGAAATGGTGGGGGGTTCCCCTTAATTCAGGGTGCAAAATTCTAAATCCAATCCATTTATTATAGTAATATAGTTCCATGTTTGACCTTGATCTTGTTAATTTATTCATTTAATAAGTAAATACCTTGATGATTAAGACTTCTTTCACAGCAGATTCTGCTTTACGTTTCAACTTCTCTTTCAATTTCTCTGGTGCTTTATTCTCTGTTAATTGCTTGGCTTTCCTTGTAAGTTTATGTATTATTTGTATCTTTGCCTGATTTAACTTTTTCTTTAGTAAAATAACCTAAAGAATTAGAAATTTTAAAATAAATTTGGCAGTCTTATTGATTACTAAACTAAAAATTACTTATTATGAATGAAATATGAAACTAAGCACTTTCGTACTGTTTAACTTTATTATATTTCATTTTTATCAGCAGCGAAAAAGTCTACAATTTTATAGGTAATTAAACATATTTGTTCTATGCTCATGTCCAGTAACATATAATTTTTGCTTAGTATAAATATCAAAGCTCCCTACTTTATTGTGATAAAGAATTCCTCATGATATTGTTACTTTACGCTATTCTGAAAAGCGAATTATTTAAGCAGATTTTGGCATTATCGTATTGTGAAGGTTTAGGAAGCTTTTATGATCAAGACTGTATTCAGGATATCAGAAGCACTATCGATGGTGGGTCATGACCTCATGGCTGGTTTAATCATCAAGAGTTTATAACAGCTTACTGGACACATACATAATATTACATCAAGTTCAAAAATAGTAAATTATTACTGTAAAGGTCTTCATTCAATGTAGAAAAAAATAGATTGTAATCACCTCGTTATTAAAAGCTTGTTTTACAGCTCCAACTTCCATTTTAAAACTTTATAACTGTATAAATGAAATAACAATTGATAAAGTTCAGAACTGATTTGTAAATTTGTAATTTTTAACAATATTTTAGGTTATGTTTTGCTTGTAACACATCATATAACACTTGACAGTTATACATGCATACAGTACACAGTTAGGGCGTTCCACTAGGGACTCACAACGACCACGTTCACGACCGCGATTTTTGCCGTTCCACTTGCTTGCGGACGTTACAATCCTAAAAGCTAGTGGAACGGGTTATGGGGCGTTGATGTCATTAATGTCATACGCAAATGTCATTGGTTGATATGAAAATCGTGCCTTTTTCAATGTGTAGGGTTGAATAATTTATGTTAAAAATATATAGCTATTTATATAAAATGTCCTTAATGGGTCAATTGGGTATCGGCTACTTCATCGCGGTAATAATTTAGAAGAAAGCAATTCGCCTAGCTGAGTTGAAGAGTGGACGTTAAGTTTATAAAACGTAATACTAAAAAACGTGATCTCAGGCCACGTATTACACAATTTAAAAATATAGTTGATCGTTATTCAGATGAAGAATTTAAAAGCCATTTTAGACTTTCAAGAAATACATTGAATTATCTATTATCTATCTATCTATAGTTCTGAATTCTGAGTTATAAATCTTTCGTATAATTCTGCAGCAAAAGCTATGTCTACAAACAATGAATTTCTCATTAATTATATAATTATATTCAAGTCAACAATAATGAAAACTGATTAGAAATAAATTATGTAAATAAATGTTAATAACAAATAAAGGAAAATGATAGATAGCTGTTCAAAATACATTAAAATTAATTTTACAAAATTAATAAAGAAAGATATTTTTTCATTCGCCATCTTTGTTTCAAAATTCGCGCCTTTGTCAATATATTGACAAGCGAGAATTAATGCTCTGTGGTCAACGCCCACTCCGACCCACCTTTTGACATGGGTTGTTGCGGGCGTTGTGTGATCGAAAATGATGACGTCATTAGTGACGTTTTCGCCACGACCGCAACGCTCGCGGTCGCCTTGTGGAACGGCTAACTGAGCATTTTGGGCGTTGTGCGTTACTGGTGGAACGCCCTAAGTACATACTTTACATTTAATTAATAATACGGTCAATGTCATTGTTCGACTGCAGCTTTATTTGGGTGTCCAACCTGGTAACGTAGACTTTTAAGCCAAACCATACGTTTTAAAATAACGAGTCAGAATATAAAAAAAGTCTTGACGCATATGACAAAAAATTTCATCAGTAATGGTGGTTCGATAAAGAACGAGCCAATTGCCATTCAATTAAAAAGTAAAGTCAAGACAATCAATTTAATAGAATGAATATTTATTTTTAAGAAGATTTCTAGTTTCTAGTCAACCTTCTAATAATAAAACTGAATAGCAAACATATACATGGAATTTCCAGTTTCATTTAAAAAATTCTAGAAACAGTCGATTCTTTCAATAGTTAACTCTTTTCGCAGAAATCGACTAAATATTAATAAGTTTTTACATCTGACTCTGACACATAACATATGTCAATAATTTAAAAAAAATATCATTCTCTTTGGTCGGATCTGTCAATCCGAAATGTACGTAAATATTTTTTAAGTGAAATATATTCAATAATATCTTCTGAATCTAATATTTTAAACGTGACTTAATAACTAATTACGATACTTCATAAACATACAAAAACTTTTATGTGACTATTTCTTAGCTGATGATTATTTCTTAGTGCCTTAGTGATTGTTTATTTCAGCATGGCGCCCCGGTTTGAAATCGCAGTTGGTTTGCGAAAAGGCCACAAAACAACTAAAATATCCGCTGGAAAGAAGGGTATTACAGATAAAGCCATCAAAATCAGGCCAGCTAGGCTAAAGGGTGTAAGTGTTTATTTCGTATACTATCTTTAAGGTTATGTTTTGTAAAATTTTCAGGCTTTGTTTTGAGTTTTGAATAGTGTTATTAACTTATATACGTTGTTAAATTCTGCAACCGAACTGTAAAAACATCTAAACACTTGTTAGTATCTTCAAATATCTATTTGGAACAAGAATCAAAACGAAATTAACGTATCTATCACTGATTCCGATTGCACTCAGTAATGAAAAATTAAATTCAATTAATTAAATGTACATTTTTTTAAATTCTACGTAGGCATTTTTGTTCATTTTAATATTATATTGCTTAAATTTCAGATCCAAACAAAACACTCAAAATTTGTTCGTGACCTAGTGCGTGAAGTAGTAGGACATGCACAATATGAGAAAAGGGCAATGGAATTGCTTAAGGTTTGAGCCATTATTTAATTTGCTAGCTATCATTGAAACAGGAAACTATTATTTAAAACATATCTTAACATTTAACCATTACTGAATGGTTTATGAGAATCCTCAATTCTGCTTTAACAATATAATTGTGAAAAAACCTGCAGACACATGTCCATAGGCAATGGTAACTGCTTTCCATCAAGTGGGCTGTCTGCCTGTCTGCTGACCTCCTGCAGTAAAAAAAAGTTAAAGTATTGTGGGGGGAGGAATACTTCTCCCTTCTGGAACCCCTATGTCTAGGAGACATTTAATTATTCTTGAGATTTTTTTTTCATTCATTTGTTTTCATATTGCGATGATGACCAGTCTGTTCTGGTATTACTTATCCAGCTAATGTGCTTTAGTCTAAAGTCTAAACATACCCAACCTAAGTCACCATTCTAGCCACTGGTCTTGACTCTCAATTAAAGCCCATGAGCCAAGCAAACATCCTATGGTAGCGTCAGCAAGTGTCACAACCTATTTCCAACCATATATATGCAAAAAAAAACTATTTGCATATTTGTTTATATATTAAGTGTAAGGGTATTCCTAAACACAAATCGCTGTTTGTTAACAACAAAAGAGACATAACCTGGTTTGTCTAACATATTTTTGTTTTTCTTATTATTCATTCAAAAATTGTTGGTGGACCCTAAAAACGTTATGTAGGCGGTATTTGCCCTGCGTAATTTAGAATACTCTTTATAATACGCAGGAAACTATTTTATATGAGTAGTAACAATAATTTAAATAGTACAATATATATGGTGGTCATTGCCTACAATTTCTTCCATACGCCCTGAAAATAGACATGCATAGAAGAATGAGTTGGTAACCAGTGTGCAACATACCTCTAAATATTGATAATGAAACATAACATTTCACATTTTATTACACAGAAAATTTACTTAATTTAAACGCATAAAAGTATTGTATGTGCATTCTCAGTATTGTTGAGACTAAATTGAAACCACATTGTATCACAATATTTTTTTCTGACTTGAGATATTTTTGTTTTATAGGGTTTAAATTAAATACAATTAAAAACTAAAAACAAACTAAGTTATAAATATTAAAAGCTATTATAGACTGTAACAAATCGCTGCCAGATGGGAGCATGCCCAGAAGACTGGCCGCAATGCTATGCTGTATGGCGATGCTTATTTGTTGGGTGACTTGAGAATGACATTGTAAATTTGTAATTTTTTTTGTGTGGTATTGTATTATTTAATTTGTTTTCTTTAATCGAACTTTCCAATATTGTATTAAATATATTATAATTTTCTTATAGTTTTATGAGCCAAATGTGTAACATGAATATATTCTTTTTTAGTGGAAACTTAGTTGATATGTGTATTTAAATATAATTATTGTGTTTCTCAAATAAAATAAATAAACCGAATTTTAGCAAAAATCGTCACAGGATAATCTTTCTGCAAAAGTGTAACTGACAGCTAGAGTTACTTTCCCACTTGTATAATTGGACGTAGTTACACAAAAAGGATCCAACCCCCAAAATGAATTATTAAAGATTCATTCTAGCTGTATTTCCGCATTGATGCAGTTAAACTTATTTGTATAAAAAATTACACATTTACGGTTACATGTTTCCTAAGAACTCATATACACAAACAACTACATCAATGTGGAAATACAGCTAAAACTTTAATAATTCAAAAGTACTGTTACTTTTGAATTATTACTTGTGGGGTGGATCCTTTTTGCGTAACTACATCCAATTACGGATTGCTAAAGGTATTTGACAAATGTAAAATTCCAGGTATCAAAGGACAAGCGTGCCTTGAAGTTCCTGAAGCGGCGCCTGGGCACACACATCCGCGCGAAGAGGAAGCGTGAGGAGCTGAGCAACGTGCTGACGCAGATGAGGAAGGCCGCGGCGCAGGCGCACCACGCCCCAGCGCACACTAAGTGAACGCAATAAAATTATTACACCAAAAATAATGTTTTCATTCAACCATGGTCTGAGGTGATAGATTGTTAGCATGTCTAAAGGATCCTCCACATTCTCGCGAGAAACAAGAATGTGTAAGGTCCACTAGTTTGATTTTTGCAAGCTTTTCTAAATGGAGTACTATTACGAGAGAATAATAGCCAACCAAAAACATTGCCTACCTAACTCAAAGCGTTAAGTTATATGACAAGTTGGCAAATAATTCTCAGGAGTTTAAGCTTAATCAAAATACAAACCTTCATGAGGAATTTGTTAAAAAGCGACGTACTTTCCTGTGGTAGCGCCATCTAGTCTTGTATGGCGTTTTCAAGAGTTACGTTGCTTGCTGCATGATCGTCATTCCTAAGACTTCAGGGTATCCAGATTGTGGATCTTGCCTCCATTTTGAGAATAACAATTTCAGCGCTGGGGAATTGGGGCTTATTCCATGTCCAATTTAATTCAAAATATCCCGTATCTTAAACAGTAGGCTAAAATAGATCTTGCTGAAACTAATTTTAATAAGTAGTTTTTTAGATTGTTATTGCATGCTAACAGCAAACGGCCCACCTGATTGAAAGTAGTACCTTTGCGTATGGACATTTGCACCAAAGGTGCCAGCGATGTTAATGCGCGTTTTTTAAACTGTAATAAAATATTTTGTTTGCTTGTTGTTTCCCTGAATTGGCTTCAAAGTTCAATATTCGAATGAAACTATCTTAATGTTTGCAAAACGACTGTTTTTAAGATAAGCTAATGCATAATAGTTTTATTGACTGGAAAACACCACAGTAGGTAAGTATATACTATGAATATTTACGAAATTGAAATACTCGTTTTCTTTCTTATCACTATAATACTACGACGTTTGGGGGGTCCCATACAAAGATCAGTGAGGTTATCGTATTGCGTCAAATCGAAATATGAGACATCGTAAGTTCCTATTGCTGTGCCATATTGCAAGCTTGCAGCTAATGATAGTCTACCGCTGTTTTCCGAATCGGTTAAACTGAGGTCATGAGACGATTCCTAGTATGAAAGGTCATCTTTGTGAGTTTGTTTAGGGTGCAAAATTTATTTATACTGTTTGTTTGCTGACGGTTGGTTATAGACGTGATAACTTGTGGCCAACGCTTTCGCGTTTCACGTATTATGTGGTCAAAACCTGACCAGCGAGCATTGCGTTATACGTACAACGTAGTACATTATAGGTACCTCACTACCAGTGAGCAGCAATTTTCTGACATGATACGCTTAATTTTTTTTACTTATTATTTATAAATGTCGAGATAAATAGCGTATCAAATCCGCCTTCGGCAAGTGCGGAGATAGGTGTACTGTCTGCTCCCCCTCTTTAAAAGAAGGAGAAACCCAACAGTGGGACGAGGATGGGCTGATAACACTTTTGCCGACTTATGTGAATTTACAATTAACTTATTCTTTACGTATGACGTTAAACTTTATCTCTTGTGGTACCTATACCTTTGGAGTTTATATTTATCTACCTTTTTTATATGACAATAAAAAATTAATAACAGTCGTCGCGTATGTATATACCTGCTAGAAATACTCCAAATTATGGACTACGGGTTTTAGGCTGGATGCTATTAATAAATTTCGTTACTTAGACATACCGTGAGCTTCTTCCACAATAATCGTAGCAAAGGGCTGCTGTTTACGGTGTATCAGTGGACGTTTACCTCTGCTGTATGTAGTGGTGCAGCTTAGCTTCCCTGGCTTTGTACCTATCTTACACACTAGGACGTCGTGGTACAATAGCTCTGTTCTAGATCCAGTGGCGTTCTTATAAAATGTTTTCTCTCTTGGGGATGCAAGTAAGTTTAGTGTGTAGTTCGTCGGCTCTCCCTTCATTGGGAGAAGTATCGATACCATACGATAGTCTTACACGCACACGTGCAGGCGACACTAGGCCTCCCCCGAATCCAAGGCCGGTGTGTGTCCCAAGAACATTACATTCCCCTTTCTTATCAAAAAAGCTTCTTGCAGTTTTGCTTCTTACCAATTTTTTGGCAAGTGTGAATATGTAATAAAATACCCGCTACTCTCTTAAAATTCTCACGTATTCTGAATATAAAATAATAATTATTTGAGTTGACTATGTTCGAAGTTTATGAAAGGAGCGAATTAGTACAATAAAATGCGTCATAATTAATACTCAGATCGTACTCATTAATTCATAAATAACTAGTTACGAACCAGGAAGTTGTTGTCAAACATATTTATTAACTTCATTACAATAATGCGGAAATAAATCTAATTTATTGATTGAAATAAAATATTTTGTGCTACAGTGACATTAAAATACAGTAATAGAGAAGTAAATATAATTAATTACGGTTTAGAATAAGATTAACAAGAAACGTTGACGCAAAATCCATAAGCTTTAAGGTGCGGTAACTGAAGCCTGAAGGTAGGTTTCACAATAAGGATACTGAAGGCCGGGCCAAGTGGAGAAGAAAAAATTAGGTATGCGGGGTCCGAAGTGGACATTCCAAACAGATTCAGGATTTAACACTAAGATTTTGATGAAGAAATGTCAATACTAAATCATCGCATTTATCGATAGTAAAATCTAAATTATCTACTTTTATATACTGTCAACCAGAGATGTTACTTATCTAAGATACAAGTATCTGAAATACAGATACAAGATACGTATTTTGTGTCTTGTACTAGGCATATGACTAATGATTGCAATGCGATGTAAACACTACTTATATAGTGAACACAGCTTGCAATTTAATTTCTTCACTGCTATTATTTAATGAACCAATAATAATGAAAATAACAAAAAGATGTTGTAATTAAGATATTGAAATTTATCTGTCCGTCAGTCTATGTGAAATTAATATGTTTTTAGCGTAAGCGAATATATTATTAAATGAATTTTTAGAGTCAAAGTGGCATATACTCGCACAAATATCCATTATATCACTGCTTCTATTGATAATTCAATACATTCTAGAAAGAGAGGAGTCAGCACCTAATACTGTTGTTCTTAACACTGCCTTCGGTGCAATATCAGTATGCACATGACAATGGCCTACACTTGAAGAGAAAGCTTAAAAAGACCTTTAATCGTAATCTAAAAATAATATTTGTTTTTTTTACCACACAAATAACTAACAAATAGAGACCTTGTAAACTTTTTGTAGATATTGACAAACAGTCGAGCCCACAAACAATTTACATCATTACTCGAGACCTTTAGGGTTCAAGTTTTCAACGCGATAAAAAGTAATGATGTAAGTTTATTATTGAGGTCGGAAAAATATGTACTTATGTGCGCTGTAGGAAATACACTTAGATCTCCGCCTATTATAATAATCGACAACAGCAGCGCTGGATTTGCGTATACATGGTCCCGTTTCGTGTGGCCTGGGCGCTAAGCCCAGACTACAAGAAGAGAGTACCTTCAATTTTTTCAAAAGTTCAATCGGAAGACGGAAAATAAACGGCTATGCATCGATTTAACTTTTTGTAGGTTTTGTGGGTATATTGAACTGTAAAAGGCACTCTTAGCATTAGTCTTTTTCTTAATACCTTAACTCAGCGCGTGGTTTTCCGAAAATCCCATTTATTCGCCATTTTTCAAAATCATGGAAAGAATGGAAAAAATCTTGATTCTCGCTGGCTAAGTCTTGTTGAGAATTTTTACAATTTTATAAAACCCATCTTCAATTCACTGTGCGATCATTGTTTGTTGAAATAAATAAAGACAAAATAATCAATTTCCATTCAAAGTCCAATAAATATCTCTACGTGAAAGGGTCTTATTAAGGCTTAAAAAAAAGTTTAAAAAATAAAATAGTATCTTTCCCTTGTTTTGTCGTTGGTCATTTCTTCACAAAAAATGATACTTACAAGGTCCACTATGATTTGGTATAATAAATAATAATACAGGTGCGTTTATTTTTTAACATCAGCAGATCGATTCCTGACCAGGACAATAAATTTTTCAAAAAGCGAATGATACTTTATTTTTCGTCAGTATTTTCGCTATTGCGTCTAGTTGCCTGCCCACTGAAAAAATTCGCCTTTACTTACATAAAAGTATTTAAACCATAATTTTATTAATCATTACATTTCTTGTTTGAAGGTAGGCAGAGAGTAAGAATATGCAATGTTTTTTGCACACGCTTTACGCAGAGGCGGACCGTTAATTTTTGGTATCATTTTTTTGACGAGGAGAAATCTATTTGCAGATTTGTCACCGTGTAGGAATCATATATATAAGTTATATCTATGGTAGGAATCACGGTGAGGTCGTGTGGGGCTCCTTGATTTGGTCCTATCCTGGTGGTAGTAGGTTGCCATTAACGAAAACACCCACCAAACTCCCCGTGTTCCTTCCATTCGTCTAAAGCAAGGCCACAAGTCGTCATACTAACAAAACTCATGGGATACACTCAGGCTAACACTTCTTGCCTATTGCACTTGCACTTTGCCTATGATAGGAAATTTCAGATTTTTTAATTCTTAATATTGTCCTTTGTCATCAGCGGGGTCTGGTCCGAAAGTCCACACATAGATCAACCCACGTATTCGTGTTTTTCTTACTTTCATCAACAGTATAGAGCAGTTCAAATGCATGAACTTTCATCTTATTAAAACTTACAAAAAATGCTCAAATATTCTTTTATTATGTATCTTAATTTATTATTGCAGATATAAGGTCCACATATACAAGATCCTAATAAAAACTTTAGACAAAATATTATTCACAACAATCAGCCGTTCAAACGATTTTATTACTTATAAGCAACTTTAGCCCAAAATATGACAATTCTACACAATCTATCATATATAATATTTATTTACTATATCAAACTGAAACTATGTTAAAACGAACGAACAGTTTTTACTTGTATTTTTCATTTTAACCTGTCATTTTCGACGGCTCTTATTATAGTTACTCAGAAATAAATTCAAAACACGCTGAAATCCGTTAAAACATAGTTTTATGTAACAGTGTAAACCTAATAAAATACATTGAAGTAAATCCATAATTAATAGTATTTCAAAATGTTAAATAAGTCATCTAAAGACAGTCGCTTACAGGAAAGCAAAACCGTGGACGAAACGTCGACGTCTGTAATCACTGTACCTCTTAAAATGAGGGTAGTAGTGTCCTTCGGGTCAAGTATAATCTAGTAATGGTAGTGCATAATTACCGATTGTTTTGAGTATTTTTTGTCTATCTACGAATACAAACTACATTAGACAATGTCCATTTCGATGCGGACTATAATTATGAGGATTTTTTAATTAAAACAAAATTCTGAATTATTGTTTCAATCGGAACTTAAACATTACACAATTACTGCGCAGTATATTTTGAAATTAAATTGAAGAGGGCATTACAATAAGTACAGTACTAGGTCAACCCAAGTCACTAGTAAAGTCTCCGATGACTATCACCAATATTGCCTAAAATAGCAAACAAATACTTGTAGACACTTTTTATTCAATAACATTACGTATCCACGACAAAACTCCTTTCAGCGACTGACGTTAGCTGCAAAATACAGAGCATACCTATAAAACTAAACTCTAATTGAACACTAAATACAATTCAGTGCTCAAAAAAAAGTATACTAACTAATATTGTCTTTTATCTAAAAATAACATTTTTGACGAACAGAACAAAATATAAAAAATCTCAATACATTTTTATCTGGCGGTTTATTACATCAGTATGCGTTTTTGTATTCCGCATAAACCAAAGGTTCCAATTTTACGAATCCATGAATTATCCTGTAAAATTTATTAGTTTAAATTCATTATTGTTATATATTTTTAATTATTTACCAATATATATCTATACAAATATATTAACAAATAGAAATCTGTTTTAAATATTTCATCTATTATGGCAGCAATTGGAACAGGTATTAAAAAAAGCAAAAATATAATAAAAACTCCGCTGAAGTCTCGGATCCATCCCATTCTGGGGGCAAATACGGATATCGTCAAGCATTTTCAAATCAAAATGACATGTATATGGAAGATTTATTTTACTGTCAATACATAGAAATATTAACAATATAGGGAAAGCTATACCATTGTTGAGCGCCCCAGTACAATAATCAGCACCTTATTAATTATTCAGAAATAAGAAATCTTGATATTTTTTATTTTATAGCAACGATAATTAATAATAATATTGTTTTATGGATACAAATTAAAAAATGTACACTTTTAATATCTTGAATAAATTGACTAGGTGCCAATCCATTGTATTGCAAATTAGTGCGGCAGCGGGTGACGACCGCGGAGACACTAGGGCCACCAGGGCTAGACTAGGCCCTAATGTCTCAGTCTAGTGACTCAATCACGCCTGGTGACTAAGCCATCACCTGCATCCTAGCCGCTGAGTAGTGGTGTTCCGCCTGCGGCCCTCTCAATCAAGGATGGAATCAGGAGATGCCTGTACGGGCAGGACAACGTCAGTGATCACGACAAGAAGCTCGCGCACGTCCCGGGGCGCTGAGATATGGTAACAGAACGACCCCAAGAGGTTTTAGTGGGTGTTCCGGCATCCTATCTGGCCGGCGAGTTCCACATTGCCCCGCCTTAGTCTCCTTTCGGCAGGGAGTCTGCAAACCGATTTTTCCCTTCAAGTAAAAAAAGGTGCCAATCATTGGGTAAACGCAATATGTCAATAGAACTTTTATGAGCATATCGACGGGTTCAAAGTAAATAAAGTTATTTATTTACTTTGCATTATTATTATTGTATTTCTTTCAAGACCACGGGCCATAAAAATGGCCCGGACTTTTGGAGGGCTTGCGTGGGGCCATGGGGAGGCCAACACGTAGAGGCCCCTTTACAAATAACCCTACACCATATAATAATCATTTATTATTATCTACAAAATGATGATTTTTAGTTTATTGTACAATCGTTTTAATAAAACAATTCTTTATAATATGACATTGTTTGTTTTGCATATATCTCATTATTTCAATACATTTTCGTACGTAAAAAAAGCCAGCTACGTATGTTCTTTCAAATACTACAAAGTTAATACGACCATCTTTTCGCTTTCCTGTACAGTAGCTATTTTGCAGATATCTCTTTTTACTTTGCACCCGTCGATATTTAGTTTCTAGTTCACACGCTCGCTCTAGCAGCTTCATAATATTATTATTTTTCAACATTTTTTTAAAACAAAAATATCTTTATTTTAAATGAAAGTTTATTTAAAACTTTCCGATTTATCAATTTCATTCATTTTACAAGAGTCATGGATTTAACTAACATGTACAACAAGCATGCATCTGTCATAAAGTAAATTGTATTTATACTGCATTTATAAGATAAATGAGACTTGAATAAAAACGCATAAGGACAATGGCCTTAAAAGCATTTTTAGAAAGTTCGGACAAACCACTTTCTTGTAAACATTAGGTACATGTTCATTTTGCTGACAATTATTTTTATTTTAGCTGTATACAGTCCTATTTCATTATTTTTGAATATTATGCAATACAATGATTCTCTGAAATTTGATCCAAAAAAATTTCGACCTTAAATGCTTCATGAATAAACAACAAATTCCTTGAGTTACAGTATGTTATTATTACTTACATATTTAAGAAAATGAGATACAAATTACATAATCTCAATATTTAATGAAATATAATAAAGTTAAACTCATTTATGATTTCTTAGCAAAAGAAACCTGGTCAGACAAAATATTGTAGTTGCTAATTTATTTAAGCATTGGTATTACATTATACATAGTATATTATAGACTAGCTGTGCCTTCCACATCATTCATGTTGATGTAAGACTTAATATTCATATCTTTTGAACTCTAAAAGATATCAATATACACAAAAATAAAAAACAAAAGATAAAATCCCTCAGAATAAATTTAAGACACTTTGGGGTCATTCACAAATTACATCACAAGAATTTCAGGTCCTTTGACCCCTCCCCTGATCTTGTCACAATTGGTCATGTTCGTGAGACCTCCTCCCACCCGAGTGTGACATCACATACTTTGCAATTTTAGATCAAGAAATTATTAAATTAAAATTTCAGTTCTGTAATTAGTTTTATTTCCATTTAAATTGTTTTTTAATAATTTAAACACTATCCTCATACAGATAGAGTTGGAAATATTTTAAAGTTTTACGCTAATAGTTCAAATACCGGCTTTTAACGTTTAAAAGCTTAAATTTTGAAATGTGACATCACAAAATATAGACTCTTGTCGCACTTTCCCTTGCCTTCCTCGGCCTTGTCACACAGCTCCTCCACTAAGATGTGACTTAATTTATGGATGGCCCCTTTTAAATCATCATCATGATATAAAAACAGTCATTTCTGATTATGCATTGTATTAGTAGCAGTTTACACTCAAATTTTGATTTATCTTGAAATGATCCTTAAAATCTTGTACTAACATTTTTATATATGTATAATATACAAAACATTTTTACTGCCTAGATGTTTTGTTAGTAGAATACTTGTGTACTACATTTAATTTATTATGTTTAAGCAACTTTAGGGTAGATTTATATATATATATATATATATATATATATATATATATATATATATATATATATATATATATATATATATACATATATATATATATATATATATATATATACATATATATATATGGACATAGGACTAAGAACAACATTAAATGTACTATTGTATGATGAAATGAAACATAAGAATTATTTCACCTTTACATTCAGTCAAGTCGTAATTTAGTCAGTGGATAAGTCTTATCAAATGATGGAATAATTGACCCTTAAAAACTATAAATGTAACATTTCATAGTATGTTAAATCATTACTCAATTACATAGTTAGTTATGATATTAAGAGATTCTATAATGAATTTAAAAAGTTGTATTAAACAATATTCATTCTCTTTTCCAAACAGTATAGTTATTATGACAATTTACAAATTTTTGGACCAAACTTCAGTCTTTAATTTATATATTTGCCTATTGGCATTTATTTCATTGTTGTAAAAGCAACACCTAATTCAATAATCATAATCTTGCTTGCAATGGGAACAAATATCAGAACATGGTTTAGTAAATTAAGAACATTTAAAGTTATGTTCAATTTAGCAAGCAACCTTAAAAATCAATTTAAAAACTTACGACTAAATTATTACAAAAATAAATCATGTAATTTAACTAATATGGAACATTAGAAAATAGGTATGACACAGACTCTCCATTATGGGTACGCCGTACAGCCTCCGCAAGCATCATGGAGACATCAATGCATTGGATTTTTGGACAATCCTGCATGTGCCTCTCCTGCGGTATTGTATTTGTGACCACTACAGCTTCTAAACATGAATTATTAATCCTCGTAATAGCAGGGCCAGAAAATATACCATGTGTAAGTATTCCATAAACTTTCTTCGCTCCTGCCTCAATCAGTTTCTCAGCTGCATGACATATAGTGCCACAGGTATCAGCCATATCATCAACAAGAATGGCAGTTCTGTCTTTAACATCACCAACCAAAACCATAGAAGCAACCTCATTGGCTTTCTTTCTCTCCTTATGGATCAAAGCAAACTCCACGTTTAATCTATCAGCTATAGATGTCACTCTTTTAGCTCCACCGGCATCAGGAGACACCACAATACTGGTCTTCCAGTCAGGAATGTTTTCTTTGATCCATTTTAACACAGCAGGCTCAGCAAATAGGTTATCCACAGGTATGTCAAAGAATCCCTGGATCTGTGATGCATGCAGGTCCATGGTTATGATGTGGTCAGCACCAGACACAGATAGGATGTTAGCAACAAGTTTCGCAGTTATTGGGGCCCTTGATTTGTCTTTTTTGTCCTGTCGCGCGTAAGGAAAACATGGAATGACCGCTGTGACCCGAGACGCCGACGCAATCTTACACGCGTTGATCATAATAAGTAACTCCATCAAGTTGTCGTTGATCTCGCCACTACCGCTTTGAACGATGTAAACGTCTTCTCCGCGCACTGATTCTCCGATTTCAACACATGTTTCCATGTTACTAAACTTTTTGGTTACCACTTTGCCCAAGTCGATGCCGAGTCTATCGACAATCTTCTGCGCCAGATCCGGATGTGAGCTACCACTGAAAACCTTGATGTTCGGCATTCTTGTTGTAAGGGGTAGAGTGTTATCTAATTTATTTACTACGTCTTCAAGGGTAACTGTTGATTTCATCAGCACGAGGAGTGAATTATCTCCCCGACACTCGCGTTGTGTGCCCCGATAATAGCGAAATGATCTATTTATGAGGGACTAATTATTGATAAGACAGCCGGGGCAACGTGGGGACAGTCACTCCGCACTGTGTTTATACGTTTTGCGCCACACTGACTTCACAATTTACGCGTCCACTTCGTCTTTTGATGCCGCACGTTTTTTTTATTTTACCAAAATTGATTTGACCTGTCAAGAATGTCATGAAAAAAAGTTCATTCACATTGGGGGTTACATTAGACGTGTCCTTGAAAACTATTCTTGACTCTTCAAAATCCAAAATCTCATTTGAAAATCAATAATACAATACATATAATTAGTCCCTCTTTATGTATATCTTTTGTTTGCATCAATGATAAGAAAAATATTGGGAATTATCCTGGCATTTAAATTGAACGCATGATTTTAAAATCGATGTTTTATGATTGTAATCAGAATGATAAACGACGATATTTTTCAAATAACGTCTATGGCTAACATCGACACTTGCATTTTTTTTTGTATTAAATAGGTTCGCGTTTGACCACGATCACGCCCGATGCCGGACGATGATGCGGTCGAAGATGGAGCACGCTTACCTAGATAGTACCTATTTACACGAGACTTGAAGATACCCGGATTGTATTTTTCGGGAAACATGGACTCTGGTAGTGCATTCCACAATTCTGCGGTACGCACAAGGAACGTGGAGGCGAAACGTTTAGTACGCACAGGCAGCGTTTCCACTGTGAAACGATGGCGTAGACCAGAGCGCCTTATAGTCCGAAGATAGAATGGTGTAGGGGGAATCAGGTCGAACAGTTCAGCCGTACACTTTCCGAAATGAATCTTTTAAAAAACCGATAAACTAGCAACCCGGCGTCGATGCTCTAGGCTTTGAAGCCTTGTATCAACAAGCTGGTCGCTACCTATCAACCTCTTGGCTCTTCTCTCAATCGACTCTAGCGCCTCAAGCTGGTATTTGGCAGAGCCGTCCCAAAGGTGAGAACAGTACTCCATGCAAGATCTTACTTGAGCACAGTAAAGATTGAGCAGTTGCTCTGCAGTGAAGTACCGTCTCACCTTTGAAAGTATACTCAGCTTTTTGGCAGCCAGCTGAGCTACACTTTCAATATAGGAGCCGAAATTGAGAGTGGATGTTAAAGAAATGCCAAGAAGTTGAAGTTGGTCGGTTATCGGAATGCGAAGAAGTTGAAGTTGGTCGGTTATCGGAATGCATATTAAAAAGTCGATATTTGCAAAACATCGGTAATATCGATTCGATAAATTTTGTTGGCATCCCTATTCCCTAATAGGGGTCAAATTGTTTTTAGTTTTTGTTACTTTACCTTCCTATTTTATTAATTTTAGTTTTTGCTAATAAAGATAAATTCGTAAGGACACAAGCACAAGACAATTGTATACTTTCTCTTAAGTTTTCGCGACTTGTATACATAATAAAACTATGTTTTAACGGTTTTAAGCGCGGCAATTTATTAAGTTTTGGTATGTCCGAGGTTTCGGCCGATTTTCACTGAAATACGTATACTTTCTGTTATATTCTAAACCGTAATAGGTCAAAATGGAAAAGTCAGAAAATGATTCCAGTCCCGCAAAGATGAAAATGTTAAGATGTATGGACTGGTTACAAAAGCAAAATGAATCAAAGAAGCTTCTGCAGAATAAAAATGACATTCAGTTTATTATACAAACAAATGCTGATCGTAAGAATTTTTTGATATCTGCTGCAGAAGATGATGCGACAGTACCGGCTGGAGTAAATGAACCTGACATCCAACCAAAGACTGTGGTGAGGTCAATTTTTCATTGTGTTATAAGATTTTGGTTGCGCTTTGACCCAGAGTGGCATGAGATTAAAAATTAGAGTTAAAAATTGGTTTTAACTTTAAAATAACAAAAGTGACATAACCTTATGTCAATTTTGTTGATAACAAAGTGTGAAAATCTTTGAAAAAAATAACAAATCTGTATTTAGAAATACTATCTGCACACCGGTTTTCTTGGCGAAAATTAGAGTCCGTGACCATTCCCTTTGTGAGTGCGGCTTAGACGAGGGCACTTTGGAGCACATCTTTTTTCACTGCCAAAAAATTATCATTCCACTCTACGATATTTTACCAGGAGATTTCCCTCGCCCTGTCAACATAAATTTCCTCTTAGCACTGGCCAATAAAAAATCTGTTAATATATTATGTAAGTTTATAACATTAAATAACATTTATTTATAAGATAGTTAGATTAACTCTGTTTATGTTGTGTTGTCCCTAGGTTCACAGAAATTACGACTGGAAAGAAAACCGACCAATTTTTTTTTTTGAGCTGTTATTGCCAATAACCCACACCTGACATTCTCTGTTACTGTGACATTGGCCAAATCAGCGCCAGTAGCGTTGGAGCCAAATCGCCAAAAATAGAATAGAATAGAATAGAATTTAGAAATACACTTACACTTAAAATATAAATTATATAAATGTTTTTGAGTTTAGTAAACAAGTTTTGAACTAGTTTATTCATATTTAAATAGGAAAAATGTTTTTTGCTTATTTGTCATGACAATTTGGTTGTGACACTCGCTGACTGCTGCCATGGTACACTCCCTTGGCTTGTGGGCTTTAGTCGAAAGTCAAAACCAGTGACAATAATGGTAACTTAGCTTAGGTTAGTTCACACTTTAAATCATAGTGCACAAGCCAAGCGAGTGTGCCACAGCATCTACCAGTGAGTGCCAGACCACCACCATCGCAATATAACAAAATGAATGAACATAAATGTTAGAACTACATGTTTCCTAGACATGAGTTTTCAGAAGGGAGAAGTACTCTTCCTTCCTCTCACACCATCGCCCGCCCACCCCACTACTTAAAATTCAGTGACTACTAATCTGAAGTTTAATGTGCTAGAAAAGACTGATCACCATCGTTGCAATATAATGAAATGAATGAAAGAAAATACTAATTCAAGAACTACATGTCTCCTAGATATGGAAGTTGCAGTAGGGAGAAGTACTCCTCCTCCTCCCCCTTCTGCCCCCTCACTACTCAAAATACAGTGATCGCTAAGCTAAAGTATAACCTCTTTTCACTTTGTATATACTATGAAAAAATAAATACTTACTACATCGCTGTAACCAACTTGTTAAAATCTTTAACATCAATTATATTACCTTAAGGTGTAAGAAGATAATCTATGTAAATTTTAGCTTTGTGAATGGCTACACTCTGTCAAGTCCATATTTTGCAGCAATCTATGATATTTTGTGATATTTTAAATACTCTATGTTCATTCCAGTTATCAAAAGTACACCGACCTACCAAAGCATCTATCAGGCAAATTCTTATGTTTTAGAACTTGTGGGGTCCTATATTCATTTCCATTATTAAAAATTACACAGAATAAAATGTTAACTAAATTTTTGCTAGTTTATACTAAAAATCTCACATAGAGAGTGATGATAGAAGATTTGTTCTAGCATTAGTAGCCAGGTTCCACTATACCTTTTGAGCTTGACAGCACATTGGTAGTATGTTTGGTGCTGCAAATGTCCATAGGCGAAGATTACCACTTTTCATCAAGGGTTGGGGTGTGGTTTACATATATGTCCCCGTAATATAAGTAATGAGCGGGGGAGGGGGGAGGGGCGGGAGGAAAAATTACCCCTTCTGCAACTCCTATGTGGCGGAAATGTATAGTTCCTGAGTTATTAATGTTTTTGTCAATCCAACCTCACTTCTGTTTTTTACTAATATTTTTCTTATATATAAGATAAAAAGTTACCAGTCGGTTCTGGCGCTTTGGTCTACACAAAACCTAACCTAACCGACTGTTTAAAACTCCACATATTTAAATTTTCGGATACATACAGTCTCCTATTTCAATAAATCCTGTCAAAAAACGTAAAAAAAACGTCTCAACGACAAAATTACCAGATCATTGTCGTGAATTTCAAACTTCGATAATTAATTGAATATGTATTTTTTCCATTCAAAACCAATTTCAGTTGTTATAAATAAGTCTTAATATATTCCTAAATAAATTAACCATTAAAATCATCCAGGAAATCATCCGGGGATATATATGTAAACCCAACCCAAGGGTTGTCAGCTTGTCTGCTGTTCACATGCAAAAAAACTGTTTCTTACGCCTTTTTCTGTCTCAAAAATATGGTATTACATACAATAAAATATATTTATTAATTAATAATTTTACTATTGAGGTTTCTTCTGAATGTATATTTTTTTTCAGCCCATTCACTATTTGCGTGTACATAAATTAAATATGGAGTGTGAATGGCAATCCTGCAGATGTCGCTATTCCGATTATGACATGTTTAGAAAGCATGTTTATAGTCATGTTAAAGATTTACATGTTATTAAGAAGGAAGGCAGCGGTAAGTAATGTATTTTATACAGTATATATGGTTTTTAGCATGTTTTTTACAGTTTTATTATATGTATAGATGTGAAATATAAGTATAAGATGTTATTATTATTATCATAACATGACTGATATGTACATTAAATACTTGGCGTATATCGCGGGCTTCAAGCCAGAGGGGTGTATAAGCCAACTTTTCAGGAGATACAAAAAACTTTTTTTCGATGTATCTCTATAACTAAAAATTTGCATGTGTCTATAAAAGTACTTCCTTGATTACGTGAAATGCTCTTTTTTAATTACTATACTACCTACTATTAAGAAAAACACAGGTGGTGTATCGATAAAAATATAAATGATAGACAAAATAAAAAAAAACACATTTTTTAATACGCCCCTCTGGCTTTCTATCCAGAGGGGCGTATTTGAGAATTTTTCCGTACAGGCTATCTGAGTTGTCTATTTGAAATGCGTATTTTTATGTCACATACATGGAATACTTTTTGCCACATAATTAGCAAGGTTAGAACTGAGTAGCCCATGTATTTGCCAAACAGAAAACTTCAGAGATCTGCAAACTGGCAACAGGGCCACCTGGTTATAGATGGCTACCGCCCATGGACATTTTGGTCTCAAGAAGAAGACTTTAGATATCTGTCATAGCCTTTTTGAAAAGCCCCATATTGTAGCGCTCTGGGTAAACCATGGGAGGGAGTTCATTCCATAATTTGGACACATTTATGGCATAAAGGAGTATCCACCATGTACGTTGAGTACTTCCAAGTGTCTAGGAAGTGTGGACGAACACCCATTTTGATTTTATATATTCTCACTTAGCAGTTCTGATTTCCCATCAAGCAACAATTACATCTAGAGTACAACACTTGTCTATGATTTAGTACTCCCCTCAAGGGCCATTGTGCCATGGGCCCTCGGAAGTGGTGCATCAAACTATCCAAGGGGGTTAACTATCATGCCACACCACTCAACTTAAACATGTATCCTCGTATTTTTTTGTCTCAAATTCAATTTATGCACCTTAATAAGGTGTTGAGTCATTGACTATATTGTTACGAGTGCGAGACTCGAATTAAAGTACCCTTAGAATTAATATAGAGTTTATTAGAACTATACAAACACGTATAACACAGGTAACAAATATAACCGAAGACAACAAGTCCAAACATAATGCAGAAGGTCGTAATTCAATAAACGCGCAAAGTCCATCACTTATTAGATTCCCGATTGTAGTACACACGTCTCGCTTCCCTTGTGGTTCTCGCACTAACCCCTCCCTTAATCGGGTCATTGTCTTATACTGCACAAATGCAATATGTCCACCCGGCAGCGTGGACCGAATTTCTTAGAATCAGCTTTTACTTTAAAATCCGTAACTAAGTAAACAAAAGAAGACAACCATAAAAGAAATTCAATAATAAGTGTGTGATAATAAGTGTGCTTTGGTTCAGATATGCAGGTGGATTTTGTTTTTGTCGGGACCTGAGATGTAACAATATTTGTAATATATATATATGAACATTACAGTGGAATATGTCTGCCTTTGGGACATATGTGGCTACACTTCAACTGATTTTGAAGAAATGGTGTGTCATGTTAACTACCATGCTTACCATGCAAAGTTGTTGGCGATTGGCTTCAATGGCCGAGCCACTTTACAACTGCAGTGCTGTAAGAAAGACTCGAGCAAACGAAACCAGCTACCGAAGTTTCCCAACAAACATCTATGTATGTGGACTGGATGTGATAAACAGTTTAATTCAATACAGGCGAGTGATTTTTTCTAGTCATGTTTGGAATTATTCTAGACACTTGAAGAAGAAAATGTTCATATAGTGTTGAAGTCCTAGTTTAGGGAATTTATTAATAATACACAAGGAACTGCTTGTAAAAAACTTTTACTGTTTCACTGTGTTATAGGTAAGGTGTTAACTAATCGTTAAGTAATCTTTTATCGGCGTCGGGAAAAAAATTACCGTCACATTTTCTGTTACGCGCCATCTTTTTCTTGCCTCTACCAGGCGCTTTATTTATTGAACCAATTTCTGTAAAGTTGCATATAGTAGATAATTTTTCGATAAATAAGGTCATAAAGAAGTTTAACTTCTTACGCATAAATTCAGCAGACAGGCAGACGGCCTACCTGATGGAAATTGGACCATCGTCTATGGACATTTGTAACACGAAAGGAGCTGGAAATGCGCTGCTGCTCTCTTAATGTAGACTGTAAACTTGCCCATTAATACTGGAACAAAACTCAAGGTTATTATAATTATACTGAAAACAAACTTGAAATTATTGTTACGTGCGAGCGGGGTTACGCACTTATGGATTGGAAGAAAACACCAGTTTTTAATTTAAAAGCTTTTATTGACTTACACAGCCGCACGTAGTACCTCTCTGTAGGGTTGCCCCTATACGCACGACCAACGATGTACAGTCCCGACGATAAGTTGTCACACCCTCAATACCGTCGCCGATATTGCGTACACCACCTCCAATATTATCGCGTGTAGCCCGCCTCTGGTTCCTCTCTCGAACTACGCTACACACCTACTTCACGTATCCGTTCACCGAACTTGTCACTAAATTCACCACTTAATTCGTCTCTGTCTTCTATTAACCTTCTCTTTCAACTATTTAGTATCGCGCTTATCGCTTCTTTTGGACTGAACTCAACTTTAAACTGCCCGGTAGGCGCGCCTTACGCTGTTTATATACCTGGAAGAATTTTCTAGAACCCATCTATCTATCTCTGTCTTTTCTTTCCCGAACCTTCTGTTCGGGAACATTCGTTTACACGTCTGTCCCTTTCTAACATCTATCTATCACTTTCTTTCGTTTATCGTCTTTCCTTTTCTAAATATATCCGTCCTTGTCTTTTCGTTCTAGACTTTTCCAAAAGTTCTAAAACTAACTAGATGGTTCCACCATCATTCGCCATAATAATATGACAGACAAACACACACACACTGTATATCTCTAAATTAAGCAACTTACGCTTGAGTTATATACAATGGACCACTCTGGGGCCGAACCCTGACACCCAGACCATAGTATTCAATGAAGAAAATTCGTTTCCCAAACTTACCATACCAGGAATCGAACCCGGTGCCTCTGCGTTGCAGTGAGGTAAGCCGTCAAAGGCCGCTCAACCACAGAGGCCGTCAAATTCAGATAGATATGAACTTATAGCCTAAAAATATTCTATATGTGCACAATGGGCGTCTTATCGCTAAGAAGCGATCTCTTCCAGACAACCCGAGGCAGGAATTAAAACATATTAAATTGGTCAAAGGTGGTATACATAAATATTAGAGGATATGCAGCTACTTACATACATTTTATACTAAATAGACATATATAAATACTCCTATTGATATAACACACATAAACATATAATATTGTTTTATAATAAAATTCTTTATTATTTAAATTAATCAATTTAAAGAATGAAAACGATGTGTTTCTCTGAAAGGACAAAGTTTTATTTGTTAGTACTTACAATTAGGTAGGTGCCTAAACATACAATAAATAACTAACATTATATGCTTACCTGAAAGGACAAAGAAACGACATTCAAAGTCCATTCACTTAAATTCTAGTTGAAATATTATTTAAAACTGTTATTAAAAACTGAACACTTGTTAAAACTTATATTTGTTTCCACCGTCATTCGTAATTTTTAAGTGTGCGACTTAGGTCGCGTTCCACTTACATTGTAATATACTGAGTATTTAACGTTTATACATGCGTTCCTTTGGTATAATTTTCATTACAAACATATACATACATAAATATATAGATACATATATTATTATATATATACACACATAAACATACGTAGAAATATCAGACATCACTAAGTTGTAGGTAGTGCTTTTTTGTCATATCCTTAAATATTGTTAGAGATTTAGCTTGTCTAACGTTAACAGGTAACTCATTCCAGAGTCGAATAGACTGCACAGTAAAAGAATTGTTGAAAAAAGATGAATAATCTTTGGGAGTATTAAGTCTGAGGTTCGTAGAAGGTCGTAAATTATGAGAGGAAGAGATGAATTCAAAGCGTTTTTGAGATAATACGGGGTTGTGGGGATAAACAATACACTGTACAGCAGTGAAAGGATATGAGTATTCCGGCGAAAGCGAATTGGCAACCACTTGAGTTTTGTACGAAATTCAGAAATGTGGTCATATTTGCGTAATCCAAATATGAACCTTATACAAAAATTTTGGAGGCGCTCAAGCTTATTAAGTTGCTCTTGAGTCAAATCAATATAGCTGGCGTCAGCATAATCAAGAATGGGGAGTAGTAAGGACTCTGCAAGCTTAACTTTAGAGTTACTTATGGAGTACTTGAACGTGTTCTTGATCTTTCTTTTGATGATTTCCTCAGTCGTTTTTCGATCATGTCCGTCTCCATACAAATTATTCGGAGCAGTTCCTCTGCTCTTGGGGTGGTTGCGGCGCGAAGTTCCACCGGCGGGTGCTTCTCACGATGCACGTGAGGTCTCATACGGGCGAGCGGTTGATCGCTTGCTACCACTGCGGGCAGCACTTCGCCTGCAACAGGAAGCTCTGTGACCATTTGAGAAGACAGGCAAGTTTACAATTATTTGGCATTTTTAGTAGTTTAAATACAAGTTATTATGATGAAGGTTTTTTTTATTAAAAATTTAAAATAGGTATAACCGCGTTATCCGAAATGAATGTCAAATATTATCAAAAAATTTAAACATATCGTGATGTAAGTTTTTTTTATGGCAGGAGTTCAGCAGACAGGCAGACGGCCCACTTAATGGAAAGCGGTTACCATCGCTTATAGACATTTGCGACACCAAAGGTGCTACAAATGTGCTGCTGCTCTCTTTACGGATACTGGAACCTGATCCCTTATGCCGGAACACAACACAAGGTTGTTATGGCGGTATACTATAGACCAGGGGTGGTCGCTATCCAGTCGAGCAAATACCCTACCACCTGGCTGTGGGTTGTTTTGTCGCCTCTTACGACAGGCCGCCCGGTCGGCACGGTTTAATTAAGAACCATAATAAATAATAATAAAAGAGTTTTATTGTAACCACAAATTTATCAAAGTTTTGCCTTAAAATTAACGCTGATTAGACTAAACTAGAATAATTTTCTCCGTGCAATTTGGATCATAAATAATTGGAGCGGCGAAGCGAGTATTTCGCTCTCTCTTCCACTCACGGGCCTTATGGGCAGGCATAGTGATACGCATTATTGTTGTCGATAAGCGTTATCGATAGTGTATTCAGTTTTGTCATTGGTGTGTTAGTGGTATAAATGAAAGAAAACAATAGATAAAACAATGTATTTATTAAAATAAGAATAATAATGATTTAAAATAAATTATTAATGAGGTATCTATGTATTAAAAAACTATAAGTACAAAAGTTTAGAATATGAAAAGTTATATTAAAAATAAATATAAATACCTATGTCTAAGTTTAAAATTAACAGCAAAAAAGATAATAATGATTTTTATAAGAATGATAATCTTTCTTTGATAAGAATGAATATTTAACGATAATGGCGTTGCGCCCGCGCAACATGCTCACCGCATTAGCCGGGCTGCGGCCGAGCTTTGATTTATGACCCAAACGGCACGGAGAAAATAATTCTACTTTAGTCCAAGCCTGTATCCTTAGTTGTTAGTTGGTTCCACTGTCTTAAAATCTAATTTTATTTAACAAATTAAATGTTCTATTATAAAATACAAATAAAAATTAAAAATTTGCATGTAGCTTCAAAATTATAGTGAAGCGACTTGTTAAACATTCATATGACTATAATTGCGTACAGAATGAGAATTCCATATGCTAGGGACTTAATAACATTTTTCCAAATAAAGAAGCCTTTGTGGTAAACTAAAACTCAATATAAATAAGACCGTATGTATTTATATGGATAGTGGCGTGACTGGCATTAACAGAACACTGAAATCAGGCAAACCAACGATTGAGACTATAGTGCGGGCCGATTTTGACGAGAATCGGACTGGGCCTCATGTGCCGTCTACACAAGCGCTAAAGAGATTTTTATTCATTCATTCCAAAACAAAGTACAGAAAGGAATTGAAGACATGAGTGGATGAAGGTGATAAGTCGCATAATTCCAATTCTGTGTAAATCGACCTTTAGCTATGTTTTATTTCTTAAATATGCCTTATATCTATGGTCTAAGGTCTGTAGTCATTTGGTATCGACTTATAACATTCATTTACTCAAAAAAAAAGCAAAAACCCGAATATGCGACATATCACCTTCATCCACTCACGTCTTCAATTGTAAACGCGCCATGATACATTAGATCGGGCGACCTCCATCGGGATCTAAAAGTGTCGTTTGTTACTAGTATTATCAGAAAGTAGGGGGAAGCTCACGAGCATCGGTTTCACCAGCATGTGTATGTTGAGGCGATCCAGCTCCTCGACAAACCCGTTTGAACTAGTGCTGTAAACAAAAACTAAAGTGTAGTGTACTGTGCTAACTTATTAAAGAATACATCAACAAAGTGTCTTCCCCTTGATAGAGATAATAAGAAAAGTGCTAATGAACACATTCTTAGCAAATTACTTTTAGTTATTTTGTTATTTTTTTTTATTGCCTGAAGCAGGCAAACAGGCGGACGGCCCACTTGATGAAAGGTGGTTACCGTCGCCTATGGACGTATGCAACACCAGGAGCGTTGCCAACGCGTTGCCGGCCTCTAAGAAATTTTTAACGCCTTTCTTGAACGACCCCATGTCGTAGCGCAGATAGCGCGTTATATTTAAATTACTTATTAGTCATGGAGGATAGAGGTAAGGAGAACCATCTCAGTTAAAAAGTCATATTAAAAAGTGTCCACTGAAGGGCAGCAATTTAAGATGGCGCCACAATAGTAAGTATTTAAAAATAGCGCCATAAATAATGAGTAGGATACTAGATTAAAGAAGGAAAGCAAGACTTCCTCTTTGTCATCGTGCATGCGTTTTTCAGCCCTGCACACTTCACTTCGTTTATAACTGTTAAATTCATATCATTTCCTTTTCCTACATTAGTGCTATTTTACTGAGTTTTCGAACCCATAATTTGCTGTTTACAGGTGGATACTTTTTCAACTGATCCCCCATACTAGATGGTCCTCCTTACCTCTATCCTTCATGTAGTCTTTTTAGATTAGATTGTAATATTAATGTGGTATTTTTTTAAATACAACATTTAGGAAAAAAAATCATTCGTTCCTTCTCGTTTGCTGGCAGAATGTATACTTTTCATTCATTCATTCGTTTCTTCTCGTTTGCCGGCAGAATGTATACTTTCATTCATTCATTCGCTCGTTCTCGTTTGTCGGTAGAATGTAGATTTTTCATTCATTCAATCGTTCGTTCTCGTTTGCCGGCGAATTGTATACTTTTCATTCGTTCATTCATTCATTCGTTCCTTCTCGTTTTCCGGCAGAATGTATACTTTTCATTCATTCATTCGTTCCTTCGCGTTTGCCGGCAGAACGTATACCCGAACACGCCGTACTCGTGTTCAATGTGCGGCATAAAGTGCGCGTCCGAGTACCTCCTGAACGAGCACGCGCGCCGCCACGTGTCGACGTACGCGTGCACGCTGTGCGACATGTCCGCGCCCTCTGCCGGCGCTCTGGCGCACCACGTGCGCTATCGCCATTTGGACCCCAAGGACACTAGAGTGCACAAGTGTCCGCACTGTGACTATAAGTGAGTACATTTATGCTGGTGTGCACCGACATGTGGAAAGAATGATTGATGGAAGAATGACTAAACAGATATACAATGTAAAAGTGGATGGATGCAGAAGTCGCGGAAGGCCACGCACACCTTCCATGATCAAATTGATCGTGAAGAGGTGATGTCAGGAGCATTAAGAACAGACGAGCGTGCATGACAAGAGCTATGAATGTCAAAGATGCAAGTGAGCTGTGTAAGAATAAGCCTAAATGGCGCTCTGTTGTTCGTGCCTACCCCGCAAGGGACCTGGCGTGAAGTTATGTACATACATACAGTATGCACCGACATTTAATCAACGGTTAAAATAAAATAATCGCTGTTTTTGCATACAATTTCATCGATTATTTTATTTTAACCACCGGTTAAATGTCGGTGCACGCCTGCCTTAGGCCTTAAAATAAAATAATCGCTGTGGCTAACGATTATTTACAGTCCACGACACGCAGACCATCGAGAAGAACTGAAAGTTCATTTACGAAACTAACTATACTGTTACAACCTAGGCGCCGACAAAGACAATTCACGTACAGACTGTAGAAGCACATTTTGTTACCTGTCGGCATTTGAATTAATTGTAATCCTTTTATGATCGTCTCCTTTTGTTCACTTATTTATTGGCATACCTTTCTAATTATTGTGGAGTATAGCCTATTGTCGTTTTGTACTCGCACATTAGCATTATTAGCCAGGAGTTGCAGATTCTTTTGCATTTGTGAAGTATAAAACGACGGCTTGACGTAGAGAGGGGGCAGTTGAAGGACAATTACGATATGCGGGTGATGTGTGTACATTCGGGAATTTAATAGTGATGGACTTTGCGCGTTTTATTGAATTACGACTTTCTGATGTATTAGGTTTGGATTTGTTGTGTTCGGTTATATTTGTACCTGTGTTATACATATCTGTATAGTTCTAATAAACTCTATAGTAATTCGAGTCCCACTAAACTCGTAACAATACCAAACTGGAGTATAATAAAATTACTATATTTCTAGGGCTATATCAAATTGGGACCTTCGTAAACATGTGAAGAGACATAAGAAACGTGATCTATCGGACGATGAAAACTCTGAGGGTGAATCTAAAGTGAAAGTGATGTCAACGAAGAAGTACGCTTGTCATATGTGTCCGGAGAAGTCTATGAAGATATTTTCAAGGGGCACGAGGCTGACCAGCCACCTGGTGAAGGACCACGGTGCTCAGTGGCCATTCGGCCATAGCAGGTTTAGGTAAGTTAATTTTGGTTTTACTCACAGTTAACCTAGTTAGTTAGTTTGTTACCGAAAATTGCAAGAAGTGGAGAATAAAAAGTAGGAAAGCGGACCCTGGGGCCTGGAAGCGAATGTACTCAACGCAACCGGAATTTAACGCTCGGATGGTGCTCATGAGATACTTGAATCACCCATTTAAATGAAATGAACTGAAATTTTTGAAATGAAATGAAATGAAATCATTGAAATGAAATGAAATTTTTGAAATGAAATGAAATTTCTGAAATGAAATGAAATTTTTGAAATGAAATGAAATTAATTAAATGAAATTTTTGAAATGAAATGGAATTTCTGAAATGAAATGAAATTAATTAAATGAAATTTTTGAAATGAAATGAAATTTCTGAAATGAAATGAAATTAATTAAATGAAATTTTTGAAATGAAATGAAATTTCTGAAATGAAATGAAATTAATTAAATGAAATTTTTGAAATGAAATGAAATCTTTGAAATGAAATGAAATCTTTGAAATGAAATGAAATTTTTGAAATGAAATGAAATGAAATTTATTTACATAATGAATACAGGGAACATAAAATAACTAAACAATACGATGACAATTCAAGCAGTAGTTGAGATTAATTACCTCATTGATAATGTTTCAGGTACCAAATTAGCGAAGATGGCATGTATAGATTGACAACCACTCGTTATGAAGTATTAGAAGTATCCAAGAAAATTGTCGATGGTTACAGCGGACCCAAGGACTCGTTGACAAACCAATTTGAATTCAAATTGGAAACTGAAGAAGCCACTGCGAGCACTCCAAAGAAATATAAGATATCATTGAAGAGTGATACGGTTGACAAAAAAGCTGTTGAGGATGCAGATGGAAAAAAAGTGGAAATCACCATGTGCGATGTTGATGAGGAAGGAAATATTATTAAGTCTGAAGTCTTTAAATCAGAATATGTTTATGGTTAGTTTCGCTTTTGATTTTCTTTTTTACAACAGTTTTTCACATAACATTTGTTTTTTATTGTCAGCACCAGTGGTCCGAGGCCAACAAGATTGCCCGGGCCTAAATACATAATGTACTTATGTCTAAACTTTATATAATAAAAAAACTTACATCTGGGCTTATACAGTATTTATACTTGTATGTGGTCGTGTTTGCGTGTTATGGACAGTTTTGCTCATGTTGGGAATGGTTAGCTGTGGTTGGGTTGGGAAAAGTGTTATAAGCACCTCAGAGGTGGACCGCAGCGGGAACTGCTACCGCTGCGGACAAGCAGGGCACCTGGTGACCGGCCCCTGCTTTGCGAAGCCGCACTGTCCTATGTGCGCTGCCGCGGGCAGGCCAGCCGGTCACCAGCTGGGCTCGAGGCCCTGTGGGGCTAAGCCCACCAGGATAAGAGGTCAGGCCAGCCGGTCACCTCTTGGGCTCGAGGCCCTGTGGGGCCAAACCCACCAGGAGAAGAGGTCAGGCCAGCCAGATGCCACTCCAACCGTCGCGGGGAGTGGAACAGGAGACGCCCGTGACTAGCGGAGGCGTTGAAGCCTCGTGGACTGACAGGCCTCCGCCCGCACCAATGCCGCGGGAGGGCGCGAGAGGCAGCCGCTCCCAGGGCCGAGGAAGTTTCAATCCCCGGCCCGCATACAGGAGAGGCCGCCTGTCTTTATGAGGCGGCCTCTCCTGTGCACGTACCATGACCCCGGCGCTAGGGGAAAGAACGATCCCTTGGGGTTTTAGTGGGTATAGCGGTGGGCGCCGGTCGTATTGATTAATCGGCGTCGGGGAGCCCCACACACCGGCCGCGACAATCCTCGCGCGGCTAACGGTGCGGCAACGCATTTCCCCAAGTAACATAAAAAAGGGAGTGTTATATGATTCCTCGTTCTTAGGGTTCCGCTGTCGAATTCTGTCTCAATCGTTGCGATTAGGTTCCAAACCATCGTTTTAGGCGTTTTCGATAGGTTTTTCCTCGGATTTTCACAAAACTTGGACTTGTAAAATTTCAATTAGCTAATTCTATGGTTACCTCTGGCCAAATTTTTATCATCCCACTCCACATAGAGCTTTTTATACCATTGAGTAGGTCTTGTCAAGGTCCTTCCAGGGAAACTTTGTTCATCCAGTTCGCTGAAGTTTTCTGGAGATTTTCTCCAAAGAATCCAGTTTTCCTCTGAAATTTCTGGTTTTTTTTCTAATGGCCCCCCCACGTTTTTAGATTTTAGCAATCTCCATGTACACATTTGTGACCCTATCCAACTCGCCTCGGAGGGTCCCAAATCCCTATTTTAAAATTCTCCCTACATTAATGTCCCGTTTCCTAACACAGCTCCACCATAACACTCGGTCATAGGTAGCGGTAGGATAAAGGGGCACGCTCCCGTTCGCGGTCCTCTTCAAGGACGTCCTGCTCCTCGGTCCGCTTCGTCCACTCGGCCCGATCGACCGATGAGCCAACAGCTGCCCCTTCAAATTCTGTAGGAGTCGCCACCACGCCAGCCAAACGGCAAAGAGGCAGGCCGCCCACCACTGGGCAATATGTTGGCCTTGGCAAGGCCAGACGAGCCCTTACCGAGGCGCAAAAGCAGGAGAAGGAGTTCCACATCAAATCCGAGATTGTCGAGAGGGCTCAGGCGGTGGCTACCGTGAGAGCCTCCCGACAAAGACCGGACGGCTTCGTCGCCGTCGACAGATCCAGCCGGCTCAGGCGGAACACGCCCAAGGTTTGCACCAACAAATCCTGGACTCGATGTCTGTAGTAGTGAGCGTCACCAAGGTCTCCAAGGGCCTTAAGGGCACGTTACAAAAGGCCCTGAAGGAGGTAGTGGCAGCGGCCACATAAGGTCGAACGTAATCCGACTCTGATCGGATGGTCTCGGCACAAGCGTGGGGACTTGTCCGGTGGCGGCAGCCAAAAAATTAGAAGGCCAAAAACTCTAGGTAGGATTGGCCTCGGCAGTGGTTAAGCCCCTGCTGGTAAAGGCTCAGATGTGCTACCGGTGCCACGTCGAGGGTCACGTGGGAGCTCGGTGCACCTCAGAAGTCGACCGCAGTGGGCTGTGCTACCGCTGCGGCTAGGCCGGTCACAGGGCCGCTACCTGACAAGCCTCGCCGCACTGCAGCGGCTGCAAGGCGGCGGGCAGGGTGGCCAAACGCCGGCTCGGAAGTGGGCCTTGCGGGGCCCCCACCAAGAGGGCACAAAAGAAGAAAGCCGCGACGGACACGCTAGTCCAGCCGCAGCCACAGCCGCAGAAGCCGCGTGAGGAGGCGGCGGGGGGTTACAAGACCAAATAATGGATTGCACACCCCTACGCCTCCAAGCGAACCTGAACCACTGCGCCGGCGCTCAGAACCTCCTACTCCAGAGCATGGCGCAGTGGCACATCTAGGTGTCGGTGGCCGCCGAGCCGTACCGGGTCCATATCAGAGATGACTGGGCGGGAGACCTGGACGACTCGGTGTTCATCATAGTGCGGACGGCTGCGGGTTGCCCCCCCTCGCCAATGTCGTGAGGGGCAAGGGCCTCGTCATGGCCACAATCGGGGCGATAATAGTCGTGGGGGGCTAGTTTTCCCCGAACCGAAGTCTCGCGAATTCGAAAGCTGGCTAGCAGATACGGGCAGGATCGTCGCACAGTGTCACCCCCGCCCTGTGTTGGTGGCGATCGGCTTCAACGCCAAATCCACGGCTTGGGGTTTCCCTGCCACCGACCCGCGGGGCGAAGAGCTCGAAGAGTGGACGATCCAAAGTGGTCTTGCCATCCTAAACCGGGGGACAGTAGACACGTGCGTGCGGATGCGGGGCGGATCCATAGTGGATGCCACGTTCGCTAGCCAGAGACCCAGAGTCTCCCCCACACACCTGGTGGCCGACATAGTTGGCGCTCTGTTCCCCTCGAGGGCCGAGCAGCGTGGAGCAAGACCAAATGCCCACAGTGACCCGGGATGAACTTGAGGCGGCGGTGCTGAGGCTGAAGGCAAAGAACACCGCCCCCGGTCTCGACGGCATACCGGGGCGCGCGTAGGTTTTGTCCCACGGCGCCCTGGAGTCCCGATTGACGTTGCTCTTCACGGCGTGCTGCAGCAGGGCCGGTTTCCCACCCGGTGGAAGACCGGCAAGCTGGTCCTGTTCAGGAAGGAGGGCGCCGGCGAACTCTTCGTCCGCCTACCGGCCCATAGTGTTGCTGACGAGGTGGCCATGCTGCTGGAGCAAGTGCTCGCAGACCGCCTCGTCCGGCACCTCGGAGAACGGAGAACCAGTTCGGTTTCCGCCAGGGGCGCTCCACCGTGGACGCCATACGTCGCGTGAAGAGCCAGGCGGGGGAGCCGATCTCCCAGGGCGGGGTGTGTCCCCCGACATCGCCAACCCATACATTTATATTGATACAATAATACTTATTGATGTGATTTTAAGGTTTTAAAGTAATTAAACTCAATAATTAATGGAGTACTGTATTCGTAGGTTGAGAGATGACAGCAGAGTGAATGAACAATAGTGCTGTGTCAATATTCAACTAAATACTAAAAACTAGTGCTGTGACCGGTCTTTAAATTTAACTATTTTAACACTCTCACCAAATTTAAAGACATTTACAAAAGAATATTATTATAAACTATATAAAAATACACAAGACTGTCACATATACATATAACTGAACACACTAGTTAAGTTAAACTTATTTCAATAACTCTCACCTAAAAATAACTTTCTAAGTTTAAAAAAAAGGTTACACTAAATATTAAATGAAATTTAATATTCCAATTTTATTTCTAAGATACTGAAATTTATCTTTAGGCAAGGCTTTAGTAAACAAATCAGCATATTGTTCTTTAGTACATACATAGTTTAAATCTATTACACTCTGAATATATTTTTCTTTAACAAAATTATATTTAACATGTATATGTTTGCAACGCTTATGATAGTCCACATTTTTAATTAAACATATTGCACTTTGACTATCTATGTTTAAACATACTGAATTTTGTTTAAATGCATCAATATCAAGTAACAAGGCTTTCAGCCATAAAGCTTCCTTTGCTGCAGAACATGCAGCCATAAATTCGGCTTCAGTGGTGGACAGTGCCACACTTTGTTGAAGTTGTGTTGCCCATGTTATAGCAGCCCCATTTTTCATGAACATATATCCTGTCAATGAACGACGAGTGTTCGGATCTTTGGCATAGTCTGCATCACTATAGCCTTCTAGAATGTTGTTCTCTTTTGATGTATAACACAAACCAAAATTCTTAGTTTCTTTTAAATACTTCATTATCTTCTTAACACCGTTCTAATGTGTGTGATCATAATTATTAAGGTATCTACTCACCAGACTGACACCATACATAATATCTGGTCTGCTTACTATTGCTAGATGCATCAGTGACCCAACAGCTTCTCTGTACTGGATATTCTTGTCTGGAGGCTCGATGCTCTTCTCCAAAGTAGTATGAGGGTCAACTGGAATAGCATTGCAGTTAGCATTATGCATATTAAATTTATACAATAGTTTCTCTATATATTTTGACTGGTGAATGAAGACACATCCTTCAGATTTTTCAATCTGTAGTCCTACAAAATTATTTCCTTCACACTGTTTAATTTTAAAATTTTTTTGCAGTTCACACATAACTATGTTTAAAGTTTCATTGTAACAAGACAATAAGAGACCGTCATCCACATATAATAACAAATATACTTTATTATTGTTTATATGTCCTATATAAACACACTTATCAGCATGACTGTTTGTAAACCCAAATTTCTTTAAGAAGTTATCAAACTTATGATTCCAGCACCTTGGTGCTTGTTGGAGACCATAAAGTGAACGGTTAAGTTTACATACCATGTTTGGTGGAGTTTCCAAACCTTGTGTTGGTGTCATGTACATATCCTCTTTGATCTCTCCATATAAAAATGCAGGTTTTATGTCAAATTGTATTATTTGCAGGTTATTCTGAGCAGCTTCAGACAGTAACACTCTTATAGAGTCATATCTCACAGTAGGTGAAAATGTCTCATTGTAATCTATGTCTTGTTTTTGAGAAAGCCCTTAGCACATAGTCTCGACTTAAATAGCAAACCTGATGGCTCGTTTTTTATTTTAAAAACCCATTTGCAGCCAATTGTTCGCACACCTTTTGGTTTTTCAATCAAATCCCAAGTATTATTTTCTGTATGTGCTCCTTATTCTTCTTCGATAGACAGTTTCCATTGTTTTGAATTTACATTTTCCAAAGATATTTCCTCACTATATGTTTCTGGAGTATCTTGTTGTTCTGTAAATTTATCTGAACACAAATTTGTATTAATATCACAATTTTGTTCTCTCAATTTTCTAGCTTTTGCTCTAGTTATGACATTTTGTTTTTCTTCTTGATTTATTGTAAAATCAGGTTCATATATAGATTCTTCTGGTGAGCAGTAAGAATCATCTTCATCTTGTTCAAAGGAATGTTTCAAAGAGCTATCAATAGAAAGATTTTCATGTGTGTCAGACTGTAATACTGACTCAGACAATGGAATCAAGGCACAGTTTCTTTCAACTGAATTTTCAAAAAATATTACATCTCTACTGATCAAAACTTTTCTAGTTTTAGGACCTATTAATCTATATCCTTTAGTTTGTTCACTATAACCAATAAATATCATCTTACTTGCCTTTTTATCCCATTTCTTTAGTTTTTCTTTTGGTATATGCACCATGGTTTCGGATCCAAAAACTTTCATATAGTTTATATTAGGCTTCTTACCAGTCCATATTTCCTCAGGTGAACAGTATGCAATCGCTCTTGTTGGACAGCGATGGGTTATATATGCAGCTGTTGAAACTGCTTCAGCCCAATACTGCTTCTGTAATTTAGCATTAAGTAACATGCATCTCGCTCTCTCAACTAAAGTGCGATTCATCCTCTCCGCTAACCCATTTTGTTGAGGTGTGTGAGGTGGACATTTGATGAGTAATGCCAGCTATTTTAAGATATCTTTTAAATTCATTACTTAAATATTCTTTGCCATTATCTGTTCGAAAAGTCTTTATGGTTAAATTAAGTTGATTTTCCACTAATGCTTTAAATTCTTTAAATTTTTCAAAAACATCAGACTTTTATTTAATAAATGAACAAATACTTTCCTGGTGTAATCATCGATGAAGGTAATGAAGTAGCGGGCCCCTCCAAGTGACTGTACTTCCATCGGTCCACACACATCTGAATGAATAAGTTCTAGCATATTTCTAGCTCGGGAACCTTCAGATGGAAATGAATTTCTTGTTTGTTTTCCTTCCAGGCAGGATATACAACTGAAATTCTGTTTATTTTCAAGCTTAATTCCTGTAGACTCAGATAATTTATTCAAGTCTTCAAAGTTAAGATGTGCCAATCTCTGGTGCCAGATATAATATTCATTCTCTTTTGTTGTTGATATGTATGCTATGTCACTGTGTGTATTAAGCCTGTACATATTATTCAATAATTTTCCAGTGGCAACTTCATCATTGTTTTTGTTATATATCTTACAACCTTGTCTTCCAAATTGCACTTGACAGCCATTTTTTATCATTTGACTAACAGAAAGAAGGTTTGTAGCAAGCTCAGGCACAAAGAGAACATTTTGTACCATTATTTTATTTATTTTTCCACTTTTACCTATCACACTTAAGTTCACCTTTCCACAAGACTTTACATTAAATTTCTTGTCATTAGCTACTTTGATAGTGCTTATCGGAGATGTAGTTACATCATAGAGCCAGTCACGGTGCATCGTCATGTGCATTGACGCTCCAGAGTCTATAAACCAACCATTCTGGTTATTGTTCGGAGTGGCAGAAAATACAGCTACATAGCTCGAGTCCTCATTAGACTTTGTTTGTTCCTTCTTTTTATTTCTGCAATTTTTGCTTATATGCCCATATTTATTACAAATAAAACATCTTGGTCCTTTATTATATTTCAATTTATCAGAAGCTTGTTTGGCCATATGACTTTTCTTGCCTTTTACATAAAGCACAGAAGACTCAGAATTTCTTACATCTTGAAGAAGTTTAGTCTTGACAGAGTCAGCGGTGATAGCCACACCGGAGCTTTCGAGGGCCATGATCATTGGTCTGTACATGTCAGGTAGACCAGCGAGTAATAATGTTCCAAGCCATTCATCATTTACTTGAAAATCAATATTCCTCAGTTTGTGGGCTGTTGTCATTATTGTCACATAGTCTTCTATGTTTTGACAACTTTCTAAGGTTGTTGTGACTAAGTCTCTCAACAGACCTACCCGTCTCGTTAAACCTTTATCATCAAAGGCTTTTGCCAGGTTTTGCCAGACTTCTTTGGATGTATTTGCGTTTTGAATGTGTATGTAGTTTATTGGATGAACCAGCAAGATAATTTTGGACTTGGCTTTCGTGTCTAATTTTTGATCTGGTTTGCCAGATATAACACAAGTCCAAAGTTCTTCGTGTTCTAAGTACGTTTGAACTGCAAACCTCCAAGTTGCATAGTTTTCTCTTCCAGTTAGCTTTTCAATTGCAATCATCATATTATTTGACATTTTAAATGAAATTTTATACGATACGGCACGGCAAGACGAACAATACAGCACGTTGAGTTTTAATTTCAGTCAGTTCAGTTCAGTCTTTAACCTTTATTACTTATATCTAGATACAAAAGCCGCTTAGATACCACTGGTGCTGACAACATAATTACAATTTGATTCAACTCATGTATTTTACATTTGGGTGAGAAGAGTGTTCTGAAAATCAGACGACTTTGGTTGTATCAATATTCCTGATTATTTTCAATGTTCCTAATTATTTGATCCTCTTCACTGTTACGAACTATATGGCTGACTCTACCTGTATTTAACATCTTACATATAGAGGGCTTCATAACAAATAGGCGTATATGCAAAATTGCCATTCTTTTTTGTTGTTTACTAAAAACTATGCATGTTCCAATTTACAAGAATATTACCAGTATACAAGTGTACATAAAAAGGAGTATTCCAAATTTTCGCCTCATACGATCAACTAGTTTTTTTTATATTTTGTCCCTTATGTAAAACTGCACTTTTGTCTGTACGCCCATTTGTTATGAAGCCCTCGAATTTTGTATCTTACATACATATATGTATTTTACGTCTATATCTTAAAGAGGTATTTGTATCTTACAGACATATATGTATCTTACATACGTATTTGTATCTTACGTCTGTATCTTAAGGAGGTATTTGTATCTTACAGACCTCTCTGTATCTTACACACGTATCTGTACTTCTAAGAGGTATCTGTATCTTACATAATATGTATCTTACAGACATATATGTATCTTACATACGTGTTTGTATCTTACGTCTGTATCTTAAGGAAGTATTTGTATCTTACAGACCTATCTGTATCTTGCACGCGTATCTGTACCTTACATAATATGTATCTTACAGACATATATGTATCTTACATACGTATTTGTATCTTACACACCTATCTGTATCTTACACACGTATCTGTACTTCTAAGAGGTATCTGTATCTTACATAATATGTATCTTACAGACATATATGTATCTTACATACATATTTGTATCTTACGTCTGTATCTTAAAGAGGTATTTGTATCTTACAGACCTATCTGTATCTTGCATGCGTATCTGTACTTCTAAGAGGTATCTGTATCTTACATAATATGTATCTTACAGACACATATGTCTCTTACATACGTATTTGTATCTTACGTCTGTATCTTAAAGAGGTATTTGTATCTTACAGACCTATCTGTATCTTGCATGCGTATCTGTACTTCTAAGAGGTATCTGTATCTTACATAATATGTATCTTACAGACATATATGTCTCTTACATACGTATTTGTATCTTACGTCTGTATCTTAAAGAGGTATTTGTATCTTACAGACCTATCTGTATCTTGCACGCGTATCTGTGCTTCTAAGAGGTATCTGTATCTTACATAATATGTATCTTACAGACATATATGTATCTTACATACGTATTTGTATCTTACATACGTATTTGTATCTTACGTACGTACTCGTATACCACGAGAACTACTCGATTTGCTAAGATAGAAAATTTTGTGAACTCAAACTACGTGTTTCTCAATTGAACACGCCTATTAAACTAATATGAAAATAATATACTTTATCTACCAGGCTATATACTTGGTTCAATGTAAAGTTACTGTGTTATAAGCATATTTTTTCTTTCATACTTTTTTGTATTAGTCTTGATTTTGCATGTAAGCTTGTGAAACAATCATTTGTGATAACAGTCTCTTAATAAAACATTTTTTTCTATGTTTTTTATTTCATTGGTTTCCCCGGTATAGACAATGTGCTCTTTGCCCCGCTCTCTCACTAACTAAAACTATGAACCCATAATCATACAAACTCCATTAAAATTTGTTTATTTGTGGTTTTTACACTATAATATTTATCTGGGTAGTGCATAAAACATCTCGTATTGAAAATAAACACGAACTTGAGACTAAACTTGCTTCAATAAATGAGGGAAACGATACTTTTGAAACTTCCAGATATTTACCTACATACATTCTTTATACACTGTGTATATTTTGTTTATTTATATATCACCACCGTCAGTATTAAAAATCTATTAACCCCTACCAAGAGTTGCCTGGAAGAGATCGCTTTTTAGCGATGAGGCCGCCTGTTGTATTATCTTTTGTATTTTTCAACTTCTATTTGTCTATGCTTTTTGGTGTACAATAAAGAGTAACCTTACAGTATTCATTAGCGGTGTCATAAATTCGTAACATTATTTTTAATTTCTCAAATTCTGAAAGTACTCTGGGAGACTAATCACAAGAATGAAAATAGCCCTTTACATCCCTGGGAAACGATTCTCCCTGCTGTCAAAATTTTTAGAAAACAATGCGAACCATAGATAATACATGCGCCTCAGGTACCTACTAACTTTTTTTTACAGACACTTAAATTGTAGCGTAAATTGGAGTAAAAAAAATCAACAATTTTGTGACATAATTTCATAGGTACCTACTATAAATTACTTTTTACCAAATTATTATTTAGTTTATATAAATTTGAGCTAAATATTTGCTATCATCAGTGACAAGAAAATACTGACTGGACTGACGTTTCATCAGATTTAGATATGGATTTAACACCTGATTTTATCAAAGAAGTTGTTGTTTGTTCAACTAAATACTTTTTATTTACTTACCTCATATTCGAAATGAAAAGCAAAGTGTTAACCTCGGGTGAAAGGCCTATTTAGACACTCGAATCGTTAGTCACTTTCAACTCTCGTGTCAACAATCAACTACTTAGACCTTGTCACCGTGTGTCACAAGCTTGTTTGATGCTCACTGTTTACTTTGTGGTAGCTTATTTACTTTAAATAAATGTATTTTAATTAGTTCAGAGAGCCTTAAGCGGCTGCTTTTGGTGAACCTTTTTAGTGCAATAGACGTCATAAATTTCCACTTTATTTTGGTACTTGTTGCATTTGTCATACGAATCTGTGAAAGCGGCCGTTTTAGGACCTTTGGTCTGCGCGATTTTCATTGCTGTGAGTTAATAATGTTTCTCTAATACAAGAGCTTAGCTTAATAATTTAAAATGTATTACTAGGTGGTAGGGTATTTACCCGCCTGTATTGCTACCACCTCTTGTCTAGGCCTCTGGCATCAGTCGCCAGGTTCCAAACCCCATCCAAGGTTATTAGCACATTGAAATTGCAACTCTCCATGGGCGACGGTAGCCACTTTCCATCAGGTGGCAAGTTTATCCGCTGCACTCAAGAAAAGAGTTTACTCGTGTACGATATTTATTCAACAGAATACAAAAATAATAGAATATACAAAATCACATATAGCCGAACTCTTGGAAGCTGTTGATTAATCTCTCAGCTTCCCTGAACCCTGACTCCACGGCTCCATGGACCGCGGTGTGCCTGTGATGCGACGTGGCTTCGCCCGCAAAGCATATTATTGGGAAATCCGTGTTATTGTACAAAGGCTCGCTGAGCTGTATCGCGCCGCCGCCATTCTCTTCGTTCAACACACTGCGGTATGCGTACGAGCATCGAGTCAACGGATTTGATGACCATTGAGTTCTGGAAATTAAAATTAAAGTTTTTTTTTTTATTGCACGAGATTAGCAGACAGGCAGACGGCCCACTTGATGGACAGCGGTTACCATCGCCTATAGACATTTGCAACACCAAAGGTGCTACGAATGCGCTGCTGCTCTCTTTAGGGAGCCTGGAACCTGGTCACTAATGCCGGAACACAACACAAGGTTGTTATGGCGACATACTCTAGACCAGGGGTGGTAGCCATCCAGTCGGGCAAATTCCCTACCACCTGGCTGTGGGTTGTTTTGTCGCCTCTTACGACAGGCCGCCGGGCCGCAGGAAATTGTATTCTTTCTCCGTTCCTGCACGGATAAATAAAGTGTAATTTTAACAAACACTTGTCGGTTATTGTCATCAAAATATCAATAATACTATGTTTATTGTTTAAGCGGGAATTTAAAGCATGGTTGCCAGGCTTATACACTTTCATTCATTACATAGTATAACTCTTCTCTTTCTACTATGGTAATGTATATATTAGGGTGGGTCAAAAAAAATTTGGTTTTTTACAAGTGACACGGAATAATGTGTTGCTAGACACCTTAAAAAAATTCTCACCAAGCATGAGCTCTTAATTTTAATAGGAAGATCCTCCGCATCGCAGTTTTGTATTTTTTTCTCAGTCCAATAGAAAAAAAATCATACCTCATCATTTATCGATTGAACAGAAAAATGTTCCGAGAGAATTTTTTAGGAAATTTAATGCTCTACAAAAAAGGTGTCTTATATTTTTTCCTTAAACCTCACCATTTGAAAGATATTAAGGATTTAATTTTGATTATTTTAAGACAAATTTCATTTTTGTTTATGAATTTAATAACTCGACAATAAATGGCTTTTACAAAATGCGCAATACAAATTTGCGCGGCTGCAATACTTCATACTTCATTTTTCTCTTCGAACCCTGGGACACTTAACTTCGCAACATATTTTTTAAAACCAAATACAATATCAAAGGCCGGCCCAGTGAACTTTCAACTTATATTCTGTGATCGTGTAAAGTGCAGCGTGCTATGCTAGCGTTATATGTACTTATATTTATTACTTTTTAAATACACAGCAACGGACGCACAAAGTTGAGCTATTTGCTAACCAGCGGTTTTATTCGGATGCCCGGATACATTCACAAAGTTTTCTTTTGAAATCCGGGCATATACATACTGTTACAACAACCTAGGCGCCGACAAAGACAAATTCGATGCGGTTTCCGCTAATTGGCAATAACTTCTTAGACTTAAAATCTGCGCTAATTTTTATTCTGAATCCCGTGACAATTTTCCCCGGAGCGGTTTGTAGTTTTCGGGTGCATAATAAAATAGAATATTCCGACACAGTTTTCACCAATACGATAGCCGAGGTACTTTGTGTTCCGGGAAACCCGCGGGGATTTTAAGCCAAGCGTGGACGAATTTGTAGGCATATCCTAAACATGTAAATTATCCAAAATTTAACGACAGATAGTAGAAACGCCGATATGAGCCATAGAATTTCTTGAGTAAATAAATGATATATTGTACCCACAAAATTCGATCATCACTGATATGTATTCGTTAGAAAGATGCTATTACAACTCACCTCAATACATTCTTAACTGGCGATACATCAAAATTCTTTCTAAAAACATCAAGCATTTTATCAACACCAGTCTTGACAGCATCCAAACTGGCTTGTTCCATCGCCTGGGCGCCTTTACCATAAATCCAAGCCAAAAGCACATTCGGCTGATGTGCCACAGTTTCCAAAGCGAAGACTTCTGAAATCCATTTTTCTTCTTCGGATAGTTTATTCTTTTCTTCGTCACGCCAAAAGATTGTCAGTTTGTAAGAAGGTTTCGGCCACCATGGTTTTCCGAACTCGATGTATATTTTATCGACTACGCATAATTGAAGGTTGTCAATGCTGGTTACCTTTTCGGCTGGTAGGGGTGGATCGAAGAGAGTCTCATGTCTGGAAAGATTTATCTGGTATAGGTCTCGACAAATAATGTATTTATGACAATAGAATATACTATATTGAACATTAAGATACACTTCCAGAAGTTAAAGTACCGTAAAGTGGGCGGACTAGGGTTTAGGGGGTCAATTGGGAAAACCTCAAGTTTTATTTGCGACCGTATATACACATTCATGTTACCTGTTACACTTTGTGGTAGGATAAATTTGAAGCTTGCAATATTTTTCTATAATCTGGCAACACTCAGTCATCCTGTCATAAGTATTTAAAAAACGTGCTTCAAAACATTGGGTCAAAGTTGTGTGAAATTTGTATTGTAGGTACCTGCCTATAGTATGTAAGTGTCAGCCCTAGCGAAAAACTCTATTAACCCCTTAAGCGACCCGATTCACCCCAACGCCTGGGTGAATAGAGACAAGTGAGTTTTTGTAACTTTTTATGATTATTCTTTAATAAACTATATCTTGATGCATTAGAAATAAAAATTTAAACTACCGGAACCATTATGATCTCCGTTTTATTACTATAACTACAAAAAAAAAAAACGATAAAAATCAATTTCGAACTTAAAAAGTGTCCCGATTCCCCCCATTTTACGGTACAAAAGACAATAGGCGGTCTTATCACTAAAAGAAATTTCTTCCAGACAACCTTGGATGGATTACAGAAAAAAAATACATAATAGCGTGAGCGTGACCGAATATTCGGTATTCAGCCAAACTTCAATTCGTGGTATATCTAGTATAAACAAATTAAATGCTGGAATTTTATTATTATTATTATATAATATTTTAAAATATATATCTCAAAATCTCTCGTAAAACTTCTGACAGCTATTTTCTATAAGTATTAATTTTACTACCTCTCCTTTAGTACTCCAACAGACATGGTTACAATAACACTCTTGGCTGTATATATAGAACTATCTTCACATTCGACTTGTACTATAGGATCCGTTGCCTCTCCTGGTGGAGCAGTGTCCCATTTGATACTCTTTACCTCTTTGTTCAGAAGTATTTGAGCTGGAATTTGCTTTGTAGGGTCTGGATATTTGTTCTGGAATTTCAATTTATAATTAGACCAGAAATGGTTTTATTATGGAAGAAGAGCACTAGGAATGCCAAATCTCTTTCCATTCACTTTCTGCTAAATATTTAGGGTACATTACAATTATATTTTCCTTCCATAGGGGAGCTATTCTAGCATACGTGCTCTCTAACACCAAAAATCATTGCGTCATTCTTTGTACATCTATCAATCTTTTTTGGTCTACCTTTTTAATCTTACATCCATCAATAAACAAGTTTAACATTCTTTTTGTCATAATTATTATGATATTTATCCCTTTTAATTACATGTCCATACTGTCTGATTGTAAATCTGGAAAGTCCCAAGATACTCCTATTTATAGAGGTCGCTAAGAAATATTCATCCCGTGTGTTTTGATATAACAACTTACCACTTCCAACCAACATTAATAATATAATGTTAATATTTTTAAAAAGGAATTGGCAAAAAAGTAATATTTTTCTAACAAATCTGCCTGAACTTAAAATTGAACATTATTTTTACCTGGATTTGATTTTTATATGAGGAGAGTCTAAAATTATTTCGTAACTATTAAAATATTGGTTAAAAGTCTAGCGCTGTTTTCATATCACAAAACGCTAGAGACTTGGTGTCCGCTAAAAAAATAGGATTATGTAATAGTACTTTTCCATACTCGTATATTTAAAATTTTGAGATGAGTTTGTTACTTCAGCGTGTTTTCGGCGTATACATTTGCGAAAATAAATACATATTTTATATTGCCAAGAATTTCCAAATTTACTTACCAACAAAACATCAAGAATAGTCTTATATCCCCTCCCTTTCCAATTTAACAAGAACTCCCCCTCGCAAGGCCAACATTCGTCTAGTCCTTTAAGCGATTTGCCGGTTTTGGGGTCATCTTGACCACCCACATGGTGCATACGCTCGTAAACATTGACAATGAATTCGGAAAGTTTAGGTTCTTGTCTTAGAACATTGTTGGTTGATAGGCTGAAACATTAAGGTGCTGTATGGAGGTGTCTACTTGTGAATAGCAAAATAAGTGACATATCTTATAATTTGTATGTTTAAAGGGAACTAAACTGGCATGTTTATAAAAATGAACTATACTATTTCAGTTCAGATAGGTGTATTGTAGAGTGTGCGAAGGGAAGACCAAGGCGAGCATTTATGATCGTGTCGTGTCGTACAAATAAGTAAAACAACTGGCCCTAATAGAGAAGATTGGAGGAGGCTCCACCGACGAGAGCACAGCCTAGAGGCATATTAAAAAATGTAAAGCATTTGGCTATCATCTGTTGTAGGTTGTGAAAATTGTACAGACTTTCATCTTCACTGATATTAAATAAACTATACTAGTGATACATTTTAAGTTCGGTAAATGTATAGCTTTCCAGTATTCGAATTTTATGTAGCGGGGTGGTGAAATGGGGAGGGGGAGAGGCATACTTACCTTTACTACAACCCCTATGGGCCGGCGGTCTTGAAATAAACTTTTTTTAATAAACATAACCTCACTTATTTTCGCTGATTTTTTTCGCTAATTTTGCACTTCTATCATAGGTCTGAAATCGAAAAATCCTTTCAAAGTTCCAAAAAAGCCAGTAATCAACATAAAAACAGCCAAAATAACCCAAAAACCAGCTTAATTGGAGAAAAATGAAGAAAAAACACAATAGAGCACATTTGTATACAATACAAGAGTAACCATTCAAAATGGCGACCAATAAAGACGATATTTTTTTTACGTAATCGCATTAATTTATATTTAACCAATATTTAAAAAAAAATCAGCAGTGTATTGAAATTGAAATAAAATCCATATCATTAATATATTGATTCATTATCATATTAAAAGCCAACTTGCTAGTCGTCCACTAAATTGATAAATAAAACAAATGTTTCATATGAGACTTTCAAGGTGTCGTAACTCTCTGTATGTACAAAAAAAAGGTAAATGGTTACCACTCGGTTCTGGCACTCGCCGGCCGCTGCCGCGGCACGCTCGCTTCGCTCGCTCGGCTCGTGCGCTTTGGTCTAAATATCACCTAACATAACTGACTGTTTGTGTATAAAATAAATAGTAAATGGTTACCAGTCGGTTCTGGCACTCGCCGGCCGCTGCCGCGGCACGCTCGCTTCGCTCGCTCGGCTCGTGCGCTTTGGTCTAAATATCACCTAACATAACCGACTGTTTGTGTATAAAATAAATAGTAAATGGTTACCAGTCGGTTCCGGCACTCGCCGGCCGCTGCCGCGGCACACTGACTACGCTTCCTCGGCTCTTTAAATAGAACATGGTGTCTATATAAATTAAGTAACTTTATAAATGTATTTTATGGAAAACTAAACAAAAGTCTAAAAGAAAGCCAGTAGTCAACGTAAAAAGAATCAAAATTATTATAAAACGCAGCACAAGTCGTAGAAAAATAAAAAGTTAACAGAAGAAAACACATTCACTCAACTACTAGAGAAAAGGAATAAAATGGCAGCAATAAAGGTGGTAAAAAAACAATATTTTTTTCATAGAAATATTTATCGATTTCCGAAAATTATTAAATAATTCTAAATCGTGAGCTACATGATTTCGAATTTCTTAATTACAAATCGATAAGTATTAATGACATATCGATTAATTTATTTTTATCATCACACCTTGTTAGCCAAGCCATTAAAAACAAAAGTGACAGTAAAAACTGTCACTTTTTAATCAGTCGATTATTATACATGTCTATTACCTACTCTAGCATTTATTTGTATTTATGCGTCAATTAAATTTGAAAGTTTATTTCTACATTAAAAACAGTTTTAGTGTTATAAAAAGTTCTGGCGGTTATATGTTATTCATGAGTATATTCATAAACAATTCGTGAGTACATTCATAAACTCAAATCACGGTTTTTTATTATCAAAAGTGGCACAATTTTACAACATAAATAAGTGAGTTTATGATTATAAACGAAAAAAAATTTAAACCCTCCGGACCTTAGGGGTTCTCGTAGGGGTGAGTATACCTCCCCCTATTCACTTCGCCCACCAACAACTTAACATTTGTGTACCAGATTGTTAAGTCGCAGCCTTAAGTTCTAATAGCCTAGAAAAATCTTGTAAGATCTTAATGTCTTTTCCTAATTTGTAGTTCCTTACAACATTTATGTTCCTGCCTAAACTTTTTTTGACTGATTTCAATATCGTGATTTCTAATGAAAGAACTAGAGAAGGATCATCATTGGATACTTACGCAGTTCGAACACATTCAGAAATAGATTTGGTGTTATTTTTATCTGCATTATAAACTTCATCTTCTACAATACCAATGATTTCTTCAGTCTTATCCTTGTCTGCTAGTTCGCCGTTTGAAAGTACGTAGACGTTAGTGCGAGGTTCTGGTCTTCCAAAAAGCCCAAGCGGTTCTGCCAGTTCAAAAACTATGTTGTCTTTTTCACCGTGACACCTGAAATATCACAACTATACTTAATTTCATCAAAAGTATTACCATATTTAGGCTGCTACGTCAAGTGTTTCTTATAAATCAACTTTTTTTTTTCTCTTGCGTGTTTTTTATATGCTAAAAAGGTCATCAATTTATTTTTAATCTTTGATTCTAGACAGTGTCATAACAGTTAGTACAATTATTTTTTCTTAGAGATTTTTTGCGTTCTATTAGTAGGTACGTATTGCAGTAGATGTCACTGTTCTCAAATTGAGCACCAAATGAAAGAAAATAATATGTTTCGTTATACGCAGTTGTTTTATTACTTGTTTAAGAAATATTTGATATGTTTTTATGTTTTTTCAAGCCATATCAGCTAATAAATATATTTTAAAGTGTGTAAATTCTATTCCCCACCTATTTCAAATTATAAAGCTCTTTTTAACTTTAATTACTGGATTTTTGATCAATTGTCGATTTACCAAAAACTTATTTCAAAGATGTCAATTATGTCAAAACCAAAATGACATTCCGATCGATACGAGTTAGACTCGTGAATGTATGTACTTTGTTTGTGTTTTGATTATTTTTCGACAACTTTGTTTGATTCCTGGACTCCGAAGACTTCGCTTATCATGTTTACTAGTGTTCTGTGATCACGTTGGACTTACGCATGTACCCTGAACACCGATTTGCCTAAAGATTTGTTCTCTGATGACTTGGATTATGGCTTCTTCTGAAAGAGGTTGTTGTGTGCCCAGATGCGGTAAAACTTGTAAGTAAATCATCGTAACGGCACCAGATTAGATGTGGATACATATGATGTTATGAAAATGTATGCATTTGAATATTTTAATAAAAGGAAACATAATAAATCACGCTACCGCTAAATTGTTGTTTTATTTACTAACAAATAAACATTTTTTGGAAAGGCTTTTGGGAATTGCAGAAGTTAAATTATTAACTCCCGCAATTTCCAAAAGTCTAATATAAAAATCAAAATAATACTAGACCCCTGGACGGTTTTTGCCGTTGAATAGTGCCGTATACCGATAGAGTGCGTTAGTATATACATTACGACTGTTGACTCTATATCAGTATATATAAAGTACTCTGTGATTCTAGACAACAAGTTTCATTGGCGTCTTTATATGTACTATAACTTTTAATGAAAATCTTAATTAATTCAAAACTGTCATACTCCGGTTTGTACTAACTACTTCCAAAACAGTGCATAATTGATATTCATTTTGCTTTTATCGTCTTCACCTGCTAGAAATATTTGGTTGAGATAAAAGGCTTACCAAGCAGCCCCCGTGTCCAAAGTGCTATCTCCATAATCTACAGTGCAAATTCTTCCACCGATACGATCAGCAGCTTCTAAACCTAGTACTTTCAGACCAGCGTCATGAAGTTTCCTTATTGCCGCAATGCCAGCAGCTCCACAACCTATTACGATGACGTCCATCGGTCCCCTGGAAAACATTGCGGGTTTTTTTTTATTAGAAACGAAGGCAACTGTGTTTGCAGTCAAAGAGTGAATTGAATGCTCCCTAGGTTGTAAAGGATTATATTCCTGTACATTTTGTGAACGAACTTAAGTTATTTACTGTGGTCTGCATGTTTGGAATTGGGTCCGAGATATCCTTTATATATTACTACGGTTATATAGTACCGTAATAAGTCTACTTAGCTGAAGATATACCACCTGAGGTTGTATGCGGATTATTTATTAAACAATAGACATCGTAACGACAGTTTATTTTAGGATATGACACGGTGTATTTTAATGATGTTTGCTATATTATACATACAAATTTTCAATGAAAGGTAGGCATGGATGTAGGCTAATTTTAATTGTAAAAATATTATTTTCTCCAACTTAATGGTGCTGCGTGTTTCTGTTTCCAAGGGGATATATATCCAAATATTAATAAAGCTCTAATGCAAACACAGGGGTGCGGGGGAGTCTAAAGCAACCTCTTACAGATTCATAACATCACGAAGATGACAAGTATCACAGTAAATAGTCACCCCCACTCGCCTATATCATCCTACCTCATCATCATCATCATCATTTCAGCCATCAGATGATAGTTGATGGACAAAGGCCTCACGGGAATAACGCACAATGACCGGTCTAGCGCTGCTCTTTGTGCGTTAAGCCTTTTTTAAAATCAATTGTACATACGTGTATCGTTTGCGAAGTTTGAATTTTCCGCCCTCTGAATTGGCCGCCCGAGGCATGGGTCTAGACACCGGCCTGCATGTCTCAGTTTTGTTAAGCGATTCTTCAGAAGCCATATTAGGTTCCAAGACTCCAGTAACAGTAGAACAAAAATACTACTAACAACTGCACTTGATATGATTTTTTTATTGCTGAAGCACAGCAGACAGTCAGGCGGCATAACTGTGATGGAAAGTGGTTACCATCGCCTATGGATATTTACAACACCAAAGGTGCTACGAATGCGCTGCTGCTCTCTTATGGGACACTAGAACCTGGTCACTAATGCCGGAACACAACTCAAGGTTGTTATGGCGACATACTTTAGACCAGGGGTGGTAGCCATCCATTCGGGCAAATACCCTACCACCTGGCTGTGGGTTATTTTGTCGCTTCTTACGACCGGCCGCCCGGCCGCTAGAAATTGTATTCTTTCTCCGTTTCTGCACAATATTACTAAGGATTGTATATTCATACTCGATATGATTGTGGTTACATAAAGAATACCGGTATTCGTATACCAGTCGTCGTAATTATGTTGAATAATGTTCCTCATGGGCAGTTAAATGTCACGGTCAATATTAATTTGACTTTGTTAATGTGAATCTAATAGTTTAAAATGGATTCGCAATTATGTCATTGAAGAAACCGTTGGCCTCAGGAAATATCTATAAAATATGTTTTGAAATAATATGTCAACAAGCTAGAGCTTTATTTGTGGCGCCAGATAGTCATAAAAGGTCTAGAAACTTGTCAAAATTAAGTTTTTTTATTGCTTCAAGCAGGCAGACCTGATGGAAAGCGGTTTCCATCGCCTATGGACGTTTGTAACACCAAATATGCTACCAATGTTCTGCAGGCCTCGAAAGAGGGACTTAAAGCTGGCTACCAATGCCGGAACATAAGCCAATGTTGTTATGGCGACATAAATATAGATGGGGTAGTAGTCCTTAGAACTTCAAAACCTCTATCACCCGGTAGTGGGATGTTTTGTCGTTTCTTACAACAGCTCGCCTGTCGAAGGAATTCATATATTTTCCCTGTTCCTTTATTTATAAGATCTTTACAGGGCGACTTCTTTCATGATATCTTAAAGCCGCGTTGATACAACCCAAGTACGCTCGGACCGTTGGCAACACCAACAAATTTAACTTTGTCACGGAGTTTTTGGCGGGAACTGAAAGGAGACGTTGTGCTGTGCAGTTTTATTTTATAAAAATGTGTATAATTACTCTAAAATGAACAATAGTTGCAGGATATTGATAGTTTTTGAGTAGAAATTATGTGTTTTTGTGAGAAATGTGAACTGTATAGTCAGATGTGATCTTTCGAGTTTTCACAAGAACTCCATTGAATGGCGTCAGTTGTAGACTGCAATACAACTGGGCTACTATACGAAGACCTATTAATTAACATGTTTCCGACTGAAAGACTTTGATTCTATGGTCATGAATAAATTAATTTAAAAAAAATAACTTTGTCACATAAAAATTCCTTCAACATGTAATGTTGCAAATTTCATAAATTAGTTAAATAATCTCGTGGTACAATTTCTGCCCTTTCCTTATTAGTTTATATTTAATCATATGTCTACTCGAACTTTATTCGTATCGTTGCAACTGATAATCCGAGTGCACTTTCACATCGGCGTCTGTATAAGTGAGTGAATGTGTCTCAATCGCGTCAGTTGGTTTGACATATATAACGTTAAAAATCTCCGATACATTAATCTTGGATGAATATAATCTACTATTAGAGTAGGAATTTATTCCGTACGAGTGCATTCGGTCCGAGTATATGTACATATTCTCATTATGTGAACACAGCTTTATAGCTATCATTTCAATTTAAATCATCTTTAATTAATTTTTTAAACATATATTTGTATAACTCGTCGTAAGCACATTGTATACTTTATATGGCGGGCAAGTATGTTTAGTATTTGGCAACACTAAATATGTAATTACTTTTTAGGAGTTTTTGGCGGGAACTGAAAGGAGACGTTGTGCTGTGCAGTTTTATTTTATAAAAATGTGTATAATTACTCTAAAATGAACAATAGTTGCAGGATATTGATAGTTTTTGAGTAAAAATTATGTGTTTTTGTGAGAAATGTGAACTGTATAGTCAGATGTGATCTTTCGAGTTTTCACAAGAACTCCATTGAATGGCGTCAGTTGTAGACTGCAATTCAACTGCGCTACTATACGAAGACCTATTAATTAACATGTTTCCGACTGAAAGACTTTGATTCTATGGTCATGAACAAATTAATAAAAAAAAAAAATCTTTTTAATGTTTGGCAATGTTTGATGTCAGGAGCCTTAAGAACAGACGAGTGTGCATGACGAGCTATGAATGTCAAAGAAGCAAGTGAGGTGTGTAAGAATAAGCCTGTATGGCGCTCTGTTGTTCGTGCCTACCCCGCAAGGGACCTGGCGTGAAGTTATGTATGTATGTATGTAAAGCTTTATAGAAGCGATGTCAATAATTTACAACTAACAATAAACATACGTTACACAATATTCCAAAATCAAGGTTACCTCAAGAATAAACTAAGGTTAAGGTAACCACAAGGTTTTAAATAAGAACTTAAACTTGATATATATTATTACATATGTAGATTATCACGTCTACCGCCTACAGTAGTAGGCAGAAACGATTGATGTCCATCCACTTGCTACGATCCCGACATTCCTACACATCTTTTGCATCATTTACTTTTATTACCTCCTTATAGGTACATCCATATTTATTAGTTGATGCTTTTTAGCCTGCTATTCTTCAAAACATCTGTGATTTGATCGTGGTATATACGTCACGGTCTACTGGGATATTCAACCCATAAATATTCTGAATACCAAATAAGATAAGTTTTAGATTTGTGTTATCAAGGAAAAAATATGTACAATCATCCTTAATACCAGTTTTAACTATATTAGTATGATAAAATGAATAGCTATGGTATTGATATTGATGTAAATATTCATCGTTATACTAGTTTTAAATATCATTAATATTTTATAAGAATCATAATTGAAGACCTGAGTGGATGAAGGTGATATGTCGCATATTCGGTTTTTTGCTTTTTTTTTGCGTAGATGAAGGTTTTAAGTCGATACCAAATGACTACAGACCTTAGACCATAAGATTAAGTTCAGTTTAAAGTAAAAGTAAAACTTTTATCTCGATTTACTCAGAATTGGAATTATGCGATTTATCACCTTCATCCACTCATGTCTTCAATTATATTCCGAAATAATAAGTAATTGAACTATAATTTGCAATTAAAACATCAAGTATTTTTTTTTACTATAACAATAATTAATTATACACTATAGATGAATAAATTAAATTTTTTACAGTTCGAGGAGACATAAATATACAATTTAAAATAAATACTTACGCCATTTTGAAAAACAAAAAATATATACACAATGAAACAGAGAACAAACAGGTTTCCAGTTGAAAACAAACTGAATGTAATTTTTAGCAATGATTTCTTTTATCTGTGCGTATCTATAATAATTTAGATAAGGCGTTGTTTGTTTATAGATATCTTTTCTTATCCTATTGTAAGTACACAGCGGTCAGTGGTGACGCAATTTCAGTTGTTGAAATTTTCTTTGTTAGTTGGAGTGTTAAATTCTTTTTGTTAGTTGGCTCCCGGCACTAAGTTTGCGTCTGTGTCCGTCGCCCTATTCTTAGGTGTGAATACTGATTACATATTTTTATCTTTCCAAAATGAATTTCTTTTATACTGTCCAGGGTAGGTGCACACGCAAATGAGGGGTGATACTTAGAGCACTATAGTAAATGCATAAATAAATTGATAATAAACAACTTAGCTAATCTTGTTTATTAATCTACCAACTTACGTTTATTATTAATATAATATGTTAGTTTATCACATTTGACCATTATCTCGCTCGATTTGAGCGGAGATATGGTGTAAGATCGAGCACGATTCACACGAGACTTGAAGACACCCAGGTTGTAGGTTTCGGACAAAACAGACTCCGGCAGTGTGTTCCACACCTTTGTGGTGCGTATAATGAAGGTGGACTCAAAGCGCTTAGTTCGAATAGGAGGTATGTTCACCATATAGCGGTGCCGCATGACAGTGCGTCTGATTGTCTGATGTTGGAAGGGAGACGGCGGGATAAGATTGAAGAGCTCCGATGCACACTCTCCAAAATGTATCCGATAGAAAACCGACAAGCTGGCAACCCTGCGTCGATATTCAAGACTTTGTAATTTGTCTCTAAATAGCTGGTTGTTGCCTATCAGCTTCCTGGCTCTCCGCTCAATCGATTAAAATGTAATAGTCTGTGAGCATGGATGCTTGCTACTATTTGACACAAAACTACTGAATAAATTTTGATGAAATTTTGTAATAATGTAGTTTATACTTTCAACTAACACTTCAATTGGCCAAAGTTACAGTTAAACTGGCCGCGCGAAAAAGTCTCGGGCATAGTTTGTTATTAAGATATATTTTTTGTGTGTCTTTGTTATGGCAGCTGCTTTAAACGATTCGCCATGAGACATCCGACGATAATAAAATTATCATCATAATACGGAGCGTTCCCTTCGGAACCCGGAGTCCGCTTTTCTACATTTTCATCTCCACTTTCGCTGTCATCTGCATGCTTTTACTGTTGGATCATTGACTCATAGATACAATAGTTAAATAAAATATAACAAAACACTGTATATCAGATGGCAGCACAGGTCGTTTCGTGGTTAAAAACCGTTTTGTTATTTAAACATATTATTTCAGTTAAAAACAGGCAAAAATTGGGAAAGCTTATTTCTTAATTAATTTTAATAATATATTGAGCGTTTTACTGTCAAAATATATATTTGAAAACGTACCTACTTGGTGTTAAATAATAAAACATCAAAACTTTTAGGTGTTTTATTTCATGTCATCTAGTTATGGACGATATAGAAGCAATATCATAATATTTTTTTCTATAATTAAACCTATAGACTGTTTAAGTAATCGGAGTAAAAGTTTGTGTCTATATAGTACTTAAATCATTACACAATAACTCACACGTTATTAGTGTTTAAATGATTTATTTGCGCCATATAGAGTTAATTGGACATTTAAAATTAAATCAAACTAGCCGAATGGTTTTTTAATGTAATATAAATCCATGGAAGCAGTATACTAAAGTATGACGATCTCCCAGTACCTAAGGCTCGATTCACACTATGGCTCTCGTCTATAGGGCCATAGCGAAGCCAACGCGTTGGCAGTTATTAACATGTCATAGGAAGGATAGGAGAAGAGAGGAGATAGAGGGGAGGAGATAAAGAGATAAGACAAGAGGGTAAGGGATGAGAGAGGTAGGCCATCAAAACTGACATCGTACGAAGCACGATTATGACTACAACATGACTACCAAATCAGACTGTGATGAATTTCCTGAAATGTATATAGTTAACCATAGACTAAACTTATTGTACGAATCTAATGTTATAAATCATATTTATATATAAATCAATACACATAGAACCACTAATTACGTTAACAAGGTATAGAAATTCATTTTTTATATACAAAACGGTTGTAGCTATAGTGATGGGAAATGAAGCGGTTTTGTAAACAGTTTCTTTGCTAACGTTCAGACGTAGTAAAGTCATGCTGGAATCATTCTTCATCGTTCATCATTTAAGTCTCGCGTGATCAGGTATCTTCTAGGTAAGCGTGCTCCACCTTAGAGTGCATTTCCGCCTGACATCAGTCGCAATGTCAGTCAAATGCGAACCTATTCATAATAAAAAATCATTTTGATTACAGCACTTAGGGGCCATCAGAATTACGTCACACGTCGACGAAGTGACTTTTGTGACAAAGGGCGAAAGGGGTTCTAAATTTCATGTCGCATTTTAAATCTAATTGAATAATTTCTTGATGTAATATTTCAAAATATATGAGTGATATCACACTAGTGTGGGAGGAGTCTCATGGTGTCACCAGCTGTGACAAGAACTGGGGAGGGGTCAAAATATCATGAAATTCGTGTGACGTAACTTGCGGATGGCCCTTTCGGGCTGGTTTGATCGGTGCGCTACGACACTCACACAGAATACCGACGTGAAATGGTTGGTCTTGAGCTTATCGTATTTCGACGATGAGTGAGATATCAGATGGCTTACTTCCTTCCTCCCACGCTTTCTATCCCATTTCTCCTTAAACATGAGATAGAGACATTAGTTATTCCATCCCTCCTATTCCATCCTAAAAGCTGGCAACGCGGTTTCGCTACTGGTGTTACAAACGACTATAGGCGACGGTACTGATTTTAAATTAGGTGAGTTTGGTGGGTAAGAGTGGTTTACCAGCTTCGCAATAAAAGAAGTATATTGTGAGACCAATTTGATTTACGACATTCTGTTGATTTTCATAATATTCTAGATAGCAGCAGCTCCAGGTTTTGAAGTTTTTCAATGGGGGCAAAAACTGAAAAGTGCTGACCCTACTTGCCTATATTTTTACCTCAATCATCACCATCATTTCAGCCATCAAACGCGGCCACTGATGGCCAATGGACATAGTAAGCTTTCCGGAAATTTCGCCATAATGACCGGTCTTGGTGTTTTTGTGATTTTACAAATATACAGACGTGGACGTGTAGGATACTTATTTTGATTTATTTCCAAATGTAGTTTCATTCCTTTTGTACGCACGCTATGTATTTCATAATTTATTTACTCATTATACCGGTCGCGCGCACACGTGTGTTAAAGCGCCCCACGAAAAGTAATTTAAATTCGAACTTATGATGATGACGATGATTCTCTGCGAAGTCTTAACTTCCGCCCTCTGCATTGACTGCCAGGGATATTGGTCCCGGCTTGCCCCCACTATAGTCGGGGCAGTTCTAAGAACAGTTAAATTGTCCAGGAATATAAATATCGACATGGACATTTTCCATCACTATAATTACTTGGTGGATTCATCTAACGCGAAGCGAGGACTGGACCTGCTGCATTCTTATGTACCCACCCTTATGCGACATGCGCCGAGCAACGGGCCCCAACTACTTGTACTGTGCCCATGGAATTTATATTTGTAGGATTCAATCAGAAATAAAATTAATTGAAATTATTTGCTACTAATATGGTAAAGAAAGATCTTAAAATTAATTAAGGCTCAAAGTTTTTCTTCGATTGCTTAACCGACTTAAAAATAAAACCATATAAACGAAACTAAAACCTAGTAAAAATAATTTTGTACAATGTTATGATTTTAGAGTTTTGCTTAGGGAAGTGTTTATTTGCACCATAGGCGTCAACTTTTCGCTATAATATGCATGAGGGTGAGCGATATGGTAAGGAATAACGTGAAGGAATCGTTTTTATTTGAATGGAGTATTAAAAATAATGGTAAAAAACTATTATGACAACCTTGAGAATGCTAGAGTTTGATAGTTCACAGCGTACTTATCATGGCTAAAACTCTCAGGATTTTAATTACAGGAAGCAAGTTTACTGGAAAAACTTGTATCCATGAAAAGTTTAATGGAAGTAGATGATGCGAAAGATTTGTACAAGATCATATCAAATGGAGATCCATTCCCTACGCCTATCCTCGCTGAAAACAGGTCTGAATGTACGTATGTAAAATTACAATATGAATTTTTGTAACTTTACCCTCTATTATATAATATATATATATACAGGATGTTTGGCGCATGGACCGACAAAATTTTTTGGGGATTGGGTGGATCGTTGGATGGATATATATATATATATATATATATATATATATATATATATATATATATATATATATATATATATATATATATATATATATATATATATATATATATATATAGATCGATAAATAAAAAGATTAATTTTGGATCACCTTACAATTTATCTTACGTTTTCAAAATCATGGAGCCCCTACAAAAGATGCGAGTTTTTGCAATACCCCCTCGGACATCGTCCTATCACGTAGACCTTGTTATGTAAGAAATTACCAGGATTTATACAAAAACAACATCATCCGAGTATGCGGGAGCGTTTTGATGTAAGCTTGTCATATTTAATTTAATTATCCAATCAAATGGAAAAAATAAATTCATACATACATACATAACTTCACGCCAGGTCCCTTGCGGGGTAGGCACGAACAACAGAGCGCCATATAGGCTTATTCTTACACACCTCACTTGTTTCTTTATCATTCATAGCTCTTGTCATGCACGCTCGTCTGTTCTTAAGGCTCCTGACATTGACAATAAATTCAATGCTTTGGATAATAAGATTACTAATTGAATTAAATGAATAAATAATTTAATTAATTGGTTAATTAAAATAATAGTATGTTTAATAAATTCGCACCTATTTATTGTTAGTGTGTTGCCCAGCTGGTAACGTAAAAGCAAAGAACAGGTGAGCGTTATGGTAGAAAAGTACTGGGAATAACACTCGGCCAAGTGCGTGTGGTCGACACGACGAAGGATTCCGTAAAGGCGAATACCGTTAATTTTTTTTGTTATTTAGCTACAGGGGCATACAGGGCTATCAGTTAAAAATGTGTCATGTCATGACATAAAAATTACTGAAAGAATATTTTCAAAATAGTTTATATTCCAAGAGTTATTAATTTTTGCCAAAGTGAATTTTTCGGAATTTTCTACCTTTTAATTTAAGAGTAAGGTAAGGTAAGAGCAAAAATCGACCACCATCGTACAGGCTACCTATTTACCGCAAGAAAAAAATATTATCAAACATTAATTTTTATTACCTTTTAACGTCTGACTAAAACGGTTACCTGCTAGAAACGCCGTAGGCTGCGTCCGGCATGAAGCTGTACGCGACTGACGAATGCTTAAATGAAATGCTTAGTGAAAATGCACTATAGTAGAATTATTTTCTCCGTGCAGTTTGGTTTAGAAATAATAGGAGCGGTGAAGTGAGTATTTCGCTCTCTCTTCCACTCACAGTGATACGCATTATTGTTGTCGATAAGCGTTATCAAAAGTGTACTTAGTTTTGTCATTTTGTGGGTTAGTGATATAAATGAAAGAAAAAAAGATAAAACAACGTATTTATTAAAATAAGAATAATAATGATTAAATAAATTATTAATTAGGTATCTATGTATTCAAAACTATAAGTACAAACGTTTAGAATGTAAGAAGTTATATTAAAAATAAATATAAATACTTATACCTAAGTTTAAAATTAACAGGAAAAAAGAAAATAGTGATTTTTATAAGAATGATAATCTTTCTTTGATAAGAATGAGTATTTATCGATAATGGCGTTGCGCCCGCGCAACATGCTCACCGCCCTAGCCGGGCTGAGGCCGAGTTTGATTTATAACCCAAACTGCACGGACAAAATAATTCTACTATAGTACTTTCTCTCGGGCGTCTGCAGCGGCGCAAATACGCTGTGCGCGGTCCATACGTCTAACGTCGCGTTTTCAACCCTCAATCACATTTTCGACGGCCACCCTTAAATTAATATTTTTTAAAGATCATCACTACAGCCACTATACACTATATTTGTATAGCACTATATAGAATACAAACTACTAAACTTCATGCATGTAGAGTTTCTGAAATAGTATCAGAATTAAATTAACTTCCGCAGATGTTACTACTTACATACGTCAAATTACCATAATAGTTGGTTCATATATTTTACTACTGATTCACTCGCCTTACCATTGCTTGAATTTTGACATTACTTGTATGGAGTTTATGTCAAATGATATTAAGGCAAATGAACAGTCGGTAAGATATAGGAGCCGGTCACCAGTCGATATTAAGTAACATCGCAGGTATGTGAAGTTTTAAAATACCGTCACCACCTGCTTATTTTTTGAGTTTGATGTCTCACTAGAGATAGGCAAAGATGCACATTTTGGATGTCGTCTTTTGAAGGTAAAAATCACATAATATATTTTATTTCAAAATAAAACTAAAGATTAGCTATTGAGTGAAACAGAAACATTACGAATGCGGACTCCAGCATTCAAGCAAACTTTTTAATTGCAGGAGTTCGGCAGACAGGCAGATGGCGCTCTTGATGGAAAGCGGTTGCCATCGCCTATGGACATTTGCAACAGCAAAGGTGCTACAATTGTGCTGCTGCTCTCTTAAGGGAGACCGGAACCTGGTCACTAATGCCAGAAAACAACTGAAGGTTGTTATGGCGACATGCTTTAGACCAGGGGTGGTAGCTATCCAGTCGGGCAAATGCCCTACCTGGCTGTGGGTTGTTTTGTCGCCCCTAACGACGGGCCGCCCGGCCGCAGGAAATTGTATTGTTTCTCCGTTCCTGCACGGATAAAAACGCGTTTTAAACGCATCCGAGATTATACACTTGGATGATGATAAGACTACTGTTACCTATCGAGTCATGATTTTACCACTGCTTCCAAATCGTAGTTTAGTTACTAAAGACTGCTGAGAAACCAAAAAGATCGAAGAAAGTAATCGTTGACGAAGTACAGATTTTAATACAAATAACACGCTAATTTCAAGACCTATTAGGCGACATGGAAAATATTTTTTACACAAAAAGCAAAAGCCCGCAACTTCTTCCGGGTGGAATAGTTAAAGATCCGGGTTGTCTAAAGTATGTCGCCATAACAACTTTGAGTGTGTTCTGGCAGTAGTAACCAGGTTCCAGTCTACCTAAAGAGAGCAGCAGCGCATTTGTAGCACCTTTGTTGTTGCAAATGTCCATAGGCGACGGTAACCGCTTTCCATCACGTGGGCCGTCTGCCTGTCTGCTGAACTCCTGCAATAAAAATAAATAAAAAAGGAAGTTAAAAAAAAAGATTTCGAAACATTCTTCATTGGTGCTCCGCTCCTATTGATCTTAGCGTGATGATATATAGCCTATAGCCGTCCTCGATAAATGGGCCGTATAACACTGAAATAAATTTTTAAATCAGACCAGTAGTTCCTAGGATTAGCGCGTTCAAGCAAACAAACGAATTCTTCAGCTTTATATATTAGTATAAGATAAGATTAAGGCAGGATTATGAATAGCAGTTGGTGACGCCGCAGGACACAGCTAGTATGTACCCATATATAGAATAACAGTGTCTCAGTCAATCGATTTCTTTTTGTTGAACTTTACACGGGGCCACCTGCTTACCAGGTGTGTGAACACGCGTCACCCACCTTGAGTTTCGACAAGCACGAGCTTAGCATAAAACATCAGAACTCGTTAATTAAACTCTCCCTGATAAAGGAGAAGCCCGAGTCCAGCTGGAGGACTTCTATGCACTAAAATTTAGTACATGTGGTCTAATAATATTTTTTTAAGTTTTCGCGACCAGTGTACATAATAAAACTACGTTTTAACGGTTTTAAGCGCTGTAATTTATTTGATTTTTATTATTCCGGCCGAAAGCCACTTTTCATTAGCCGTAATCACGGAAGACAAAGATGTCAAGTGTCAATGAGCATTGTTAAATTGATGCTTTGATTCCTTACATTGGAAATATATAAGAAAGGCCATAAGAGAGAAAAAAAAAATAAGCCCACCTAACTTGTTAATTTTAATTATTTTGTTTTAATTTTGTTTATGGTTAAAAAATAAAAATTAAATTAAAAAATTAAAAATCCCTTCCTCTCATTTTATTATTATATAAAGCTATTAGAGCTAGCTATGTTTGCTGAAGAGTTTCTTGGGCCGCTTCTCTCTTCAAGCCACAAAATATTGTGAAGCGGTGGTAAATTAGATTAGGCTCCCATAGAGTAAATAATAACCATAAACAAAATTAAAACTAGCAGGACTTTAAAAATACTCATTGACACTTGACATTTTTGTCTTCCCCGATCACAGCTACTGAAAAGTGACCGAAACGTCTATATAATAAAAATAAAATAAATTACTTATTACGCACTAATTATGCACTTAAAACAGTTATAACGTAGTTTTGTTACGTATGGTGTAAGCTTACAAAACGCAAATTTTCACATTTATCACTAATAATTGAAATTTTATTTTTAAAAGTAAAAAGATAGGTATTTAATGCTCACTCTATAGTGGACATTAAATAACTTACTATCATTTTACTTAAATATATAAACAATAATTAAGAAATAAATTGCTAGAGATAAGAAGCAATAAGGATGTGACTTAAGAATAAATTATAAACAAATGTTTATATAATAACTGTTTAAAAACATGTGTTGATAATCCATTCTTAGAAAAATTCACATCCTTATTACTTCTTGTCCCTGGCAATTTATGTCTGGTATAATATTTGAACCAAGTCGTTGCATAGAGAGATAAACTATTTCAAAATATTTATCAAAAGGTTAGCGACATTTCTTTTGTTTTATCTTAGTGTCGATTTGTTGAAACTTCCTGGTTCGTAAGACACTGGAATAGTGCAATTGCATTCGTAGATAAATGGTGTTTATACAGTGAACGGTGTCATCATCTTTTTAGTTTCACAGTTACCATTTTTAACCGACTTCAAAAAAACGAGGCAGTTCTCAATTCGTCGGGACCTTTTTTTTATATGTATGTTCACCGATTACTCCGAGATTTATGATCCAATTTACGTGATTCTTGTTTAGTTTGATGCGGAATAGTTGTCATTTGGTCCTCTAAAAATTTAACATAGTTTAGCCCAGTAATTTTCATTTTACGATCATTTTTTTGTTCCCGTTTCTTGGGACCTATATTTTTTAAGAAGCGCGGCACCTTTCGTAGGTCTACCCATACATAGACACTAAAAAGTAACAAATAAAATAAAAATAAAATCGTTTAAAAAACTGATTTCAAAAACTAAAAAGTATAAAATAACTTATTTCTAAAGCTATGTATTATTATTAATATATATTATCTAAAACATCTTGAAGTCGGTGCAAAGTAATATAACATAAAAATTACTATATTAAGTTAAGCTGTTTTAGATAATATATATTGATAATAATACATTAGCTTTAGAAATAAGTTATTACTGAAAGAAGAAAGAAAGAAAAAAAATATTTGAAGCAATAGCGAAGTACTTACATTGCTAACATGTATTAAAAATAAAATATTTTGATGATTTGTACCCCGCATTTTCCGCAAACAGGGTTTGCACTCAGCTTGTTGCTGTGCCGGCATAATATCCGACACAACGCTGATTTTCAGTGCAAGTCTTCCTTTGGCTTAATACTAATAGGACCCGAATTTTTTAATGAGTTAACTAAAAACCGATTTACTTTGTAAATTATAATATATACTAATAAATTTACGATTTAAATAATATATAACTCATAATTTGTCTATGTTGTAACATGTATATTGCGCATATCGATATCGTAACGTATATCGATTTACGCTACATTGCTCGGTACTCAGTTTTCTGTGCAAGGACTTGTATCATATCTACGTAAGTTACTAATTCAAATATATTTCTCAAATAGTTATTCAAAGGCTTATCAATGAATATGCAGGATCTTATCTAAACGATTATCGTTCTCAGTATTCTCTTCTTGTTCCATCTATTAAATTCACTTCTTTTTCAACCACTGTAACGCAATATGAATAAGACCGTAATAGTTTAATTATCGAGCTTTTACCGCTACTCTATCGTAAGCAACATTTGTACCTGAACAATTCTTTTGTTGCAAATTATTATTTTGTTTTAAGAATTTTAAGTTTTTATTCATTAGGGTCTAGTCTAACGTAAATTGAAAATCTTTAATTAAAATAATATTTGCAACAAAAATTGTTTATGAATTTATGCTGCTTACGATACAATTGCAGTAAATAATATAATAAATAATCTTACAAGACATTATGATGTTATGTATATTTTGAGATATTTTTTTACATCGGTTATTGGAAACTTCTTATAGTATATCTAGCAGACATAAACAATTTCAATTAATATATCTAATATAGTTTGGTAAGCATGTATACCTATTCTGTGGTAAAATCTATTGTTTTCTAAAGACAATGTTAAACGCTTTGCAAATATCTCACTCCATCAATCATCTGAACACATTAAATTTGAATCAGGTCTGTGCCAATAAATAAAGTTAAAAAGCAAATGAATCGTTGACAAACTTATTTCTTAATTTCTTACCAAAAGGTAAATTTTCATATCCTTACGGAAATACGATTCCCTAACTTTCATCTTCTCTTTTATATTTATCGAGATGGTTATTTGAAATAAAAGATTATCTCGTCTTTCGCTAGAATTGTCTCTTTGCAGTTTCATTAAAATCCGTTCAGCTGTTTGAGACTAAACAGTCTTGTTGTATGTAAGTAATTACCAATAAGAATTACTTTCGCAATTTATATATTAATTGTGGTCGTCGTGGCTAACCGAAATGTATATAGTTATTTATTTATGGCCATTACGGTAATAATATCTCTATTGAAGTTGTTTTGGTTATTGTTCCATTAAATGAGAGAAGACAGTGGTTCAAAACAAACTCTGTTTAAGATAACAATTTGGTTTACTGTGAACAGTAATCTATTGTTGTTTCAAGTGCCTTTATTCTATTGTAAGGGAAGTTTAGATAGGCATGCGCCCGGACTGGTGTACCCATTGCGCCCAGTCCCCGCACCAGTATCACTGATTGACATAATTACGCGCGCACGCAGGTAGAGGGACGGCAGTGTTTAGTAAACTCCATTCCAAAATCCAATCCAACTTCAGTCGAACCGCGCCAGTCGCCCGAGCGCGCCGTGTCTGCACGCAACGTTCACAAAACCGGCCTTAATGCCGGAAAACCAGTCGGCGGGATGGCGAGTTACGGCGTGCTAGGTACGCCATGTTGAAACATGCACAGCGGCCGCCGACGGCAAACGATGCCGACCATCGGTACCAGAACATGCCACGGCGGCCGCACAACCACTTGCCGTTGAACGTATCAACATTAGATTCGTCCAAGCATTCTGTTGGCGGGACTTCAGCGAGTGTTAGTCCTGGTGCACAACCAGCACCACCTGCTCCCGTGTCAGTAATCGCCCCTATCCCTGTAACATCTCCACCGAAGATTGCGAATGGAACAGCTACAGGCTTGCCCGCACCTCGGGCTACTACAATCAGAAACAGGAGTTCGAGGGCGGCAACCGAAGAAGCGTTGACTTCATTAGCATTGCTATGCCTTGTGAGTCTACTGCTAGCGTTATTAGCTCTTCTGTTTCTTCTGAAGATATCAGCTCCAGCAACTAGTGCCCCTGAGGAATTTGCAGTGGTGTACGAAGTGACGTTAGCATTGTGCGCGTTGACTCTATCGTTGAACCTGTGCTGTCTTCTTGTGTGTGCAATACAATTTTTGTTCGCTGTGAAGCTAGTGCATTCACCATCGGCACCGAATGGACGGTAAGTTTTATATATTTCATAGAACGTATTTAACTCTTGAGCACATTCTAACGGATTAATATAATTATTCAGTTATACAGCCTCTTTCCATTTCAAGAAACAACTGTGTAAGTGTCATTCTTTACGATTAAAGTCTATCATAAGCAGATTGTATCTACTTGGTGATTAATTAGCAAGAACTTTCAACAAATTAATAAATTAAATTTTTACCGGAAATTATTTCTGCACCTGCTTGATGCCCGTGACTTCGTCCGCGTGGTGCCAAACAAAAATTTAAAAAAAAACTAAATTAGTTCTATTTCACTTCTTACATCCCCCTGACTCGGTTTTTAGCATGTTTTTTCATGGTATAGACATTCGACCTCTACAGATTATTATATGTATAGATAGATTTTTCTTGTATCGTAATGGCGTCAAAAATGACATTTTGATATTTGGATTTTTGCATTTAACAATCTAAATCTTTATAGTTTAGTGGTTAAAAAACCCGAGGGCAATCTAATGACTTCCGCAAAAATTCTACCATGCACTCTTTCGGTAGTTTGTCTGCTGTATATTGTTCTACTCATAGAGCATAAATACATCCGAAAGAAACCTACATAGGTATCGAGATTGCTGATCTGTGAAAACGGTCAACCTGCATTGTACATGCTTGTCGGGTATATCCCGCAAAAATGGGAAAGCGCGAGTCTAGAACATCAGGTTCGCCAGGGTGACTATTATTATTATCCAACAATGTATGTTACAATATTTTGCACGTAGCTTCCGAAAACTTAGCCATTTATAGACTTTGTGATCTTTAAAAGAGCTACCTAAATACCTAAACCAATAAGATAATCATATAAGATTGGACTTGCCTCAACACGTTCTACAATATCTCAAGTCCAAATAGACTTATCTACATTCAAGTTTATATCTTATAACACAACTCTTGGAACAGTTGAAATTTTCACTCGCACCCTACAAGGTTTGACTCTTGTACTTAGACTAATATTTAATGAATTACTAGAGTTTTTCATATGGTTTGGTTTGCGTCAACTTTCGATTCGTAATTAAAATAATCCCATGTTTTGAGACAATCATTACTATCAATCATAGAACCGGTAGGTGGCGCTGGGATTGGGTCATGTTTTTTCAGAGCAGGACAACGTCTGCTGGGGCCGCTAGTAATACTATATAGATTTATTTTTCTGTCTTTATTCTGAATTGTTAATTGTTTAGTCATTTTGAATTCTATCTACTCAGGAAGTTTGAAATTGCTAAACGAGTTATTAGTCGTTTAGAACATTTGTTTAGGAAACAATTAACGTTTTGTTTTGACAGTTAAACATCGTTTTAAAGCAATAACAAGAGCACTTTAGATTACGACAAATTGCAACACCACTTAAACTAGCGTTGACGTCTTATCTTAAATATCATTTCAAGTAGTTTTTAAACAAATCTTCTAAAATAATGTACGTTAAATGAGGTATTTGACACGTTTTATAACAGATTCTATAACAATATTTATACTTAATAAGATAATATGTTTAAATATCTTGCTTTATCTGCAATCCCATCTACTTTAAAAACCTGATAGAAATAAATTCATTAACTGTTTGTTAATTATTAATAAATTATTTGACTTATAATTATGACGTTATAATGTATAACACAGGTACAAAAATAACCTAACATAATAAGTACAAAGTTCTACAAAGGTCATGCAGAAGGTCGCAATTCCATAAAACGCGCAAAATCTATCACTAAAAGATTTCCGATTTTCGTACACATGTCTTGATTTGCTCGTGGTTATCGCTTGACTGCCCTCCCCCCTCCATCAGGTCATCGTTTTATACCTCACAAATGCAAATGTGCCCGCCCAGCAATGTCGACCCTATTAGCTAGAATCCGCAACACCTGGCCAATGATGATAATGAGCGAGTTCAATGGGACAATAAGCTATTCTCCACAATAATTAGAAACGTATGCCAATAAATAAGTGAACAAAAGAAGACGACCATAAAATGATTACAATTAGTTCAAAAGCCGACAGGTAATAAAAGTGTTTTGTACAGATCGCGGAATTTGACTTTGTTGGGGCCTAGGTTGTAATAGTATTTACAATATATTAATACTAAGACCCTTGCCAAACAGCAAGGGTTTCCTGACGAATTCAAATTTAAAAAAAAATCAAAGATTAAAGTGACTACATACGATCTGCTTTTTAAGTTGTTTTGACCGATGTGATATAATATGCTGGAAAATCGGGTGCTTCCGTTTTCTACCCACTTTTTATACCCACAAGTCTAAAATAATAATAACAATTCCGTTATTATATTTATTTTTGTAGACTCAAAACGGAATAGATTTTGGGTTGAAAGTGGGTAGAAAACGGAAACACCCGGAAAAATGTGGAAAATCATATATCATAGTAACGCATTGCACCATGCATAAGCACGTGTACAAATGAAATAGATACGCAGAGTGGAGCAAATCTATCAGCCGTTGAACACGGAACAACATTTTTTATGTTGATATTCACAAATAACCGCCACTCGAAACCGTTAACACCTGCTCTTTACAATAATAATATAAACAACTAGATAGTGGGTTTTTGTTATACGTTTTTCACATCAAGAAGGAAGTGTTAAGGACCAGCTTTAGAGACAGAGATATTTTAATTTAAACAACAAAGAAGTTGTTTTTATTTATTTGTAGGTATAACATAATTAGGTATTTTATATTTGTTATTAATATATTTAATTTATAATTACTTTAAATTTATATATAATTTATAATATGTTATACCAGATGGTGGGGTGTTTGCTCGTCTGGATGGCTACCACCACTGGTTTAGAGTATTCCACCATAACAACCTTGACTTGTGTCCAGCATCAGTGGCCATCCAGTCTCCCTTTAGAGAGCAACAGCGATGGTAACCGATTTCTAGCTTGACAGTCGGCCTGTCTGCTAATCCCGTGCAATTAAAAAAACATAAAAAACCATTCATGCAATAAAAAATATATTCACATTTATTTGCCAACGTATCTGTTTTTCTATTTATTTACATATTTCCCATCACTTTTTTTTATTGCAGGAGTTCAGCAGACAGGCACACAGCCCACTTGACGGAAAGCGGTTACGATCGCCTATAGACATTTGCAACACTAAAGGTGCTACAAATGAGCTACTGCTCTCTTAAGGGAGACTGGAACCTGGTCACTAATGCCGGAACACAACCCAAGGTTGTTATGGCGACATACTTTAGACCACGGGCGGTAGCCATCCAGTCGGGCAAATGCTCTACCACCTGGCTGTGGGTCGTTTTGTTGCTTTTTACGACAGGCCGCCCGGCCGCAGGAAATTGTATTCTTTCTCCGTTCCTGAACGGATAAAAACACAATAATGTTATTAGTAATATTTTTTCCTTTTGTCTATATTAGTAAATAATTATTAGCTCTGATTTAGTCCTCTTAATGAAGGACCAAATCAGTGGGCAGTCAAATAAATCAGCCATTCCTGATATGTCATATACCTAAACTGAAAACAATTTTCGTGTCATGTATGGAGATCATCCTTAATTTTGATTGTTTCCACGGTTTTATTACCTAACTACATTATCTGAGATGTAAAATACAAGTAGGCAGAGACAATAAATTTCCACTTACTAACACAGATTGACATATGTATATAATACATCGTTCGCTTTATCTTGTTTTATTAATCTCATTATTTAATATATATGCGACTATTCGATAATGGATAATGAAGAGAATTCTCATATGGTCTTATCATTATATCAATAATAAATTTATTTACCCTTTACTTCTTGCAGGAGTTTATCTTCGTGCACACAGGTATTTATGTCATGAAAACCGGGATTAACACTTCCGCGTCTTTATTTATGTTGAGTAGTCGTCGCCCGCGCATACCATAGAGATCACTAGTTCAAAAACAGAATTTAATTGTCTATTGTGTAGCCAAGTTTTGTATTTTGTTACGCTATGAAAAGCGGTATTACATAGATAGGTACATAATGGTTGGTTTAAATTATTATGAATTCGTGTGCAAACAACGCTTTGTTAATTTTATGACATCATCTAAGATGACATAATGTATGTATGAATGTAAATTATTTATTACTAGACGTCCCGGCAGACGTCGACCTGCCCGGAAAAGCTTCAATCGATATTTAACAAATAAAAAATAGGGGTTGATCGTAGTGGGTTGAAAATTTACGGTTGTATGTATTATTATTTAATGCTGTATCATAAAAAAAAAATATATCTAAAAATTAAATTTCATGAGAATCGGTCAAGCCATTTCGGAGGAGTTTAACTACAAACACCGTGACACGAGAATTTTAAATATTAGATATTATAGATAGATATATAGGTAACACTGGTGAGCAATAAGCTCACCAAAATAACCAATTACAAAAGAAACGTGTGCATCTCGGGACACCCGACAGAAGTGATACCTTGCGTTAGAGAACGGAAGCGAGACAGACTAGCTCCGTAACGCGTTACGTAACGAAGCGGTTTTCCCCCCGTAAGAAGTTATCACTTCAAAAATGCAATAGTTAGTTGGGTATTTGTAATGCAAGCTTTGGACGCCCTCCAGCCCGGTGGTACCACGAGATGCGTAAAATTGGCAGGTGTTGAATCAGAAAGGGGGGATGGGATATATGGCGCAGAGTTGGGGAGACCTACGTCCAGAAGTAGACATTGACTGGTTGAAAAAGAAGAATACCTTCACGGTAAAACAATTATCGCCAAAACCGATCTCAGCCAAGCAATGAGGGTCTTATTCATATTCAGCCAAAGTAAATTTTTAAGCCTCTTTAAGAACCCTCAAAACTCACTTTAACTCAATATGAACACAACTCAAGGTTGTAATGGCGGCATAGTCTAAGTAAGACCAGGGGTGGTAGCCATCCAGACAGGCAAATACCCTACCACCAACAACTGTGGGTTGTTTTGTCGCCTTTTACAATAGGGCGCACGCAAGAAAGTGTATTCTCTCTTCCTTCCTGCACGGATAATAGTTTCCAAATGAAATTGATTTTCTTGGGAAATTAAAATGAAATGAAATATTTATTCTTGCATAAATGTAGTTGTATACAGATGTCATTCTTAGAAATATATGGTTCAGTACATTTTACCAGTTTCACTGGTGTGCAAGTAGGCAGTATCTTAATCGTCATTATTTAATTGGTTTGTTATTTATTTTATTAAATCTTTACTTTTATCCCATTGAGTCGTATTTATTACATTTATTTATTAATTAATAATATTTATTACCTGTATTAATTATCTATGTAATGTCTGATTTTTTTTAAATGTATTCCTATCTCTTTGTTAATTATTTAATGTTATTAATTAAAATATTATTATTTATTATGTATAGATATTTGTTTCAAATTTGTCGTTTAGGAATTCATTTAAAAAAAATAATAATTTAAATTTTGAATGGTAGGTGTAAATCGTGCGAGGCCTTAAAAAGAGAAGGTCAAAGAAGACGTGAACTTGGTAATAAGCATTTAAAACAAATACATAATTAACTATGTGGCTGCTAGGTTATTCATAATCTGAAACCAGTTTCTGTGAGGTCTTTTGACTTCAGGTTGACCTTTTGGTGATTGTTTGCAATTTGCCATGGCAACTTATAATGATACATCAATAATATTTTATTAGGTACTAATAAAAAGAAGGGCATTCGCCTTTAAATTGCCAGGTTGAGAAACGTCTTTTTTTATTCAATTGTACTCTTTTCCTTACATACGAAATAACTTGCTTTTTTAATACAAGCTTTCGAGATCCTGGCTATCATGTTGCAGCAAAGTACTAGCTAAGACAAGTAAAACGAGACCAAACACGACGCGTTTATCTTGTTTAGTACGGGAGTTACTATAACCACCTTCCGACTCCATCATCAGATCAACTCCATGGTACCATATTATTGCATTGTCACGCGATATACTTAAGCCTGCAAAATTTCAGCTCAATCGGAAACCGGGAAGTTGGTCAAATTTAACTTGCAATATTCTACCCGAACTTACATACATATATATTTTTATATATCAATGTATACATCGACTGGAAGTTAAATAAAAGCTTGTAAAACACATTTGTTTTATAGAGATAATCGTTTATTTGTTATGAGATACGCAATGACGCCCCAGAAGAAATTTAAATATAGACGGAGTCTTCCTGAACAAAAGCATCAATTGAAGTGAAGCATTTTTTAAAATTTATGTGCGCAGACTTATGCAGTATTAGCTGTGCCCGCAACTACATCCGCGAGGATTTTTTTTCGCAGAACCCTAAAAGAGGTAGTCTAAATTACTCCCTATAACATCAGCTTTCTGTCTTTAAAAGAGTCTTCAAAATAGGTCTAGCCGTTTCAGAGATTAGCAGTAACAGACAGAGAGATACACAGACAAACAAAAAATTTAAAACTTGAGTTTTTGTTATATATACCGTATATACGGTCATACGCATGCAGTAAAAAGCTATTATTTTAACATTACAAACAGACACTTCAATTGTATTTATCTGTATAGATACTGCGGTGTATGTCTGTGTGGTTAAACTAATGTACAATTGGCACCCATTAGCCGGCTTCACTTTGTAATTCCGAGACTCCGTCTTGCTATTACCGATTTAAGGTTATAGTACCTATATAATAATGTAAAATTATACTAAAAAGATATAAATTAATACAATACACTTAGTTTATACACGTCTAATTAAATTTAAATAATTAATTAAATTAATTAAAAAACAAAAATACGTATATTTAAATTAAAATATTTTAATGAGATTAAAAATGGAATACCCTAAAATCAGTACTTTCTTCCTGATTAACGTATCATCTGCATTGAACACTGTATTTCGTACAAATTATTAAAAGTGCTTCACACTGTGAAAGTCCTGCGGAAAAATGGGACTATGTCACACAAAACAGCCCAGCACAGTTGAAATGTTGTTTTTATCAAGTGTTTTAATGCAAATGTTACATATTATTATGCTATTTACTAATACCATTAACTCGAAATCTGTCTAAAATTATTTCATCTTTAACATTACTTGCTACGGTCGCAGCGCTGCGTCTGCGGGAGTTAACCCTTGTGACAGAGTAAAATATATTTTGAAGTTGAATTCAATTCTGGGTCGAATCTCAAATTCAAAACAAGTAGTGTATGTAAATGAATTACTTCAATGTAACAAATAACAGTTAGGTTATGTGTGTGACTTAAGATTAGAAAATAACTTAATCCGGATAGATTAATATCTGAATCCGAATTTATGTTTCCAGTACTATCTCAGTTCAGTTTAATATTCAGAATGCGTGACGACTTATTTTGTTTACATGTTAATATTTCTGAAACGTGCATGAGTTTTTTTACTGAATGTCCTACTTCATATAATTAAAGACGTGAGTGGATGAAGGTGATATGTCGCATATTCGGTTTTTTGCTTTTTTTGCGTAGATGAATGTTATAAGTCGATACCAAATGACAACAGACCTTAGATCATAGATATAAGGCATATTTAAAAAATAAAAAGTTGAAAAAGGTGTTAAGTTCAGTTCAGTTTCAAATAAAAGTAAAACTTTTATCTCGATTTACTCAGAATTGGAATTATGCGACTTATCACCTTCATCCACTCATGTCTTCAATTATCATCTAGGTATTTTTAGCTATAAGCCATGTACAGATGGTTTACAAAGTGCAATAATATTTTTTTTGCAACTATTATTTATGTAACCTTTTTTGTCAAACCTACTGACCATCGCGTGCCACCATGAGGCCATCGGCAAACCATCAGCAAACCTTTTGCACCTGGGTAGTATTAAAGGTTTCTAGAAGTAATTGTTGTAAGCGATAAGACCACCAATTGCATCAGTTTCGTTAGAATGTTAATATAGGCATAGAATCAGAATACAGGTTTTAAGTGCATTAGAAAGAAAGAAAAGGTTTTATAAGCCAAAGGCCACACAGATTAAATATAAAATAAGACGAAATAAACTCTTTATTATTGATTGCACACAAAAATTTCGTACAAAATTTTAGGATAGTAGTGATGTACAAAAGTGAGTTTAACCCTAAAAGAGTATCCTTCCAGCAAACCTATATGTCTAGCGAGAAAGGGAGAAGCAAAAGGCAGGTTTGTGTACAGATATTGTACGATTTAACTATGTAACATATAATATGCACAGAGTAACATAAATAAATTATATACAAAATACACTTAAGATACATACATACGTCTATAACGTAAAATATAGACATATAAGGATAATTTAAGATAGGAGCTCTTCGATGAAGTATCTCGAATCGTATGTCGCAGGGCGTTCCATAATCTAACTGCGGGGACGGAGAAAGAAGCACTATAACATGCCGATGAGTGTGTGGGAGCTTTGAGAAGAAGAGATTTAAAAGTTCTAAAATGTTTTTCAGAAGAAACAGTAAATTCAAAACGTTGACGAAGATAGGAAGCAGAAAGAGCGTTTTCAACAACTTTTTCAGAGTTGTATGCCTTATGAGACTGGTAGTCAGTATATTGCTGTGTCGAAAGATACTCCGCCACAGCACTGATTTTCAGTGGCCATCTCATAGTTTATATCACCTTAAGACTCGTATAAAGAATATGAATATTTAATTTAATCCTTAAGAAAATTAGTCATCATTCAAACGACCACCATTAGACGACTAATTTCTGATTCAAACAAGTATTCAACTAGATGATAGCCTAATAAGCAAACGATACCAACTCAAGGTTTAATTGCCGTAGAACAGGTTCTTAAAGCCAGTATCGATTCGAGATGATAACTTAAAGCAAACCCCATGCAGGTGCAGGCTTCGTCTGAGAATTTATGCAATAATCCCACGATCGATGGAGTTAAAGCTGTTTATACTGCATGCTATGCGATTGAATATTCTAATCCATCAAACTCAACATGTAAGTGCTATAGGCATCAGCTGAGCTCTTTTTGTGAAGAGGCTTATGCACAAGCCCACTGCTCAGGGACTGTCATTTTTTGTTTGTTTGATGCAGGGGTAATGCACATCGTAAACTACGGGGTCCTTTACTGAGATTAGACCAAAGCACTGAGAGTTATCCACTGAAGATGGCGCAGATAACAGAGTCAATTGCCGGCTTGTATGGAGACTCAACAAGGTACCCCTATTAAAGCGGTAGCCCATGGGCCAATACTAAACTAAAACCCCCTTCCTATCAAGTGCCCTGCGCTCATGATAGGAAAGCGAGACTAAGAACGTAGTTACACCCACGCTGATCTTGTGTATCAGTGCTTGATAATGCCCCGGGAGAGGCAAATTCCCTTCATCAATGCGGGTTTGATCCTCCGCTCCCCAGATACAGGACAAACCAGTTACCTTATATACGAGTAAATAAGTACCAATACTCTTTTAAACATGACTATGTTCCTGCATTAAAACTGCCAGCGGGACTATCTCTAACCGGGATCGAATGGGCGGGCCCAAGAAATGTTGGCTTGACGTTGTGAAGGATGACTTGCGTACGGGCGATCTCAGCACGGGGGATGATGAAGACCGCGCGAAGTGAAGTAGAAAAAGTAATCAAGACTTGGTTACATGGTCTTCGGTTATAGCAAGCCTACATTCGTCAACATATTATAATTAAAATAAACTTTTTAAGTATCACATTAAATTTTTCACTGTTTTAGTCTAAAAATATTTATTATCACTTTTATTTCAGTTCAAATTGGACCCATATTTAATCATCGGTCTTATTGACTCTCTAATCTGTGCTGCACAGTGTTAAACTGGTATCCCTTTCTCTGACAGTGTTAGTCCTATAGATTTATGTGTTAACTCTTTTTAGTGTTGCTTTTTCGTTTCATAGAGTTTCAAATCAACAATTCTAAAGAATTTTCACTTCAATACAAAATCTAGAATATTTATAATACCAGTTACATTTTGTCTGGCCTTAAAGACAAGTAGTAAGAAGTAGTCAAACTGTCGTTTAATATATGTAAATGGAATTTTGTGCTAATTTGTATGGGTAAAGTGTAGCAGGAGTGGTACGAATGTATGTAAGTGAAGGTGGAACGTCGTAAACAAACGTATACACAAACTGAATTAATAATTATATTTATTTATACATTCTCATACAGAAGAACTGTGTTAAATTCGATTTTAACTATTTATTTATTTGAATATGTAAATCAAATTAATTTGTTCAAATTTAACACTAATAATAACATAATAATTATAGTGTAATGCCGTCCGAGAGCTAACTACGAATTTTACGGTGCATTTTTTTCCATAAATTTATAGCGTACGGAAATACAATTAAGAAGCGCGCGAACCATGAAATTATTTATGAGCATTAATTAATAAATAATCGGCAGACAAACCCCCCGATTTCGAAACATACTTCATTGGTGCTCCGCTCCTATTGGTCTTAGCGTGATGATATATGGTTGCGTAACAACAATATTTGTCTAAAAATAGTGCATATGTTAAAAATTACAAGATGTTTTATCTAACCAATTTTCGGTTACAGAATTTACAACAGTATGTTGAATAAAGTATGTTTCAAGTTCTATTATAGAATTGAAACCTGGTAATAATATGCAAATTTTATACATTATAGCATAAGTAGTGCAAGTACCTTGAATGTGTATTATTTTTAATGCGGTCGTCTCTGGTTGAAATCCGATAATATCATGGTTAACGTATTGGGTAGTATATTATTTCATACGGCATTTTTTCATAAATCACAACGTTACTAGTAAAATATGACTTCACATATTATATTAGTAACGTTGTGATATATAAAAAACCCGTTCGGGTTGTAAATAATATGACTGATTTTTTGAAACAAAGTTCCTTATCGCTTTGGGATAGGAGCTAGACGGAAATATGCTGACCGCTCTATAGTGTATGCCTGTTTACGCCATCGATCGATACTACTGTACTCTGATGTTTGTTGTATACTAACCCCTTTTAATATTATAGATGCGAAAGTAACTCTGCCTATCTTACTATAACGCTTTGACGGAGAAACTACTGAACCGATTATGATGAAAGTCAGTATAATAATTATGTATTTTCGATACCGAGAATGACGTTTTGACTTTTTGATATTTTCGATGGTGTTCGATTTCACTTGAATGCAAATTTGCTTGATTCTTCTAACACACCTTTAAATAGACAACATAATTATCTTAAAACTGTCATCTGTCATCATTTTGTTTTATTGTCTGCCATAACTACATCCAATTTTATTTGAATTTATTTATAAAAACACCATAAACAACGAAAATGTCCCCTCGCAACGTCATAAGTTAAAAATCAATTAAATTAATTGAAAAAACTCTCACCATTATATTTGATTAATTGTAATAACATATTACAAGACACAAGTTATTGCGGCGTTCTTTTAGTGAATAATAAAGACATCATGCCTGTGGGAATACATTTTTAATGATCGCATTGTTATTCTATATTACGCATGTAAAGCATACAATACGATAGTAAAAGTTTGGTTTGGACAATTAATCTTAACGATTGTAAATATGATTGAAGATAAGATTTGTTATTACAATTTTTATTTACTTTATAAAACATCAGAATTTAGGTCGTGGACTATCGCAGATGCTGAAAGCGGCGTCTAGCATCAATCGACGTTGCATGCCGCATTCAGCGTCGGATTAATAGGTATATCTGTGATCCGGTCGAGCTTCCGCTTTTCCCGTAGCTCTGGCACAAGGCAAATGTGCCATCCATAATAAGTAGCGCAGTTGTATTGTAGGTTACATCCGACGCCATTCAACGGAGTTCTTGTGAAAACTCGAAAGGCCACATTTGACTATACAGTTCACATTTCTCACAAAACACATAAATTCAAAAACTAACAATATTCTACAACTATCCGTGCAGGAACGGAGAAAGAATAAAATTTCCTGCGGTCGGGCGGCCTGCCGTAAGAGGCGATCAAACAACCCACAGCCAGGAGGTATGACATTTGCCCGACTGGATAGCTACTAATCCTTGTCTAGAGTATGCTGCCATAACAACCTTGAGTTGTGTTCCGGCATTGGTGACCAGGTTCCAGTCTCCCTTAAGAGAGCAGCAGTGCATTTGTAGCACCTTTGGTGTTGCAAATGTCCATAGGCGATGGTAACCGCTTTTCATCAAGTAGGCCATCTGCCTGTCTGCTTAACTCGTGCAATAAATAAAAACCAGTATTGTTCTTTTTAGAGTTATTTTATAACTTTTTAGGAAACAAAACTGCACAGTCCCCTTTCAGATCCCGCCAAAAAGTCCTTGTTTTTATTAGCGATCATCATGTTTTTTCTTACAAGATGTTCTGGGTACGGAAAAGGACATAGATATGTCAAAGTGACAGAAAAGTCACTTATATATTTTAATAAACTCCGCAAAGATCACTATCTAAATTATGTATGTAACTCTATGTCCATAATATATTTGTATATAAGTATCTATGTGTATTTTTATTTACTATCAATATACGTATATATGATTGTACATATTTTAAACTATGCACACTGAATACCGACCCATTATTAGTAATGTGAAGTTATCTCCAGAAGGTTGTTTGGAAGAAATCGCTGTTAGCGATAAAACCACCAGTTGTACTAGATATATAATTGTTAATTCATGTGTATTATTTTCTTTTATGCTGTAAGGAGTGTTCTATTCTATTCTAGAAATGGAAAATAGAGATGGCGCTGCAGTCACAATCTTTTAACGTCGTAATTCACTACCAAACCTTACCTTACCTGTCATCGAGAAAAAATTTACTGTTCACAAGTGATAGAAGAAACCTAAATTGATTGATTGCAAAGCTGGCATTTGGCTACAAAATTGTATAAATATGAATAGTTCAGTTTTACTAGCATCCATAGTTCCATACAATGCCAAAACTCAGACGTTCGAACTTCGAGACTCCCAAAAAAACAAATCCGAGTAAGGTGAACTTCCTCCTGCCGTGAGAACTGCATTCCAACAAAACGAAAAGGTTTTGTGTCGGTCGGTTAATAAGAATCGCATAAAGGGGCCTGCAGTCGTGAGAAAAAGTTATCCCGCACCAGTAGCTTAGGTACTTTTATGTCTGTGTATTAACTTTTTTCACATATGGAGCAATGATTTAAAAGATTTAGGTATATTGGATATTATCGGATATATTTGCTGATGGTGGTTATGATACCAGCGAAACTCCGCGTTTCCATGGCGTTGACGTATTTATTGACGTTGACGTGTTAATCGCAACAGATAAGTATGGTAAAATTGACTTAGTATTTTTAATAAAAACAAAAACTCATACATGCATACAGCAATACAACCCCCCCCCCCTCTTGTAATTGAGTATTAAATTATATCAATGGAAGTATGAATAACTTGAATGAATTGAAAAGACTAAAGGTCTAGATGGAAAGAGAAATTTGAGAATATTCATATATTGGATCAGTATGGCGATCTAGGGAACACACGTAGCCCACCTTCTGGGCACCTAACCCATAGAAGATGGTAATCTAGGCTCAGTATTCTACTTATAGTCTTGAGTGACTGTGGGTAGAATCACTATATTAATACGTGATTCAAAAACAGCAAAAACTTTGTATAATTATCTACGAAAATTGCGCGCACGATTGGGTATGAAATATAGTTATAGTTATAGTTTATATAGAGAAAGAGTGCAAAATGTATTTTTTAAAATTATGCATAGTAAATATATTAAATCAATTAAAAAAACATTACACAGACTACCATGTATTTAACACACACACGTATATCTTTTGTTTATTGTTCAAGTCAAATTAACAGTGCAGCTTTGGCGAAATCTGTGATTACAGAAGTATAGTCTGTTTAAAAGTTATATTTCAGTAGACTATATTTTAGCTGGTGTAATGCGCGTACATATATGAAAATAAAGCAGCACTTCGTTTGACGATAGTTTGTATTAATTGAATACCATATAAAATTTTACATCAACAGTTCAATAGCCACTGACTTAAAATTATTAGGCACATTGTTTTATTATTATAAAATATTTAGGCTTCCATGCAGCCAGTGTCTATGTAGGTTTCCTACATGGTCTTTGACATTAATTATTATGGTCGAATTTCGACCACGGGCGACCACTGGCACAAATAAGTTAACTTCTCTTTTACTTATGTTGTACTTGAACCTTTTACAGATTTATTATATTATATTAAAGATTTAGTGTTTTTTTTCAACAACTCTACGGACTCGAGTTCCGTACCCTTTTTTACAACTTAATTTCTAAGAAAGTTTTTAGAGTTTAAGAATTGGTGTTACAAGTTTTGTTCTGTTCCAAAAAGACGCGAATTTCTATTTTTTAGTAATTTAATTCTATCCCACCGTATGATTCCTACCTTATAGTAAGTTCTTATTAGGACCTATGGAATATGACCGGATTTTATTTATTTTAACAACATTTACGTAATTTGGCAACACTTACGAAAACCATTAAGATACATTTTCATAACTGTAACTTGAGGAATTGTGGGTTGTCCCTATATTTTTTACACCTATTTCATTTTTTAAGTTGTTTTTGAGACCCTGCCACACATTGGCGCCGCTTCTACGAACCACTTTCTATCAAACCAAAAGCGCGCGCAATCGCAACTTCTTGGTGGCAAATGGTCTTTAACCTTAATCCTTTAAATTAAATTTAAAGGTTTAAAACCTAGGCACGTATCGATTTCACTAAGCGGATCTCCAAAGGCGACTGCTTTAGGCCTTTAGATAATGCTGTTAATATACGATCTGACTGTTTCCAGCAAGAGAATCTCTATCGTCGATTCATGAGAGCGTAGTTCTGTTGAAGCCTGTGAATGGTATATCATGATGCAGCAGATATTTTGCATTGAACAAGCAAATACTTGAGAGGAATGTGCTAACGGCATGCCCCTTGTGACTAAATTTATTTTCTGTCAGCCTGCAAGTTGAATGAGACACGAGGTCACAGCGAATACACCGGCGACCGGTTTCCATACAAATTCACCGTAAATAATGTTGCCACGTTTTGAATTTTGCCAAAATAATTGAGATTATGTGGCTCTTGGCGCTCTGGCTGCAGCTGCACTTATAGAAAGCAGAAATAATTTTTTTACAAAATGAGTGTTAAAGACTATTATCGAAAATCATGACTCTACCAACAATTCCAAAGCATTTTAGCTACTGCTAAAAGAAGAAAAAGCGGCGCAACACACCTCCTAGCAATATATTTTGCACTTTATAATTAATTTTGTAGCTACGACGCTGTATAATTGAAATTCATGTGTTGTTGCGATATATAGGTTATAATTTAAAAATAAGTAGGTGGTAGTAATAATATAAGAAAATAAGTGTTATTGAAGTTGTATTTGTTGGGGTTAGGAAGATGATAACGCATTTTTTCATTGTCACATGATATAATGTCAATAGTGGCACAAACAACTTAAAAATGAAATTTAATTTCCTAGATACAAAATAGGTTTGTATGTTCATCAGTTTTAAGCGTATCGAGTTAATATCGCTTGATTATCGATCTAAATACTAGCTTTACAATAATTTTAAATATTACGAGGACTCACATAGTTTTGAAAATAGCAATTTTCTTCTCATATATATTCTAATATATAAAATTCTCGTGTCACAGTTTTCGTTGCCATACTCCTCCGAAACGGCTTGACCGATTTTGATGAAATTTTTTGTGCTTATCCGGTATCTATGAGAATCGGCCAACATGTATTTTTCATCCCCCTAAATGTTAGGGGTAGTCCACCCCTAAATTTTTTTATTTATTTTTTAGACAAAATTTTTAATTTCTATTTTTTTATGATATAACATACAAAAATACATACAACCCTAGATTTTCAACCCTCTACGATCAACCCCTATTTTTTACCGGGCAGGACGACGTCTGCCGGGACAGCTAGTATACTATAAATTCAGGAAAAGATATAAATAATAATTGAAAAACTATAAACACACCTGGTCACACATCTAGCCACCGCTTGCATAGTATATACTACGGAAATTTCAAACTTAACCCAACCAGCATTAGTGTTATCTTTCTTTATCAAACTAAATTAAATCAATAAGAATGATGTTATGATACTTTTTCATTGTCAAACTTTGACATTAACTCCGCATAAATTAGACTCTTTAAGTGTTATTGACATATTGCTAATAAGTCCATTTCAATTACAAAAATGCAGTTTCGTTGATTCTGATTATTATTTCTTTTGCTAGCGAACGATTAAAAAGGCTTTTATTTTAGACAAGGAAAGAAAGAAAGAAAAACTTTATTTGCAAAAATAGAGACGTAATTTTATTCCTTATACATTGTTAAATACAGAGCATATTTTGAAAATTTGTACGCTGCATTTTGAGCAAACAAGGTTTGCACTCAGTATATTGCAGTGCCGGAATTATATCCGACACAACGCTGATTTTTAGTGCGAACCTTCCTTTTGGCGTAAGACGAAGAGAGAAGAGACTAGGGTATGCCCGCGACTTCTTCCACGCTTAACTTAAAATTCCCGCGGGATTCCAAAAACACAAATTACCACATTATTTAAAATATAATGTAAGCTATCGTTTTAGTGAAAACTGTGTTGGAATAAGCTATTTTTTATGCACCTGAACATTCCTGGAATGGAAAATCCCCGCGAAATTCCTGGAACAAAAAATATCACATATCACACAAATTAAAAAATCATACTGAAATTTGTTTTTTTAATGTGCCCATTTTAAATAATTCCCAGGAAATTTCCTCCGGAATTCCCGAGATAGAAGATAGCGCAGAGTTTAAGTTTAAGCTGTCGATGTCGAGAACCCCATGGAAATCGGCCCAGTAGTTTTTACATGAATCCCGAACAAACAGACATAAAATCTATAAAATTGCAACGTGTTCTCTGTCGTTTATTTAGACTATTCCAGTTGGCTTTTTAAATAGCTTTTATGTATTGACACGGCATGTTTAGAATTTTTGAAAGACTATAAGATTTATCAAAGCTTCTAATTATAGACTTTGGATTTTGACAAAATATCTTACGGCATAGCTGCATTGAAAACGTTATATTCTATGCGATAGTTTCCAAACAAGGATTTATTGTTAGTTGCGAATTTATTTATATAATATAACCTAACGTTGTTTCCCTCACTGTTAGCAAATCGTTGTTCTAGCGGTCTATATGCATTATGTATATACAGTCTTATTCATATTAACTTAGAGTATGTTTGTAGGCTTCTTTTACTGTTTAATTGTGTTATTTTATAACACTGCTAAGGCTGGGCAAATACTTTGACAGCAATATAACCACGTCCGTGATATTTGATAATACCGTCACTTTTTTGTACTATTCTATATTGCGTAAGAGGACATCCCTAAATTACGCCACACGTCCCTGACGAAGTGTGACATTATGTGACTCGGGTTGGGAGGGGTATAAAATTTCGTTGTGTTGCTACAATGGAAAAACTTCAAAGTATTTCCAACTCTATCTGAATGAGCATATTTTTTAAATTATACAATAGAAATAAAACTAATTAAAAAACCGCTACTTTAATTTAATAACTTATTGTTGTATAATGCAAAATATGTAAAATCACACTAGGGAGGGACGAGTCTTGTGAATGTGACTAGGTGTAATAAGGACGGGGGACTCGTAAAAAATTGTGAGTGGCCCCTAATTTATCGTTCAAAATGGAGGATGTTTTCTAAACGTCTCAAATAAGATGAAAACCTAATGCAATTGAAACTAATGTTACCGCTAGATCAAATAGCTGTCATAACCATAATTATGGCAGAAGTAAAAGTAGTTTTCTCAGACGGCCCTAACGACTGTCGAAAGTCTATTACACAGTACACAGAATGAGATAACCGTTATCTTGGCATTCCTCTAAAATTATGCTCTTTGCAACCATAGCCTAGAAACCGGGCCAGTTTATGTTTTATGTAAATAGTGTCGCACATTTGTTTATTAGTAGCGAAATCGTGGTAGCGTGGTCAGCTCACGCGTCCCAAACTCAAAGGGCGCGGGTTCGAATCCTGGCCGGAACGCAACCACCGCTAAAGCAGTTTGCTGACCTACTGTGCATATTGTTACAATTACCACGTGCTAATAGCGTTGAAGGAAAACATTGTGATGAAACCTGCACATCGAGATAACCGATGTGTCAAATGTGACAAGCGTGGCGGTTATACTGTCCATCCCCCTATAGTAGGAGGCCTGAGCCCAGCAGTGGCAGAATTATGGGTGGTTATTATAATTATATAAGATAGGTTACACTATTTTGTGTTTATACTGTATTATAACATGTAAGTGTTGTTGTAAAACAACAAAATAGTAGTATTTTTAGCCTGGACATTTACAAGGCGTTTACCGTCGCTACGCAACGTCAATGATTTTGTTAAGTCAATATTAGATAAATATATAGTTCATTTCTGTCTTTCAATTCGGTTGAATCAACCAAAGTAAATAATACTCGAGTCGTTCAATGTTATTGAATAGCGTCGTGTCCTTTCAGTTCTAAGCTTATCAACCAACTCAATCAACTTGGCACTGTTTATATTTGGCCAACGTCACAAAACTTAGATAGACAGGACTAAAAATGATTGAATAATTATCAAAATTAAAAAGTCTAAGCTAACAAATTTGGCATTAGTATATAAAACTGTATGAAAATAAACTATTTAGTAGATTACATATTTAATGAAAATGTAATAGATGTGGGAGTGATGTCTCTTGAACGCATGATGTGATGACAGTAAGATGATATTTCTGAACGAGTCCATAATGTGAAAGAGGTGACGAGGAAAAGGGAGAACAGACGACGTATGCACGACGCCAAAAGACGCTAGTTTAATTATAAATATTGTACGATATTGATATTAAAATTCCTAAAAATAAAAGCACGCGCATCACCGTAGATTCGTAGTGTTGTTTTTGTTGCCAGCCACCATTCCCACATAGATATAAAAAAGTTATAAAAGAAATATCCTAGAAATTTAAATTAATAAATGCAATAACTAAGATTTAGGCAAATAACAAGTGCAACATTATTAGTGCAGTCGGAAGGAACTATGTAATAAATTTTTAAAAAAATGGTGATAGTTGACATTTAGTTGACATAAAGTAATAATTATTGATAGAACCAAGGAAGCTAAAGTATTCTTTTTACATGAAAAAACTTTAACTATGTTTCTTTTGACTTCTTATTTGCATTTGTGTAAATACATAAATACGTATGCAAATTGTTAATAATTGTAAGAAATCCATAAAAAACCAGCTTATAACAGTAGTGACGACCCTACCCGTTGTTTGATCGTTACTTTCGGATCCTCGATACCGGATTATGGTAGTAATTCAGAAATCGATTTGGATCGCTGCACGCGATGACAGTAAGGAATCTTACAGTATCGAATATTCATAGTCTGTTCGTTTTTTTTTGCAGGCAATACTTTACCTGTCAAAACTCTCCCGTTACCACTTTATGAAAATAACGTTTTTATTAGAATCCTTTAAATTATTACACTATTATTGCGCAAATATTGGATTTACTTTGCAGGTGGCAGGATGCTTGTTAATTTTTATTTACATGTATGGGTCGGTGAAAAAATTATATCTGTAAAAATGTATGATTTTGGCCGGATTGGAGGCTTTTAGTTATTGCTTCCGAGACCAATATTTGTAAGGATTTGTCTTAAGTTTTATGCGGTTAATTGTACTGTTGTTTTGGTAACCTGTTTTCGAATTTTATTTTATTTTATTAAAACTGAAAATAATATTTTTTAGACTAAAACAGTGAACAATAGACGTTCAAACAACAAAATAAATAAAATACCGCGATTAAAACTCTTAAAACGTAGTTTTATTATAGTTTTCTTGTTATTGTTAGAAATCCAGCCAATAAAAGTGATCGATAAAATTTATGATTTAAGTTAGAGGTAATTTTTTTGTTAACATTCCATTAGAAACATTAAAATTTCTGAGAAGGCCCTATCATGGTGACCGGAAATAATTGAGATGAGCCTTCGGCCACAGCTTCGGCCTTCAAGGATTTTTTGTTGCCGTCTCTAGGCCGTTGGTTTCGTAGAAAATAAATTTCGAGATGTTTCTTACTATGAACATTTAAAATATTATAAGAGAAATATGTATAATGGCTCTTCGAACAATGCTATATAATTAACTAAATTAACCCCTCAAATTCTGGTAGGTAGCTTTATTTTACTTACATGAAAACTATATACATATACATACTGTTACGAGTGCGGGACTCGAATTAAAATGCCGTTTTGCCGGAATTACTATAGAATTTATTAGAACTATACAAACAAGTATGACACAGTTACAAATATAACTGGACGCAACCAGTACAAACTGCACGATTCAATAACACGCGCAAAGTCCGTCACTATATAGCTAATCGAATGCACGTCTTGCTCGTATCGTAATCCTCACTTGACTCACTCACCCCTCCGTTCGGGCATTCCTTTTATCCTGTTCAAATACAATATGTCAACACAACTAACATTATCCCAGGTGTTGTAGTGGCATTAGTACTTTTGTTCCATGTCTATTTATATGTAGTAGAAACCGTTAATAATTCATAGACTTAAGATTATAAACACAGTATTGAATGCATATATGTAAGTAGGTGTATTTATCGAGTTCATCGACTGTTCATTGTTTTCATAGTGATATCATTATTTATACGGCAATGACTGATTTGTTTGAAGAATTTAATGGTGCCGATAATGGAGATATTGTTAATATTAATCCTTATTTATCGCCTGTATGTTTAACTCTCCTGTAGTAAAAGTTATGACTAAAAACTATCAGGCCATTCAATAAAGTATTTTTGATTTTATAAAACGCGACTTGAAGCGCTTTTGTTTGTCGCATATCATCATAATGCATAGGTAGACCGGTAGAATGCACTCAAGCACTGTGTACTGATAATGTACGTTAGTAGGTAGGTTTTTTTTAAATTAGCAGACAAACACGCATATTACATATCTCTAAGGTAAGCACGCACGCTTGTCGCATGAGTAATATACAAGGGACAACTCTGGGATCGATCTCAGACTCCCAGACCATAGTAACAGTAAGTAAGGCTTAGCCCGCTAACAACAGCAATATCCTTTATTGTACACTAATTTAAAAACAGTAACACATTTTCTTGTCCTAAGATTAGAAGATAGTAGTTACGGCCTTACTGCTTAAAGCAATCTCTTCGAGGCTGCCTTTGGATGGAAAAGAATCTTATTCAAAACTTTGGTGAACAATGAAATGTTTTCATTAATTCAAGAAATTTTGTTAGTATTTTTATGGTAACAATAATCGTATCGTGAGTATCGTAGTTGTTGTTTTTATTGTCTGAATAATCGAGTCATTGTCGTTAGTCGTCTCCTATCGCTCCCCGAGTCAGTGTCATATCTTTGAATTAAAAGATGTTAAAGTTACGAAAACCTTTTATTTAATATCACGTCACCAATTCTGCATGCCAGGCAAGAACAGGTAGAGTCAGAGAAAACGCATTAATAACATCAAAGGTTCCACCAAAATCCAAAATTCCACCTGAAACCTCACAATGATTCTTACAGTGGTCACATCAAATCCTAACAAATTGTCAACATTTTCAGCAAAATTATGCCGTGATGCGCGTAGGCATATGAATTATGTATATTTTTCTGTTTACAATACTACTCAACACTCAAATCTCTTGGCGTAATTGCGACCATAATAATTAATTAAAATTATAAGTTTGAACATTCTTAAGGTTCTGCTGTCAAAGACTATATATACTTCTTTAATCACAGATTTCGCCAAGGCTACACCGTTAATTTGACTTTAATAATGAACAAAAGAGTATATATATGTGTGTGTTAAATACATGGTACTGTGTGTAATGTTTTTTATTGATTTAATGTATAGTTATGCATAATTAAAAACAACATTAGCATTCTGCACTTCTTCTGTATATAAACTATAAGTATGCGAAATTTCACACTCCTCCGTCCGCGCAACTTTCGTAAAAAGCGGTACAAAGTTTTTGCTTCACGCATTACTATATAGATAACAAAATTACTTTATTACTCAGCACGTGTCACCCGACACGTTGATCTCGTCAGACCGTGACAACATTCCAACCAACATGGAGATCCATAGACGGTGTCTGGTCACACATTGAATATAATTGGAGCATGTCAGGAACTTGTCTTTATGCTAACAGTAAAGTCGTCACGTTATACTAGTGTTAAAGAGAATCATCTCTTTTGCAATTTTGGTGTCGTGGTATTTTTTACGTATCTTTGATTTAGCTATCTAGTATCGCTCCAGGCCTAATGCCGAGTTTCTATGTCTTACTTTTTGTTACGACTTTTGTAGGATTGGAAATTAAATGTCAAATGAATGTACATAAAGTTTATTAGAAGTACACATACAATTTAAGCGACACTCTTGCAGTTTGTCTGCTATGTCACGGACATGAAAACTGCCGCGGATGCGGGAGTTCTTGACCCGATCATTCCGCGTCACTCCACACATCCATCGCAGCATATTTATCTCCGTGACACGCAGTTCTTGCTTGTGTCGCTCAAGTACTAGCCACGCTTCACTGCCATACAAAAGGCAATAGGAAATGCGAACCTATACCATGATAAACAATTATGTATGAATTCTTGCTTTCTAAATTAACTAGGTTTAGTTACCGAGCAAACCTTAGTTTGCTGTAAATTCCATATATGACTTATATATATGATATTTTGTACAAAACCAATGAATTAAATTTAAATGTCAAAATATAAGTCAATATTTAATTAAGAATTGTTATTTTATTTATCAATCAATCAATAACTTTTTATTGTACACCAATACCAAAAATAAACTTACAAACTAAAATTTTGTCTAATTATGCACAAGGGGCAAAAATCGACCTCTTTCAAACAACCCCAATTTATGTGTATAATTTCGACATACATATTGCTAATCAGAAGAATAAAAAGTTTAAGTCTTGCGTAAAATGACAAATACAGATTTATAAATAACGAATAAAATATGAGCGGAAATTCATACAAGACACACCTAAATTACATACAACTTATTCATGTGAAATGGTCAATAGAAGATGTTGGATGGCTAGAGTATTTGCGTGGGTTATCTAGTTTTACCCACGCTTATGACCCCGCGGAATGTCCGTGACACCGTCCTACAAGATGGACGTGGTTATGCAAACGGCAACTAATACATAGGACTTTTGAAATATCCGTGCAAGAATATCTGCTACCAGGGGAGCTATTGTGATAAAATAACTCACAGCCGGTGGTAGTGATACATTTACCTGTCTGGATGGCTATCCTTTTTTTAACGATGGGAAACGTTTGAGCACCATTAACCCCGCGGGGAGTCGCGACCGGTGTATGATATTCGCCAAGTCGGGTTGGCACTATCACTGCACGCGGAAGTGCTATTACCACACCACAGTCAGGGATACCCGCTAAGTCCCAGGGCCACGGGTAGGTGACCTAGTCCCTTCGCGGGCACTGGTAAGCGGTGACCCAACGGCCTCATTAACTGTCGTAGGAACTATGGCCCCCGGCGTCTTCAGTCTCTCATTGCATAGGGTGGTCTGTAACACGCCCCACGTGAAGAGAGAGTAGCGCGCGTGGAAAACGGCACGCCCCCATATCGACGGCATAATGACGGGTGAAACCTTTCCACAGGGTGCGTCGCCTGCTTATGGCGGCCAAAGATCTGGGCTTGTTCTCCAGCGCCGACGCGTCCTCCTTTGGCGGGAGTGGAGCAAGGACGTACGCTCACGTTCCCACTCTGCCTCCTCCTTAGCAAGCATGACTTGCACGTAAAAAGATGAGAGGGCAGGTCCCGGGTGGCTACCCTATCTATTTATTATTTAATTTTTCTTTTGAAATCTCGTTGGGTACGGGTTGACTGAAAGCAAAAAGCGCTATAAGCGATAAGGCCGCCCTTTACTCCAATGGATATGTATTTACATTAAATTGTCTAAGTTTACGTTATGGTGAACAATAAGAATTTTCATTCATTCATTCAAGTATTCATGAATATTTTGGTTTTAAAATAAAGTCAGATCCATGTTTTTACTCTTTTATACTTTATACCCACTACCACAACAGAGGCAGGAAAGTGACGAGGGGCAAGAGTTTGGCAGCGGAAGTATGCCATGTTCGACATTTTACGTTGTGTTTACAGACTCGCGCTATCCACTTTCCTGTTTGCTGCCATGGAACTGGGTATAATATAAACCTTGGATTACAGAAGGTCTAGCGAAATAAGTCTTTCACTGACGCCATACGAGAGATGCCGCAGTTCGAAAATGCACATTTCACTAAACAGATAAGATTATCCCCACAAATACATTGTGGCTTAAGACTAATGTTGTTAATTAGTCTTTATTGCCTACCAACGTAATAAAAGCAGCATAAGACGTTTTACTGTCTGAAATACTAAGTATAAGGTAGTATAATAATGGAAAGTCTTATTGCTTAAAGCAATCACTTCTAGACAACTTTTGGATGGATAAGATCTTATTAAAATTTGTACATATACTAATAAATATGATAAATTCTACAACTTTTGTCAATTTTTAATTACCATTACACTTTTTTTAAATAAAGCTGCACTGATTTTTCATGTCATTGAATCGATAAGTTATAATCATCGATATAGTTGATGCTTCATATCAGCCTTCAATCGATTGTTATAATGATTGAAATGAAAAACAATACGTAGCCTCTACACCTTGGCCTGAATCGATATGAATGTCCATTTATTTGTACTTATGGTGTTACGAAATAAGTAAAGTAAATGCACATTGTAGAGCCCGCCCGTGTTTGCACAAACAAGTTAATAGGGTGCTAAATGATTGTAGCATTGTTGTAATAGTTTTTTTTATATGGACTTTGTCCGAAGACCTTACTTTACCGGGGGTTTTGGCGCACTCGAGCCCGAAGGCAACCTGCTCGAGGAATCTCCCTAGACAGCTTTAACTCAGCTGAACTATTGTCATAAGAGGGCAACGACAATCGACTAGTTATTGACCAGGTGATATGAAGCCCGAAGGGAAGGGTCCCGCGGAACCGGGATCCGAGGTGATCTACACTATATTACTGCCATTTCGCAACGTTTTATGGCTGTGAGAGAAGAGGCGGCGAAGGAAACTCCCCAGCAGAACGCCTAATCTACCCTCAGAGGGGGCTATGTCTCCTGGTGTCTCTCATAAAGAGGTGGAGAGCTCGTGAGAGGCCGCCGTCCTCACCGCGGGCGGGCCGATCCAAGCCGGCTCTTTCCTAATAATTGTAATGGCTTTAAGGACAAGTTTTTTATTATTATAGAAGTATAGGTTATAGAAGTATAAGAATGTATGATAAAAGAATGACTAAACAGATATACAATGCAAAAGTGAATGGATGCAGAAGTCGCGGAAGGCCACGACACACCTTCCATGATCAAATTGATTGTGTACTAGCAGAAGGTGATGTCAGGAGCCTTAAGAACAGGCGAGCGTGCATGACAAGAACTATGAATGTCAAAGAAGCAAGTGAGGTGTGTAAGAATAAGCCTAAATGGCGCTCTGTTGTTCGTGCCTACCCCGCAAAGGACCTGGCGTGAAGTTATGTATGTATGTATAGGTTTTCGTTGGACCACTGTCTCACCTGATGTTGATGACGCAGTCTAGGATGGAGCACGCTTACATAGAACATACCTATTCACTCGTGACTTGAAGACTTCCAGATTGTATTTGTCAAGAAAAACAGTCCCGTAAGTCCATTCTCCTAAACTAAAAAAGCCCATGCCCAACAGTGGAACGCTTATAGGATGGTATTATTATGAATTTTATTGCAATTATAGAAACGATAATTTAAAGTCGGTGCATTGTACTTCGACATGGAAACCTTAGAAACGACTTAAGCAAGTTAAGTTATGAATACGTAATCACGGGTGTCTGAGCGTGTATAAGTGGCTTATGTATAATTAACCGTGATAATTTACATATTGTGTCTAATTATGAGTAATAAGACGTAACAAGGCCGTGAAGTAAAAACAATAAAACTTAAAGCTTGGCCATAATGTGTAGAATGTAGACTATTTTTTTGCCTTCTGGCAATACTCTATCTTATCTGTAGTAAATGCCAGCAAAGAGTATTTGCCATCTCAATTTAATTTTAATGTTGATCTAAGTCTAAAAACTCACTAATACACACACATAGACACTTTTTAATTAATTATAATGGTCGTATTTAGACCACGGGCGACACTATTATACTTTATTGTTGACAGAGAGGAGTTATTGGAGGGAACTGAAAGGAGACGTTGTGCTGTGCAGTTTTATTTTCTAAAAATGTGTATTACTCTAAAATGAACAATATTTGCAGCATATTAATAGTTTTTGAGTAGAAATTATGTATTTTTGTGACAAATGTGAACTGTATAGTCAGATGTGATCTTTCGCGTTTTCTACAAGAACTCCGTTGAATGGCGTCGGTTGTAGACTGCAATACAACTGCGCTACTATACAAGGCCTATTAATTAACATGTTTCCGACTGAAAGACTTTGATTCTATGGTCATGAATAAATTAATTTAAAAAAAAAATCTACAGAAATGCTAAAAAAATTAAGACCTAGTATACGAATACTCCGACACAGCACTGAAAATCAGTATGTTTCGGCACAGCAAAAAACTGAGTGCCAACCTCATTTCACGAATTGCGGCACACAATTTCAATGTTATTATTATTATTTATTATAAATCATTGTTTAAAGTGTCGCATTTTTAGAAATAAATATTTTTTCTTTCTTTCTTTCAAATACAATCGGCGGTCTTGTCGCCCACTGCGATTTCCTCCAGACAATCTTTGGATGGAGCAAAAGAATCTATATCGCTACGGAATCCTGAAATAAAAAGTAATAAAGTAGCAATGAACTGATCCTGTTATTGCTACCTCGTCCAAATCGCCGGCCACTATCGTCTCAATCGTAGGCCTGATACCGGTATTCTGTTAATACAATGACATGCCCGTGACATGCCATTTTTTAAATATTTATTACTATAAGTGAAAACTAGCAAAATAAATGTTTAAAATTTTTGGTAGTTATTCAATATTCATTTGGGCACGACATTTCTGATGATGGTAATACCAATTTTTTTCTACTTCTATTCTACCGCGACGATATCGAGATGATTGTGGATTTAGTAGAATACTATTTTTTAACACTATCGTAATGGAATTGTACTTTGCTTGTATCGTTGTAACGTCAAGATATTGAAATAACAGAATCGGGCACCAGGTTGAAAGTTTAGCCCACGCAAATACGAGGGGCTGGATGTAAGGACAAATCAGTCAGCTTATATATATATTATATATATTGGGACAAAGTACCAGAATTTATGGCATAAATATGAGGAAACTTAGAAGCAATGGACTGCGATTGATCGACGAATATAAAATACAGTCATGAAAAAATATAAGGCAAACTGCCTTGACATCTTTCTTACAATGCATTCCAAAAGATTTTTTGCACTTATTTGCAGCCCAGAATAGCAGTGGGTAGAAAAAAGTGAAACTATTTATCACGCAATCTTCTTGTATCCTTTTCTTTTAAAGGCAGTATAAAAGAGATAAATGACACAATAACATGGTAATGAAAGGCACTTATCAAGTACAACTTTGTAAATTGTTAAAATTAACGTTTTAACGTGAACATTGCATGGTTTATATAAGTAATTGTGTAATGAGAGGTTATTGGGCAAGTCCGTTAATAACCTGATATTGACAGTTGTGTTTATTTGGTAAAATGCATAATAAAGGGTCCCGTCAAGGGAATCAACGTATATTGTTTATCATTGTTATTTGAGATTTTGTAGCCAAATGGTTACAGAATTCCAAACACTATAGAGATCATAAAATTACGTTTTAACGGTTAATTAATTTGATTCTTACTATAATGACGTTTAATATGGTAGCTATATAAAGCATGAAATGTCAAATGTAAGTTTGATAGTTATAATAAGTAGATATATATATAAAACACTTTATTGCACACCAAATAATAAAAAAAAACAGACAATTGTTTAGGCAATATAACAAAAATGTAGCTTATAGCATAGAAAAATAAGAAGTGTAAAAATCATATAAGCTTAGCAATATACCTACTAATAAACTGTGTAACTATAAATTATTTATTTTCTTTTTTAAAAAAGGGCGAAGATGTAATAGAAACGGGACGCGCCTGTCAACGTCATTGGCAGAGCAGTTGGCAGGCGCGTCAACTGTGGCACAAGAAAAGGACACCGGTGTGGTCGTACGGGGCCCCTCGCCAAGTAGACATAAATATTAACGTTGTTAAATTACTAAATTATGATACTGGTTATTACTTACTCTATGGGAGCCTAATCTAATTTACTACCGCTTTGTTGTGGCTTGAAGAAAAGAAGCGGCCCAAGAAACTCTTCAGCAACATACATAGCTGTGATAATTTAAATATTAATATAATTTCTCTTGCCACGCCATGCCCATTAAGTATAAATTATTGAAACACGTGTTCGGCCGCATATCCGAGTATCAACTTACTTCCACCAGGAAAGGCACCGCCTTCAAGAAATTTAATGTCACTATTAAGGATTCTTACCGGAATGTATATATCGAATGACATCAAAGTAAATCTACTTACAAGAGTTCTTCAAGGTTTCAATGACACTCGTCGTCTTAATTAGATAGGACGTATTACGTTGTGTACAAACGTTCAATATTTGTGTAATATTTTATAACATCTGTATCCAATCATAACATTATTTGCTAGGATATGCCCGCGACTTTGTCCATGCTTGATTTGAAGTTCCCGCGGGATAACCGGAACACAAAGTAGCGCAGCATTTATTTAAAAAATAATGTAAGTTATAGTTTTAGTGAAAATTCTCGAAATAAGCTATTTTTATGCACTCGTACAACTGCAAACTACTCTCGGGCAAATTCCCGCGGGATTACCGGGGTAAAGAATATCACTCGTTTAATACATACAATTCGCTATCAAACAGTAAAAAATCAATTGAAATTCGGTATGATTTTCAATCGGGCCATTTTAGATAATTCCCAGAAAAATTCCCGCAGATTTCCCAGGATATAAAGTAGCGCAGTTTGTAAGTCTAAAAAGATGCTATCATCAATCACCGAGAACTGCATCGAAATCGGCTCAATACTTCTTACGTGAATCCCGAACAAACAGACAAAAAATCTAAAAAAATGCATCGTATTCTCCATCGTTTATATAGTCTTCTAGTTGTTTTTTTAATAGCTTCAATGTACAGACACGGCATGTTTAGAATTTTATAACATTATAATTTTATAATAATAATAATTTTATTAATTGTTATTGTTAATAAAATAAAAAAGAACTAAAACTAACTAAGAACTAACACGCTTATTTAAAGGCTCGGTTTGACGGCAGCACATACAAGTACTTATAGTAAGAAGCAGATTTATACTTTAATACATCTGTTGGGAATATTTCTGTACAATGTATTTACAAATGAGACAGAATCAGGTATCCTAATTCTAACCAAGAAATTTCGAAAAGGCTACCTTAAAATTTTTGTCTGAAAATTCAATTGATTTAAAACACAATTGAAACAGAGCTTGATTATATATTGAGTCAACACTTAAGGCTTTTAGTATTAAAATTGGAACAAATTAATAATATAATAAGTTATTCGAAAGGTACACAATGCAAACATCATTCAATAAATGTCACACACAATAACAAATAAGCGTGTATGAATACTTGAAAATAAATCTAAATTAAGTTGTAAAAAAGGTACGGAAATCGAGTCCGTAGGGTTGTTAATAAAAAAAAACACTTAAGGCTTGTGGCGTCCTTAAGGCTTTTTAGATATTGATTTTTCGGGTGATTTATTTTATGTTTATTATGTTATTCTGAATAAAATAAAGTAGTATTTGAAAATGTATATCTCGGAGAAGGCATCGTTTTCATGACATCTTTGGTGGTTGCAGGTTTAGTGGGCGACATCAGAGTAAAATGCGAGCATAAAACGCAATGGCTGCGGTTTATACACTTATAATTTAGATTTAAACAGTATCGTCAGAGCTTAGACCGAGCAGGTTCAGGGCACCGATCTTACTTTATACTTAAACCTTTTCTTTTAAATTCTCAACGATCCAAATCGATCCGTTACTATCACTCGAATGTGTCGCAAAGACTCCCCCGTCTACCTTAAGTACACAGATGGCGCCTCGAACCCGCTCGAGGCATATGCTCTGCTCTGTTTGGTCGTTTATTAAATTACATTAATCATAACTTTTATTACGTTAGGACGATCTTTAACTTATAGAAAGATTTAACACATCAAATAAAATAAAATTAAGGATTTTAAAAGTAATTATAATGTAAACAAATAATATTGTGCGTTATACATCCAAACAACAATCAATCCGATTCATAGCTCCCTCCGACACTCCCTCACATATATATATGTATATATTATTTGAATTTAAGATACTTTTTATCCCGATAATTGATGTTACGTATCCGTAGGATAGACAATTCAAGACATCCCTCGTCTAAAGCATGTTTTCTAAAGATGTTAGCACAAATATAAATGCACAATGTGCATGCATAGGACGTAAGATTGCTGCATACCACCGGTTTATAACACCTGAGGTAATGCGACCCAAATATGTTGAAAGTCAGTCAACGCTTAATCCAATAAGCTTGAGATTAAACAAGATTTATGCGTGTTTGTGTAATTATGCGGGCCGGATAACTGAAGAATAACGATGTTAGTTACGACGCTGTTGTTATTGTAAAACAGGTTTTAAAAACACGATATCTGCCGCATCCAGAAAAGTTAATTAACAATTAATTTATATATCATCTGGTAATAATTAATGTATGTCTTTGAAGACCACGGGCCATAAAAATGACCGGGACCTTTGGAGGCCCTTTGACAAATTTAATGTGAATGTGGCATGACATTGACCGGCGATTATCTTTGTCTACACCATATAGTAATGCACCCAAGAACAAGCCTCGGCTAGTGTAGTACTGGTGTGGGAAATGAGGACAAGAAGTACCAGGCTATTGGGGTGAACTGCTAGTGGTCTGGGAATATGGGGACTATAGCGTCTGCCCGTCGCAATGTTCGGGGAACATCGAAAAATGGGCAGATGGTGACTCGCCACTCCCTACATGTGCCCCAAAAATGCCATAGAAGACAGGGCCAACATGGGTGTGAGTGGCTAAGGGGTGTACAGAGGTGGGCTGCAGGTTCCTCAAAGCTACTTCTGAGGTGATGCCATTTATCACTTCCACCCCTGGAGCTTGAGTCTTAACTCTAGCGATCTCAACTCCGTGCCGGCTGGCGAAGGCAAGCACGTAGGTGGGGGCCTTGCCTTGGTCCCCGGAGTCAGGTACGAGGTGTAGCTACTTACCTAAACTTCGCCACAAAGCCCCCCATGCGGTTATTATAACAATGCGTTTTTCAACATCAGGGCGTAGATTGACAATAACAAACGTCAAACTCGTGTCAAAATACATACATTATTTTTAAGCTTGTTATTTAACATTATTGCTAAGTTGGTAATCAAGCCCAGGATATATATATCTACATAATAATTTAGGATTCCTGCCGTTTTTACCTGAAACCTTTATTAAAATCTGTTTAACGGTTTCAGAATCCGTTTAAAAATAAATTTTCGGACCGGGTTACAGAACAAAATTAAAAAGGAAATAATAAACATTTGTTTCTAAATAAAATTACAGTAAAAGTTTGGTATTTTTTTAAAATCACGGACAGACACTTCCTTATGAGAATGAATATATTTATTTCAAAATGTAATCTTGTAGATCACTTATTAAAAGTCACTACTATATATTATATCACCACTTTCAAAACAATTTTTATTACTGTTAAAAAAGTATTAAATTAAATTTATTTAAGAATTCCTTAAAATTAACTTTTCTTTATTTAATATGATATATTTATATACATTTATGTAGATATTACATAAGTGTCAAAAATGAAAGTCATGCATGTGAATTTAAGATATTTTTATGTTAATATTTTTATTAATGAATTAATATGGCGTAAATGTTTCGTAGAATCCATTGTTGAAATTCATTCACATAAATCGATTATACTAATCAATAACTTATGTCATTTGTGACCTTATTTTTTAAATGTCTTCCAGATAGAATTTAGGGCTGATGTTTTCCATTTTGTAATAGAAAAATATAACGATTTTAAGCCATATCTCAATTCATTACATTTCTTTAGCCCAAAAGTACTCGTTTCCTTTAAGTAAAGAGCAGAGCAAGTAAAAGTAAACGTGAAACTCGATGCACTGTTTATACATGCACTGCTGACCGTAATGTAATGCCATTTTAATTCATTATCGTCAGTTTATTATTTTATACCAGTTTCATTCTCCATTACATATGCTCAGACGAGATTTTACTTCCTGTTGCACAACTTGTATCTAAATATATAAAAGAAAGTCGCGTTAGTTACACTATTTATAACTCGAGAACGGCTGTATCGATTTTGTTAAAATTGGTCTGTGGGTACCTTAAAACCAGGAGACGGACATAGGATACTTTTTATCCTGTTGGAACCGGTAGGTGGCGCTGAGATCGGGTTCTAGAATCCTCCTAATTACTTAGACGGATTTTGGTGATTTTTTGTGTGTGTTTGTTTTGGTCCCCGAATGGTTTAAATCCACAATTGGAACCGGTAGGTGGCGCTAGGATCGGGTCCTAGATTTTGTTTTAATAAAATCTTGAATTAATGAATATGCTTTATTGTGTTTTAAAAATACAGTTAACAGAAATAACATTTTACAATACAATAGGCGGTCTTATCGCAATTAGCGATTTCTTCCAGATAACCTTTGGATGGATAGAAAATTTGATAAGAACAGAGGTATGTTGCATTATTCTCACTACCGAATCAGTACATATAACTATATACATACATGATATAATATACATTTAGCAGTTTGTAATAACTTTGATATGTACATCAAAATAGTTACCTAAACGGTCCTCGTTCTTTGCTACATTTTTAACCTTATCATTTGATTGATTATCTAAGGAGTTTTTAGTCATATTTGATTTTATACAAAACTAATTATGATTCTTTTAAAGGCTAATAAAATAATGCATAAGATACTCTAATTTGACCTTCAGTGAGATTATAGGTCTCTCCGTGTTCTATACACTGTACAATAAGGACCGATCAGAATAGTATATTCGTATTTTCACTACAATCGCACCATTACTGTCAGTTGGGTGTTCCTTGTACCATCACAACCCGGAGCGCAAAAGTTCCTAAGATATTTTCTTCGAATGAGCTTCTAGGCGAAATATTTGGTATGAGACCTTTTAATAAAGGTGTAATAATATTTTTTAGAGCTCTGTATCAAGTTGATAAGACCTACCGCAATATTTTTGTAGCAATTTGTAAAAATTAAATCCCGTGTGGAATTAGTCCAGTGGTGCGCGTGATTCTATGATGTTTTATAGGCTACGCAGATGGTGCTGGAAAAAATGCACCGAATAATTCATAATCCGCGTTAGGTCTATCATCTCTGGTTTATCAGGACCATAGTCGATGGTAGCCACTTTCAATGAGGTTGCAGAGACTGTATGCTGTACTCTACTGTGCTATGAAAACATATATGTAAGGTATAAATGTTGTTTGTTTATTACCTGAATTAGGCCAACAGGCAGACGGCCTACCTGATGGAAAGCGTTTACCGTCGCCTATTGACGCCTATTTTATATATACCTACATAATTAGAGATCTTGGCACACATACTCCTGCCGGGTCAAATTGCGAATGTAAACCATCTAGGGACCCACTCAAACACACGTATAGAAGAATTAAATAGATATTGATATTATAATAGTTATTGCTGAAGCACATCAGACAGGTTGATGGGCCAACTGTGATGAAAATTAATTACCGTCGCCTTTGGACATAAGCAATAATAGAGGTGCTGCCAATGTGGTGCCGGCCTTGAAGGAGAAACTGGAACCTGGCCCCTGATGCCGGAACACAACTCGAGGTTGTTATGGCGGCATACTCTAGACCACGGATGAAGGGAATTTAGTTTGAAATCTTTCAACCTGCATATATTTTATGGTCATTCAATCCACCTTGCAGCCTTGAATGAAAGAAAGGTCCAGGTAGATCAAAACAAGCAAATGTTCAAGCGTGTTGTAATACAATGATGCATAACGGACCCGTTCCACCCATTTATAGAGTATGCGTTTTGTTATTTTAAAATGTCAACAGATTTAGGTCAGTATGGTCACGTAATCTTATTTTTTTAAATATAAATTTAGCATCAACGGAAAAAATGTGTGTTTCATGTTTATACGAGAATGTTTATGTATTTCAAAAGATTACTTAATATTGAGTTAGTAGATAGATGGACTCATATTCATGAAAACGGAGAGATTTAAAAACGAGAAATTTAAATAAAAATAACATAAATAAAATATTGCTTTGGATTAGGCTTATTAATTGAATTTACCAATAGTTCAAAATCGACAATTTAGATTATATTATGTTCTTTTAAGGTATCGAGCCTTTACCGCCATTTTGTCGTAAGCGACATTTGGACCTAAGTTTTTTTTGGAAAAAGGTATTTTTAAACTATTATTCTGTTTTCAGTCTATCAGTTTTTGATTAATTAGGATCTAAACAAAATAATAAATTAATAAGAAACTAAACGTAAGCTTTCCAAATTAAGACGAGTTCAAGTGAGGATAACTTCTCGCCAAAAATATAATACCTCTCGAGATCCATCTGGGATAATTTTATTATTACTGACTGTGTCCAAATGCGTCTTGTTTATTGCGCCGTTAAGATAGCTACATTTGTGAACATAGTCAAGGTGACGAATTCCGTCAGTGGGGAATCTCCATACACATATCATTATCTGTCTTTGAATAATTACGATGACAACAAAACATTCAGTGAAGCTAAGACACCATTGCATTCTGTCTTTGAATTGTAGTGATTAAGGTAATGTTTAACTTAATTAACATTAATAACAATATCGCATCACAGATAACATTAACACGGTGGCTTCCTAACACCAACATTATCCCAGAGCATTAACATAACAAACCTTTTCCCGCCATAATATCACACGAAAAACAAAAGTCAAGCGCCTAAATCTCACGTGTGATGTGTGGAATGTTTCACGATGATTGTCCATACAAACATACATACCTGTTGCTCAGAATCTGTGGAGGTTGGAACTAAAACCGGTAATGTCAGCTGACAGACAAAAATGGCGGACCGCGGGATGGCGCGAACACGACATACACATTTTAATGAATACGTATTTTAATTATGATTTAGAAGTTTATTATTTGATAAAATTGAAATTGTTTTTGTTATTTTTGTCTAATCTTTTTGACGTCAGATAATTAGGATTAATTAAATTAGCTTTGTTTAAATTTGCTAATTGTTATTTATTGTATTGTTATAATTTGTTTAAATTTAAATTTGCTTTCCTTGTTTATCAAATTTCTTAGTTGGATGTGGTCTTTTATTGTTGGAAAATAAGACTTTTGACCTTTTTATGTAAGCTTAGAAGAAACGATCGACTCATTTTTAGTTTTCCGTGTATCAAAATACTCTCCTAAAATGTAATCAGTAGATAGTTTTACTTTTGTTGTTCATTATTTGAAGAACAATCAAAATATTAGACCATACAGATTCGTTCTTTGTTCTTACATTTGAACCTCGGCTTGATTTTCCTACAGCTGCAACAAAATATCTTTTTTTACTTAAAAGTTTATGGATTGGCATCCTAAGTATTTTTTAAATAAATATTTACAGGAAAATATTGTTACAAATTTGGTAAGTTATATGTGACAAGATACATTGGAAAACTTGTCGTCAATTCTCACTGGAATTCGTAGGAAAGTAATCTCTGATCAAAAGGCTTCTAATTTTCGAGAGAACTAGGCGAGCCAAAGCTCAGAGGACCTCAGAAGCCGGTTTAAAAAACACATTTCAAAAACTTATCCGTTTAGTTTTCTCTTGAGACATATCAACTTAGACGTAGTACCTACCTACTTATATTATCATAATGTGTAAATCCAATTATATGTAGAGTTGTTCTAGAGGTTTTAATTACAGTTACGAAAATTATTTAAAATGATCTAAGAATGAAATATTATTCAAAAATACGACATGCGACATGGATGTAATAATCGTAAATTAAACAAAAAAAAACATAAAAAGCATGGCTATCTGGCACCTAAAAATAAAATTCGAACGCGATTCAAAATTCAAATGTAGAACTTCTCTAATCAAAACCCACATCCACATGTTCACACGCCCATTATGGCAATGTGCTGTGTCCCAAATTCGGAACATTATCATGGCTTTATAGAGAATTGTGACATTTTTATACAATTTATTGGACCAAACGGTTTAATTGAATATATATTGCGATGTGCTTGCATAAGTATTGAATATTTTATCTTTAACACATGACCGAACCGAAATTACCCCTTCCCGATCCCGGCGCCCTATTCCAATCCCATATCCCATTTCTTCTGTCTGATTTCTCTATATATCTAAAGGCTGGTAACGCGTTGGCTTCGCCATTGGGGTTGCCAACACGTGTAGGTGACGGTAACCAATTTCCATGACCTAGGTCGTCTGCCAGTTTACCAGGCAATAAAAAAAATGGGAAACAAAATCAGCCGTTAAAATACCTACGTAACTTTTAAAAGCTCCTAAACCCTAGATTATAATTATTATTATAGTCCCGTAAGAACCCAGATAACATGGAGAGTCTAATGGTTACGGGGAAAGTTCAAGGCAAGAGACCTCGTAGTAGATCTCTAAACAGGTGGAGAAGGCAAGAGACCTCTCGGTAGATCTCCAAACAGGTGGATTGACAAGGTTGCTGACAAGCTGGACACACCGATAAGTTCGGCCCTCGACTGTGCTCAAAACCGATCTCGGTGGAGGAGAGTACTTCTTCACCGCCATTGAAGGCATGATTCTCAGCAGCGAGAGAACGACTGAGAAGGAGAAAGAATATCTTACTATTCATTTATTTGCTTTGTCATCGCTTGAATTTTGATATTACATGTATGGAGCTTATAATTTTAACCGACACCGAACCGGACATTAGTCCTTTATTGATAATAGTTAAGTATACAAGATAGAGGCCGCGCCACGAAAAGATCTCACAGACGCGGCACTAAAAACGCCGTAGTTAATCTTGCCATATTTGCTAATTCGTGAGTGAATAATAAATACAAATTATTCCATACTTTAAACTGTAAATTTATTTCCTGGCTACTGGACGAACAAAATTCTATTATAAAGTGGAGCTGCCACATTTTGCACCATTTTACGTGGGACTTCTTTCGTGGCGCGGATTCGATACGTACATAATATAATAAGAAGTCTGTTTTTCTATAGTATATATATATTTCAACTGTGTAGTTAGATTTTTTTATATGTCTATTACTAGACTCACAGGTTTGCTGGAAGAAAACTCTTTTAGAGTTGAACTGGCCTTTGTACATAACTACTATTCTACAACATTTCTACAAACAAACATTTCTTAAAATAATATAAGCAAAATGCGAGAGTAAAAGAGAGAGTGACTGTGGCGCCATCTAGTCTTATATATTTAAGTACATTTTCAAAGTCTATATGCTTAGTATTCTTCCATGGGAGTACTAAGGAAAAAAGTATACTTTAAATGTTGTTTATTTTAAATAATTAATTGTATACCGGATACATATAAAGTCAAATAAGAGGGTTAGTCCATCCCCCATTACTCTAGTTACTGAACCAAAACGAGCGGTTGACAGTAACGGTTTCCCCGTCTGATGCTTTTTATTCAAACAGTAGGTACGTTATAACGTTTTTAAGCGGATTTTTTTGTTTAAATTTAATTTCTTATTTTTAATCTGTAGGTATTGAATACTTCAGTGATCATGAAGCAAATTGCAAAAACTGAACAGAGGACCACATAATAATTTAGTTGCTAACGCAGTCGTCTCTTTCTAATGTAGTTGACATTAAATGTTAAATTTTATAATATAATAAATTTACTACTTTTTTTTAATTACATGAGACAATTTATTCACAAAACAATTATAAAATTACATATGATCGAATACAATTAAAGAAAACTTAACTTATTTGAATTGTATTCCACCCATAGTCCCTCCAGACTATAAATAGAACACTGAGCCTAGATCACCGTCTTCTATGGGTAAGGTGCCCAGAAGGCTGGCTACGTCCTCGCTGGATCGCCATACTGATCCGTTACCCAAGGTAAGAGACCCCATGGTCCAAGCGTCTCGACAGTAAAGGGCACAAAAATATAACTCTCATTGAGGGTTGCATATTTGCGCCGCTTGAGAGATCCAGCTGTTTGTGCCGCCGTACTGGCCGATCTAGACGTGTTTGGTACATGGGATGCGGACAATGTGTCAACGCAAGTCGCATATGCTTTTGTCTTGAAAATTCGCAGTAGGTACGACACAACTGTCATCGACGTCTGCTCTTACGCTTCTGCCTGCCATCGAGTCACGAATTCCCCTACCTATACATGAATGTAACATACTCAACGTAGTGTTTTTAAATCGCACAAGTTTTTTTATCACTCCAAATGCTTTACGTTACACGAATACTTATGTACCTCTCTCTATCTGTAGCTAATTATAATCGGAACCCTTAATCAGAGCTTCCATCATACATTTTCATTTGCACATAACTTGTGTAAGATATTATCGCATGAGAAATCAAGTCGAAAAATGTTAATTAAAAGCAGCACTTGTCCAACGAGTTGGCGCCCACATGAGTGACCATAACAAGATATGGCGAGAACTACTTATTACGTATTATCGATTGACAAAAACTTCATACTTCAATAAGTAGAGCTCAGCGATGTCACTCGTGTAACTTTTGGTATCGTATCAAGATGAAACCATCCTACCATTCGAGATAACTACACTAAAACCAAGGAATAAAATTGAAGGGTGTATTAGATAGATAGATAACACTTCATTATACACCAACAAAAAAATGAATTTAAAGACTAAAATATCTAATTATGTACAAAAGACGGTCGTATCGCTAAAAAGCGATCTCTTCCGGACAATCCCAAGAATGAATTGAGATGATACTGGCGATGGTGGTATACGTAACATATAACACGAACTACTTACTTTTTAATAATAAATACATAAATGATATATATTTAATAGGTATATACTTGTTACGGCGTAGCCGGACAGTGTATCGGAGTCCGGCACGGGATGAACACGCGCATTTATAATTAAAGGTGATAATAAACACAATCGTCTTTCCTTTGGTCACCCACACGTAACAAACATTGAGTCTTAACAGTGGTGACCCCGACCCGTGCCGTGTCGTGTCGTGTTGAAAATATAAATAAATATATAAATAATACACGAAATAATTATATATACTTAAACAATAGACATTAAAATGACACATGAAGCGAAAGACAGCAAAAGTGAAGTGGAGCAGATCACGGTTACTTCAAGAATAGCCGAGTTCTGGGAGGACCAACCCCGGACATGGTTTATCCACGCGGAATCGGTTCTTTTCAACCAAAAACTATCGGATGACGCCAAATATCATCTGGTAATCGCTAAGCTGGGGAAGAATGTAGTGCAGCAGGTAACAGACATATTACTTAACCCGCCTGAAGAGAAGAAATATAACGCACTCAAGGCGAGGCTGCTAGCCGTCTACGAAGAATCTGAAAGTCGCCAGTTACAGAAGCTCATAGGCGAGATGGAGTTGGGCGATCAAAAACCCTCGCAGCTTCTTCGGCGAATGAAGGATTTAGCCCGTGATAAAATTAGTGATGAAACATTACTTCTTTTATGGCAGAATCATCTACCAGGCGCCGTTCGTGCAGTACTAGTCGTCACGGACAGCAAGGATATCAATACCCTCGCATCCGTGGCAGACAAGGTGATGGAAACGACTAGACCTGTTAGCATAGGAGAGGTCAGTACTTCAGATTCAGCTACCCTGATATCACAGATAGCCAAAATCCATGTACGTCTTGACGACATGCAGGCGCGATTAAACGGAAACAGCAGGCGATGGTCCAGGTTCAGCTCCCGTGGACGATATGGAAGAAGAGCGCAATCTCGTTCCCGCGATCGCCGCAGTGCTACTCCTCACCGTGCACCAGCCCCAGATGACTGGATGTGCTTCTACCACTTCAGATTCAAGGAGCAGGCGCGTAAATGCGTATCGCCTTGTGCCTGGGAGAAGAAGAACCAGCCGGGAAACTAAGTGCCATGCAGTCAGCGGCGGGGGACAGCTGCATCGGAGCACGTAATTACCGCCTCAGTATTAGGGATAGGCATAGTAATCTAAATTTTTTAATTGACACAGGAGCCAATATTTCTGTCTTACCACGCAATGCCGTAAGCAGAAAACATATTTTTAATAATCAGTCCAAATATACATTGTATGCTGCCAACGGTACTGTCATTAAAACGTATGGTACTAAGAGTTTAGAATTAGATTTAGGTTTAAGAAGGCCATTCCGTTGGACGTTTGTTATAGCCGACGTCAGTCAGCCAATTTTAGGAGCCGATTTTTTGAAAAATTACAACTTATTAGTCGATTTGGGTTCCCGGAAGCTAATCGATCAGATAACTAATATTAACGTTTCGGTCCCAGTTGTAAATGCACGTAATATACATAGTATTAAAACTGTAGATATAAGTCATCCTTTCTATGATTTGCTAGCGAAATATCCCTAGACTCCCTAACCACTGTTAAGACTCAATGTTTGTTACGTGTGGGTGACCAAAGGAAAGACGATTGTGTTTATTATCACCTTTAATTATAAATGCGCGTGTACATCCCGTGCCGGACTCCGATACACTGTCCGGCTACGCCGTAACACCACTCCCCCCCCTTTTAAAAAAAGGAGGAGAATATAAAACATTAAATACAAAAATATAAATCTATTTATAATTATTAATTATTAAAAAAAGAGAGAAAAAAAATATGTGACAAAAAACTATGTACTGTATTACATTTTTTTTACAATTTAAAAATAATATTACAATAATTATGAAATAAGTACTTTTGACTAAGTTTACATGTATAAAATTATAATAATAATGATGATGATTTGCTATCGAAAATTTTCGGTATCACTAGCACTTACAACTTAGAAACGTATATATTCTCTATTTAGATGATATCTATTTTGGTAGCGGGTTTCCCAGCGCTGGTGTCTGCTCTGCCTCTGCGAAAGCTTGCTCTCGCAGTTTGTACGGTCTCCATAGCCTGTGCATGTATACTTTGCACATGACGATCTAACCACTTTTTGGTTTGGAAAGTGCAGCGTCGGCACACGAAGTATAATATTATGCCCATCACTAAAATTCCGACAATAAACCAACTAAAATGGTTTTGCCAGGTGGAGTCTTGTAAATTGGCAGTTGCCCCGCTTTGAGCGACAATGATCTCTTCTTTAGATAAGGTTTTACCCATTTTGAAAAGTATTTTTTTTAAAGTATTATAAAAATGGCAAAAATGCTGTTATTACAATGACGAACGATTTGTTTATAATTTAGATATCATCGCTGTACATATTTAAAACTTAAAAATTGAAGCGTACGGGCTTTTTAATTATACGCCCGGAACGTGTGGCATAAGCGAGCGGTTTGCCATCGCTTTCCGCTACTTTTGTGACTTGTTGTGAAGGTTCGTTTTTGTTGATCTTTATGACTATATTATCGTTATCTACCTTGTCCTTATTACTACTGTCTAAATTATGATGTTTCAAAATTTCAGAAGAAAATGCTGGCTTTAATCTATCGATGGATACCTTAATTTCGCGATTTGGAAGTTGAATTGTATAAACTTTATCATTCCTTTCTAAAACTTTATATGGGCCATCGTACGGCGGTTGTAATGGTTTTTTAACAGAATCGTTACGAATGTAAACATGACTGCAATTATTTAACTCGCGGTAAACAAATAATGTGCGACTGTCCTTGTGTGCTACCGGCTTAGGTTTCAAATTACGTATCAAAGAACGAAGGTGTTCTACGTACTGACAATTATTAGATATAAGTGTGTTGTTTTCGTAAAAATCGCCAGGTAGCCTTAGGGTCTGTCCATACGTCATTTCGGCGGCACTTACACTAGTATCGGTGCGCGGTGCTACTCGAAGTCCTAGCAACACTATAGGTAATTCTTCGACCCAAGTCTTTGAGTCTAACCTAGCCATGAGAGCGGCTTTCAGAGATCTATGCCATCTCTCTACCATACCATTACATTGAGGATGGTAAGGAGTAGTACGTTTTTTATTAATACCTAAATACTTCATCAGTTCTTTAAAAATGGCACTTTCGAATTGCCTGCCCTGGTCAGTGATAAGTTGAACCGGGCAGCCGAAACGAGATATCCATTCGTTAAAAATAACCTTAGATACTGTTTCTGCGGTAATATCTTCAACGGGAAAAGCCTCAGGCCAACCGGTGGCTCGGTCTACTATCGTGACAAGATACCTATAGTCTTGTGTGGATATCGGCAAAGGTCCCACGATATCAACGTGAATGTGAGTGAAACGGTCTGCCAAAGGAAATTGACCATATTCTGATTTAACATGTCTATGTATTTTAGCTCGTTGACACTCATTGCAAGATCTGGCCCATTTGCTTACATCCCTATTCATATTATTCCAGAAAAATCTCTGTTTCATTAATTTACTTGTAGTACGAATGCCTGGATGGCTCGGATTGTGAACAGATTCGAAAGCAATTTTTCTAAACTGTTCAGGTAAGTATGGCCTAGCCCTATTAGTACTCATATCACAAACAATTGATGTGTCATATCCTGGTAATATTATCTCTAATAAATTCCATTTGCCGGCTTGGTTACGTAAGGTGGCCAGTTGCTCGTCGCATTGTTGCGCTCGAGCTATGTCAGCGTAATCCAATGCAATGGGTGCAGATATCGACTCTATGCGTGATAAAGCGTCTGCTACAACATTGTCGTTGCCCTGGATATGCCTGATTTCGGTAGAAAACTCGCTTATAAAAAGTAACTGTCTAACTCTACGTGGCAATTCGCTGTCACTGCCGATTTTCGTGAAAGCGAAAGTTAAGGGTTTGTGATCCGTATAAATGATTAGCTTTTGCCCTTCTATCATGTTGCGAAAATATTTAATAGCAAGATATACGGCGAGCAATTCTTTATCATAAGTACAATATTTCTCCTGTGCTGGCGTCATCTTCTTAGAAAAATATCCTAATGGCCTCTAGCGAAATATCCGGATATCACCAAACCGGTATCATTTAAGGAGCCGCCTAAGCACTCGGTTTACCATCACATCGAGACGTGCGGACCACCGGTACATGCACGCGCGAGACCATTACCACCACATCGGTATGCTAAAGTTAAAGAGGAGATACGACTTATGCAACAGATGGGGATTTGTAGACCGTCGAAAAGTGCATGGGCAAGCCCGTTACATGTAGTAGCCAAAAAAGACGGTAATATACGTCCTTGTGGAGATTATAGAGCGCTTAACGCAATCACAAAGCCAGATAGGTACCCAATACCTAGGTTGTACGATTTCACTTATATTTTGGCGAACAAAAAAGTTTTTTCCCGAATAGACATTAACAGAGCGTATCATTTTATAATGGTCGCTCCTGAGGATGTAGAGAAGACCGCTATAATTACACCTTTCGGTCTCTTTGAATTTCCACGCATGAGTTTCGGATTACGTAATGCCGCCCAGTCTTTTCAACGGTTTATGAACCACACAGTTTTGGAAGGTTTAGATTATTTATATACCTTTATTGACGACGTAGTAATCGCAAGCGATAATTTAGAACAGCATAGGCAACATCTAGAAGAAGTTTTTGAAAGGTTTAACAAGTTTGGAATTACTATAAATTTAAATAAATGCTCATTTGGTCAGTCCAAAATAGATTTTCTCGGATATGAAGTTTCTACCGAGGGCATTAAGCCTCTTAAGGAAAAAGTAGACGCGATTAATGCATTTCCCAAACCGGAAACTGTCGATCAATTACGACGATTTCTGGGAATGGTTAATTTTTACCGGTTACACTTACCACACGCGGTAGAGTACCAAGCTGAATTAAATAAATTTTTAAAAAATTCTAAGAAGAAGGATAAATCTAAGATTAAATGGACCGAAAAATCAAATGAGGCATTTATGCAATGTAAATTAAGTCTACAGAGTGCACCTGGCTTATCGTACCCGAAACCCGATACGCCACTTGCACTTATGACGGATGCATCGAATAAATGTGTGGGCGCTGTTTTGCAACAGCGAGACGGCAATGTCTGGAGGCCATTAGGATATTTTTCTAAGAAGATGACGCCAGCACAGGAGAAATATTGTACTTATGATAAAGAATTGCTCGCCGTATATCTTGCTATTAAATATTTTCGCAACATGATAGAAGGGCAAAAGCTAATCATTTATACGGATCACAAACCCTTAACTTTCGCTTTCACGAAAATCGGCAGTGACAGCGAATTGCCACGTAGAGTTAGACAGTTACTTTTTATAAGCGAGTTTTCTACCGAAATCAGGCATATCCAGGGCAACGACAATGTTGTAGCAGACGCTTTATCACGCATAGAGTCGATATCTGTACCCATTGCATTGGATTACGCTGACATAGCTCGAGCGCAACAATGCGACGAGCAACTGGCCACCTTACGTAACCAAGCCGGCAAATGGAATTTATTAGAGATAATATTACCAGGATATGACACATCAATTGTTTGTGATATGAGTACTAATAGGGCTAGGCCATACTTACCTGAACAGTTTAGAAAAATTGCTTTCGAATCTGTTCACAATCCGAGCCATCCAGGCATTCGTACTACAAGTAAATTAATGAAACAGAGATTTTTCTGGAATAATATGAATAGGGATGTAAGCAAATGGGCCAGATCTTGCAATGAGTGTCAACGAGCTAAAATACATAGACATGTTAAATCAGAATATGGTCAATTTCCTTTGGCAGACCGTTTCACTCACATTCACGTTGATATCGTGGGACCTTTGCCGATATCCACACAAGACTATAGGTATCTTGTCACGATAGTAGACCGAGCCACCGGTTGGCCTGAGGCTTTTCCCGTTAAAGATATTACCGCAGAAACAGTATCTAAGGTTATTTTTAACGAATGGATATCTCGTTTCGGCTGCCCGGTTCAACTTATCACTGACCAGGGCAGGCAATTCGAAAGTGCCATTTTTAAAGAACTGATGAAGTATTTAGGTATTAATAAAAAACGTACTACTCCTTACCATCCTCAATGTAATGGTATGGTAGAGAGATGGCGTCTTTCCTTTGGTCACCCACACGTAACAAACATTGAGTCTTAACATACTTAATATACATACCATACAAATACATATCTACAAAATATACTCATGTCTATGATTTTATTGTAGGTCTATGAAAAAACCGAAATAAATAAACGCCAATTTATAATATTAGTATAGACTAGTATCTGCCTGAGAATTCGTCCGCGTGGAATAGTAAAAAAAACGATTTTGAAACGCTCCTATTGGTCTTAGCGTGATGATATATAGCCTTCCTCAATAAATGGGTTATCTAACACTGAAAGAATTTTTCAAATCAGTCCAGTGGTTAGTAGAGGGGCACGTATGTTTTATATATTAATGGCTTTTTCCTACTTATTCATTGCTTGAGTACGATAGACAGCCTGACTGTTCAACCAATAAAATTATACGGTCTGTCTGTGATTTCAAATCTTAAGCTGATGATCCAAAAGGCAATCCTAATCCAAAACTAATGATACGATATTTCCATTTTTAACAAAATCTATACTGGGATAGTGTCATTAGATACCAGACTCAATAAGTCGAACAATTTAAATAGGTGTTTGGAATCTAATAAATGAGTGTACGGCGCGCCTTTTGAACACGGCAAGGTTATAACTTGATGAACAAGTGTGGGGTCCGTTACGTCGAAGAACTGGTTTCCACATTTGATTTTCATACATACCAATGGATAAAGTTATCTATACGATAAAAGTATAGTTGCCCAAAATTTAGATAACCATGTGTTTAACACGTGTTTTAAAAAATGTTTTTGGTAATAAATATACCAGGCCTTTACTTGCAATTATTTGAGGGAAAAATGTAAATATTTAACTATTTGGCAAAATAAAAAACACTACGAGACGAAGATAACATGTTAAAAACAAATTAAGTTAGGTATAGAAATGTTAGATTAACAAAAAACTAAAAGTCGGATCATTTTGCTATCACATCAAAAGGAAGTTATGCATTGAAAATCAGCGTTGTGTTGGATATAATTCCAGCACAGTAATAAGCTGAATTCAAATCTTGTTTGCTGAAAATATGGAGTACAAATTCTCAAAATAGGCTTTTTTCTCTTATGATGCATGCAAGCAATGTTTAAGTAAGTACGTCGCCATTTCTACAAATAAATTTCTTTCTTAGATAAGATATTAAATACATAACAAACAATAATTGTATATTTCCTGATGGTACCAAATGACTGCAGTTCTGAAAATGCTAGATCTAATTTGCAAAAAATATATATTCTTACCCTATTTCGATTATTATTTTAATTTACAATATGCTCATTTCCAATCATTTCCATGGAAAGAAGCAGGAAAGTAACGAGATAAGTGGGCAGCGCGAGTAAAAATGTTCAAATAAGTTGCGTTTAAATATAATACTAGCTGATGCCCGAGATTTCTTCCGCCTCACGATCGCGATGTAGAATACTCTCAGCGCCATCTAGTTTATTTAATATGATTATGAAATACTTTATGCTACTTTAGACACTATTTTGGTAAGGTTTTACTTTTTCGCGGAATCTCGTCTTTTTAATGTATAATTTGTTTTATTGTATGTTGATACCAGCAATGTCTATACTTAATTAGGTGCATAAGTTGTATAATAACCCGTTTAAGAAATTAAAGTCTTTTAAGTATCCCAAGGGAACTCTTTAATTTGTCGGGATGAAAAGTTATTTTATATGTAGACCAGGGATATATATAAGCTACCAGCATTGATTATAATATTGAAGTTTATAACATATATGTAGGTATATGCTGTATGTTATTGTGGTGAATTCACAGTGTAAATGAATATAATAGGCGAGGAATTGAATTTAAGTACTCAATTTTCGTTTTCAGATCCAACAAGTACCTGCAAAAGTCTGCGATCACAAGAGTGTGTGCCGTCGGAGGCTTCTTCGTATCCATACCAGTGTTCCTTACAGGTAATATTATATTAAAATAGATGTAATAGTATTAATTAAAACTATAGTCTAACTTGTTTCTAAGTAGTTTTGTCTATTACGGTATATAGGCTCTTTAAGCACAGCGTTGCTTTTTTTGAATTCTATATTGTAGATAGGTAGGTAGGTATTGGAAGCGAAATTGTGGTGGCGCCTAGTCTGCACATTTGGCGGCCTGACTATAGTGTCATATACCTACACAAACACAAATGGTTCCGGTTTTTGCCATAATGACTAAGGAACCCAATTTGCTTTTCTGTAAAATAGTTTGTGACGATAGATGTGACTAGTCCTTAATTCTCTGGCGACGGGCTCGCTCAGCGAGCTATTATGGAGCGAGCCATGTTGGGTGTTTCTCTCATGGATAGAATTAGTAAAGAGGATATCCGTACGAGACCCAAGGTAACCGACATAGCTCACAAAATTAGCAAGTTGAAGTGGCAGTAGGCCGGTCACGTCTGCTGCAGGACCGATGGCTTTTGGAGCAAACGAGTCCTGGAGTGAAGACCGTGCCTCGGTAAACGTAGTGTCGGACGCCCAGGCCGATGGACCGACGACCTGTGCAAGGACAGGGATGAGTGGCGTCGACCTGGGGAGGCCTCGTCCAGCAGTGGACTGCGAATGGTTGACGTCATGGCAACCCACTTGTGGGGTGCGAAAGATGATCAGCTGACTAGTTCCTACCTTGGTTAACGGATCAGTATGACGATTCAGCGAGGTAGGTAACGTAGCCGGCCTTCTGGGAACCTTACCCATTAACTTCGATGACTTGAGCTCAGTATTCTACTTATAGTCTTAAAGGATTTTTTCATAGTGTAAACAAAGTCACTTTCCGGTAACTCCCGCTAAACTATTCAACCGATTTTTAAGAGGTTTTCACCACCAATTAGATACATTTTCAAAATTTTTTTCTATATATTATATACTAGTTTTCCCTCGAGGCTTCGGTCACGATGTGTAAAACCTGAATATTTTTTTATCTAAATAAAATAGAGCTACGTAGCCCGAGGTTTGACCCGCGGCTAGGCCGCAGTTCAAACTCTACTACAATATAAAGTTCCTTCATTTAGCTATTTTATGATTTAGTAATGTAATTTCACATAGTATGTTCATTTCTATAATTCAAATTCCAGGTATAATACTCTACACGTTCATCCAATTCCATTCAACGCCTGCAATAGTGACGTCAGTGTTCATTGGAGTGGGCATAATATTTTGCGGGTGTGCGATGGTCCACAATGTCTTTGTGTGGCAGAAAGAGAAGACGAACTTAGTAAAGGCATTTCGCACCCAAGAGCTGAATAGCACGAATGCCACATCGCCAAATCTTAATGCGTCGAATGGCGTACTAATGGGTAATGGGCACTTGAATAATACAGGAGTTGGAGGGAATTTGAGTTTTCACAGTATGACTGGGGCGCCGTACACACATCCTATTACTTTGCTGCAGCAAGGAGGACCTTATATTATAAGGTAAGTTTCGTTTCTTCCTAAGGTATTGTGAACGTGCCGTGGTACATTAGATCGGGACCTCCACTGGGATCTAAAAGTGGAGTTTGCCACCAAAATTATTTGGAAGTATGCGAAAGCCCGCGAGATTGGATTTCATCATATGGACGTCGAGGCGATGACGCTTCTCGAAAATGGGCATAATGAGAAACACATGAATAAAATATTTTCACCTTAATAGAGGTAATAACAATTGCCAATTCTGCTATTACTATCTCGCCGGACACTCGTCTCGAAAACTCGCGAAATAAATGTTTGATATATTTCAATATACTTTTCGGCTAACGCTATTTTTGCTTGGTGGTAATACTATTTTTTTCTACTATTTTTGCGTCGCGATGATATAGACATTTTAGAGTTTTTGACACTATCGCAATTAAATTATACTTCGAATATCTTCACAATGACAAGATGTTAAAGTAACAGAATTGGGACTAGTCCGTTCGTGTTGTTATCGAAAATCTCAATTAAAGCTTGGCCTACCAAATTTATTTCATGATAAACAAACCGAAACCCGCGAAAAAAGCACAAACAATTGCTAAGCATAGTCACGGTTTTTTTTTATTAATTTATTCATGACCATAGAATCAAAGTCTTTCAGTCGGAAACATGTTAATTAATAGGTCTTCGTATAGTAGCGCAGTTGTATTGCAGTCTAAAGCCGACGCCATTCAATGGAGTTCTTGTGAAAACTCGAAAGATCACATCTGACTATACAGTTCACATTTCTCACAAAAATACATAATTTCTACTCAAAAACTATCAATATCCTGCAACTATTGTTCATTTTAGAGTAATTATACACATTTTTAGAAAATAAAACTGCACAGCACAACGTCTCCTTTCAGTTCCCGCCAAAAACTCCGCATAGTCACGGTCACATTTCAGTGTTGCCATACTAATACAGACTGCCGATGAATTCAGAATACATGTACAATTCGTAGGCGTAAACATTGAGAACATGTGAAAAATATATAATATAAAAAAATATCACGCTCAAGTTGCGTTGAGGTCTAAAATATTTTTAAAATGTTACATAACCTCTCATCCATTCATGTTTTCAATTACTGTTCCAGGCCACCAACCAGTACTCCACCAGGCGAAGGCGCAGCTACTCCAGGAGTTCCAGCAGCCACCATTGACTTAAGCCACGATACCCACGAGCTAAGCACGTTAGTTTGAAATTAAGGTGCAAGAAGACAAACATTTTTGTCAGCTCCTATATCTTACGAGAACCACATCACTTGACTTCTGGTTAAAATTTGAAATTAACTCCATTTTTTTAAGTCTTACTTTTCGCATAATTAGTACCACAGAGCGTTACTACAAACGTACTCAGACCAAAGCGGAGAGATTAACCGTTTCTCACAACTACCCGCAAATATTTTTAAATCACAAATTTAACTCACTACAAAAATACAATAATCTAAGAAATGCTAATCTAATAAGGCAAAAGAATGTTTAGTAAGATATAGACCTGGCACTTGTGCACTATCTTTATGTATTGAAAAATACAGCAAAGGAGTCCCCAGAAAATGCGGTTCCGCAAAGAAAAATTAAGACGACGTAGAGACAATGTTTATATAATAAATTGAAAAGTTTAATTTCAGATTAGTCTTCTTGCTCTGTTGATTTTAAATTATTTTATAGCACTGTATAAATGTTAGCTCCCAAGAGTGTTTTCATAGCTTGGAATATATTGAGCCTATTATGGTAGAACATCGTAAATGACAAATATAGAATTCTACAGAATAGCTGCTTTACAAATAATTTGTATACATACTTATAGATCACCTATTTTTAATATATAAGTAATTTTGCCATTGTCGAAAATATGAACCTAAGTATTGTTTTATTGGGATCGAAATTATTCTAATCCAATTAATTCAATGTTCTATTTCATAATATAATATAATTTGTTATATTTCTGTTTTTAGCTGTGTGTTATAATAAAAAAGTGTAATATCTAAATTCTGTCGTTTACGCTGTCTTTACATAACAGGCCTTAATCTCAAATATCTTTCGTCGGTCGTTTTCATTTTAGAAGTTTTATTAATGTTTTTTTAAACTAAAGTAGATTTTCCATTGTGTTTCATTTATTTTTGTGTTATATAGACTATATTATTATAGTTTTAAAGAAACCTTTGGTCTTTCTTGCTTTCAGCTAAAATTTCATTGACTCTTTTGAGTTGATCGAACGAAAAGCGTTGAGAGTAAGTTCTTAGGCTCGATATTGTGCTCTATCTTTCTAACAGAGAGTAGATGTGGTGTACAGGTATCTTTATAATGTGGAAAAATAGTATTGAGTGATAATCGCTCAATAAAAAAGTAATCATTAAATTCGCGCTAGCAGGTCTATTGTTTTATAGATAATCTCAATGAATATTTTTAATCAACGTTTTATTATTTCAATCATATGTTTTAAACTTAAATGATGCGTGGCACAACGAAATGGCGGCAGATTTAAAATATTATTGAAAGCTTATAAGTTGCTATTAGCGATGGGCGTTTTCGTTAAATTTTGTCATCCGATGCGCATCGTTAATTGTAAACCGCATCCGATGCCGGCATCGTTATTTCTGGCACCGATGCGATTTGCCAAAATTAGTTGCCGGCTAAAGTATCTGCAACTCTGCGTATAATATTGGATGCCTGTTGTCTAGTAGTTATGTAAATTATTTAGATACGATATTCAACATTACGACTTCTACTGGTATATTGTTTTAAAAGTGTGGAAGTTAAAAATAAACATAAGGTAATTAATACTAGTCTTTGTTTTTAACGAAATAAGAGTTTACATTAAGAAAAACCAATTTTTCTAATTTGGAACTTGTAAGACAAGTTCTTCGTTCATTCAAAATATACCGGGCTTTGCAGAATATCTGTTCGCATGGCACAGAATTTATGATAATACTGCACCTCGAACGGTATATTTCTGCCAACGTCGAGTATATTTTGGAATGACGAAGCCACCATTCAGTAGGATTGTTAAAAAATACATGAGATACTTTAAAAAATAAGTAAGTACCTATATTATTATAAAATTTTCTAACAGTTACATACGCTCCTAGCGTTGTATTACGTTGATTGTTTGCCTTGCACAACCACCGATCGTACCGAGAGCGAGCGAGCGAGCGATACGTCGAGTCTTCGGTTTGTCATCGTTGCGTTTTCCGTGGCGTGGTAACGGTGCCTCTCGCTCGTTCGCATTCGGTGTAGTCCGCATCGGATATTGCGGGCATCGGTTTTTCAATATATCGGCATCGGATGCCGGCATCGTTTACTGGCATCGTTGCTCAAAAACGTTTTTACAAAAACGACCATCTCTAGTTGCTATCATAATTTTATATTCCTGCTCGTATTATGTAGTAACCTAAAAGTAAAACAAAAGAATTACTAAATCGGTGTTATCCTGTTATATTGAATGTTGCGAGTTGAAATTTTGGAATTTGTCGCCATTTTACTGTGCCACGCATCACTGGACTTGTGAAGTTGAAAAATGAGCTAATTTAAACTTTCAATTTAATTTCAGTTGTAAGTAAAAACAGAGATAACCGAATTATAACTGTGTAACTTTATATGAACATTGAACATTTAATTGAGATTTCCTTTAAAACAAGAGCGGCTGATGGCAACCGCTATGATTGCAAAGTATGACACGAAATGTTTTTTACTGGGTGACGTACTAAAAGACCGACACCTGAAAATTTGCCTTCAATAAATCGGTATAAAAAAGGACTTCTTTCCAGTTTTGTATATTACGTATTCTGTAAATATTGTGTTAGTTTTATTTTCTAATATGCCATTTCTTTTTATTTTTAAGTTATTATTTAACTGATATTACTTAAGTAACAATTACGTCAATGAAATCAGGAATATTTTGTTGTCAATACTGTACTGTCATAAGGTTGATGTTAGTAGTAATATGTAAATGCACATCTCTAAACCTGATTCCCAGCTTTTGTTTTGTAAAAACTGAATCGAAATTAGCTAAGAAATGTTAATTAAATATCTGTAGAAAATCTAACATCAACCAAATAGTAAAGCATTTTACAAACTAGTATACGTTATGCCTAAATAAGCTTTAATATTTCCTTTTAAAATGACCACAGAGCAAAGAAACTCGACGCGCCCCTTCTAGAGAGGGTAATAATCGTACCGAACTAATGCGAAGACTGCAATTTTAAATATCTTCAAAATGAATAAATACGGTTAACTGTGCTGTGATTAAGTGTTCAATGAAGTAAAGTGGTCTGGAAGATATCGCCGGCGGCGATAAGACCTCCTATTGTATATACATATATGTAATTTATATATTATATATGCAATAAAGAACATTCATTCAAAATATGCAAAAACACAATTCAGGCGTATCATTATCAAAAGGATGATGTTACCGATGTTGACTTCAAAAATTCAAGTTTTCTTCTTTGTTCAATAATGGCTTAGCACGGGTTGTGCATTCAGCCAGAGTCATGTGTAAACTAGTGGCTTTTCAATTTAGTTTTATTAAACGAGGGAAACGTAACGCGATAAAATAGAAAATTTTACCGAAAATTTGGAAAAAATAAGGTTTAGGCTAGGTTTAAAGATAGATTGACGGACAAATATATTTCAGTATCTTAGTTTTTTTTTTCATTCAACAACTTTGTATGTGTTTAACAATTCTAACATTGACCCGTAGACCAAACATCAAACATGACACTAAAAATAATACTTTAATCCGTTGTGATAAGGTCCAATTAGAATTTACGCTACCATTACACTTGTAATTCAGAACATGACTTCACAAGTTAATTTAATAATAGTTGTGAATATATTACAGTGCAAGCAAGTGTTGACCTTTAAGTTGTAACATTGCAATGTTTAAACATTGAACATGAACATCTAAAAAAAAAACTAAATTTTATTTTATTTGGGGGGTTAACAACTGTAATGTTACAAACTAAAGTTTTATAAACTAACGTTACAGAGATAGCTAAAGAACAGCTATTCATAAACCTCCACAAATGGCAAAAAAAAGTTGGGATCGGTGCGGCGAACTTTTATGCTCTGTGATACTGACTGTGCAATGAAACTTAAATCTTCCTTATGTTTGAGTGAAAACGGATGAGTAAAATGGCATAATTTTAAGCAAGACAACCCACCAATCAGAGGAACTAGGCAAACACAAAAAAAACCTATATATTGGAAATTGTATATTTTGTACATACATAAATCGGCGAGGCATAATTTCTATTTTATTTATTACTTGCGTTTTATTAATAGTATAGTCCTCGCCAAAATTCATGGCATCTCCAGTTTTATTTGCGCAATAACTTTGTATTTAATCAAATTGGCCAAGTGTTTATCGGGCCATGTATAGTGAAAGGTTCCGTTGTTGTTGCCATTAGATGCACTATTTTTATAATGTTGCTATCAAATTTTATAAAAAAAATTTAGTCGAAAATGTTCTGTATAACTGTTTTCGTAAAAAAACATTTTGTGATTCATTTTTCCCCCATCGCAATTCAAAAATTGAGGCATGCACATACATTCTCAAGTTTAGAAGAGACATCTACCAATTTATTTAAATAAAAAAAAACTAACTGTGACATTTAATTATGAATTTTCAACTGTCAAACATCCACACGCATGAGAAATGAAAAAATGTGCGCTAATTTTTTTTTTCTCCCTATTAAACTGTGACGTTGGCAAAATCAATGCCCAACGCGTTGGTGTCATTATTGTTATATATGTTTCATTCCTCAATAACATTTACAGTGCTAATTGCCATTTTTTTTTATCGTAATATCAAAAAAGATAGTGCATTAGCATCACTGACCTCTATTATTACTACTGGACAGGCGATATAGCCTGTCCAGTGGTAATAATACAGGTAAGTAAACTGCACATTTTATATCGCACCTTTTTATTATATATAATCTATATTGATCCAGCAGTTTTTGACAAGTGGCTGTGACATATATAGACAAAACATAACTTATAATGTTGCCCTTTTAGCCTATTGACTATGAAACCCTAATAACTGTATATTGCGAAGCCGTAAAGTTTGGCGTCGACTATACAAGTCTATTTTACTGTATGTAATTTTATTTGAGACTAAAATAAAAATATAGTTTATATCAAAGAAATTAGTTTTATTTTGGTTTGTTTCCATTTTTACAGTTTTTATTTATTCGTTTTTTCTGCTCTCCTTCGCTCTGTAATTAAAAATACAATACAAAGTATATGAGTAATTCATATATATTCATACTACTACTTCACTTGGGTACTTATTCTTGTTTATGAAATTTGGTATTATAATTATATATTAGGGTGGGTGGTCGTTAAAAATTAAATTTCTTGCGACGCCCCCTAAAAAGCTTCCTTTTAATGAAAAAACACTGGGATTTTATTATAATTTTTTCAAGTCAAGACATCACCTGCCTCAAGACGATTCAAGTTAAAACTAAAAATATAAGAAAAATTGAAAGATAAGCTTGAATCACGAAGAATTTTAAACTTTTTCTGAAACTATAATTTGAAATTCATCACTGAGAATGATAATACGGAAGGTATTTCATTGTTAAAACTTTTCCAATCTTAAAATAATTATTACTTCTAAGTAATGAAGAAGTTTCCTGAAAAAACATGATATTACCCAAAAATTAACTTGAATCGTCTTGAGGCACGTGTTGTCTTGACTTGAAAAAATTATTTAAAAAAATCCCAGTGTTTTTTCATTAAAAGGAAGCTTTTTAGGGGGCGTCGCAAGAAATTTAATTTTTAACGACCACCCTATTATATATATACCCAAATTATGGTGAATTCTAGGACATTCTAGTAAATCCTAAGATGTACCATCTGTTGATGTTTTCCATCACCATTAGCACATATTAATTGTAACAATATGCACATTAGACCAGAAAACTGCCTAAGTGTTGCATGGTTGTCCGGCCAGGATTTGAACTTGCACCCTTTAAGTGCCCAGAAGAGTGTGCGCTAACCACTATGGGTCTTACTTATAATAATTTCGTTAAGAAATGATTAGCCATCTCTTAAATAAGAGACTCTTAAGCCCCTCATCAATGGCTGTTTCAAACAAAACTTGCCTTCCTGCCTCTTAGCAGTCACTTAAACTATCTCTCGATGTTGGGTATTTTTGACAGTTATGAGTTACTTTACCACCACTTCTTATCCTTAAGAAGAGTTTATGGGTAAGATTTTCGTTAATCAGTTGCTGAGCAATTTCTTAAAATTTAACAAACGATTATAAGTAGGGCCACAAACTATCACTGATTTTAAGAACAGCTGTTTTTTTATATATGTATATGTAGGTATATATCTAGACAACAAACATACGATTTATAGTTCTAATATAAGTAATATAATCTACATATAATAAAATTGTAGAGGTCACATTTCTGTAAATGAAAAAAAATGCTAAAAACCGAGTCAGGGGGATGTAAGAAGTGAAATAGAACTAATTTAGATTTTTTCGAATTTCTTGTTTCTCTGTTTGTCTGTCTGTTTGTACCGGCTAATCTCCGAAACGATTGGACCGATTTACATGAGATTTTGTATGGTGGTAGCTTATATCCATGGTCAACATATAGGATACTTTTGATCCCGAAAAGTTAAAGAGTTCCCGTGGGATAATTAAAAAACCGCACCACGCGGGCAAAGGCGCGGGCAGAAGTTGTCGTTTATATGGCAAAACAACGTTTGCCGGGTCAGCTAGTCTAATACAAAAGCAAGCTAAGAAGCTTTTCTTGCCTTGTTTAATGTGCTCTTAAAATTTAAATAAAAATATAATTCATAAACTAAAATATTTTATGAGCGCTGGTTTAACAACTACCGACTTTTGTTATTCTTATACTCCATTCAAAGGTTCATCATCATCATCATCATCCGAGCGTTAAATCCCGGTTGCGTTCGGAGCGTTCACTCCGACGCCCAGGGTCCGCTTTCCTACTTTTCCTACTCCACTTCGCGCGGTCTTCAGCATCCCCCGTTTTGAGACCATTGGCACGCATGTCATCCTTCACGACGTCAAGCCAGCATTTCTTGGGCCTTCCCCTTCGACCGGGACCTGGCGGAGGCGGCATGGCTAGACATTTGTTCCCCACGTAATTAGCCGGTCTGCGTAAAACGTGGCCGTACCAGCGTAAGCGACACTCTTGCAGTTTGTCTGCTATGTCACGAACATGAAGACTGCCGCGGATGCGGGAGTTCCTGACCCGGTCTTTCCGCGTCACTCCACACATCCATCGCAGCATATTCATCTCCGTGACACGCAGCTCTTGCTTGTGTCGCTCAAGTACTGGCCACGCTTCACTGCCATACAAAAGGACAGGTCTAATGATGGATTTATAGACCTGCCCTTTTAATTTAACCGGCATTTTGGGGTCACAAATGACACCTGTTACCTCACGCCACTTGGCCCAAGCTGCTGTGATACGGGCCTTGACGTCGAGATCGATATCCCCGGACGCACTAAGGACAGATCCCAAGTACTTAAACTGATCCGTGCGCTCGACCGTATCTTCGCCTATGCGCACGGATGTGGGATCTGTAGTGTTGCAGGCCAAGTACTCAGTCTTCGCCACATTTAGTTTCAGACCACCGTTCTCTAGCGATCTCTTCCACGCATTTACACGTCCCACCAGGCGCCCCCTGTCCGAATCTGCCAGCGCGATATCGTCAGCATACATGAGCAACCATGGAGGTTGCTCATGCGCATCTCTGATGCTGTTCGACACTTCGTCTAATATCACGCTGAACAGAAACGGACTAAGGACCGATCCCTGGTGCACGCCTACGGTAATGGGGAAGGGTGTGGTGTCGCCAACGGCGGTCCTAACTATGGAATCGGAATCACGGTACATATCCCGGACAATGTCAATATAGGCTTCTGGCACCCCTTTGGACCTCAGTGCCCACCAGATCATCACACGAGGAACACAGTCGAAGGCCTTCTGCAGATCCAAAAACAGGAAATGTAGAGGCGTGTTCTTCGTCCTGTATTTCTCCATGATGATCCTTAGGGCAAAAACAGGGTCCATGGTTCCATGCCCAGGACGAAACCCATATTGACATCCCGAGATAGTGCACTCCTGCCGGATCCGAGAGTCGATTATGCGCTCAAAGAGCTTCATGGTGTGGGACATTACCTTTATTCCGCGGTAGTTTTCGCACTCCTGCACCGATCCCTTACCTTTGAAGACTGGGGTGATAACACTCACTCTCCATTGGCTCGGGATATTTCCGGTGAGGAGTATGCGGTTAAAAAGGTTTGTTAAAATTCCCACACCACGAGGACCCATCGCCTTCCAGGCTTCGATGGGGACTCCATCGGCTCCGACAGCTTTCCGATTCCTCATGCGGCGAAGAGCCCTATGGACTTCTTCAGGCGTTATCGGTGGCACTAGTCCTTGATTCGGAGGAAGGTTCGGTGGCTGTACCTCTTTGTGTTGCTTATTCAGCAACTCGTGGAAGTACGAGCGCCATCTCTCCTTCACCGCGAGGTCCTCGCATAACAGGTTACCGCCAGGATCCTTAACACAGCGGCACTTGGAAATGTCCTGTGCCGCTTTGATCCTGGAACGTGCCAACTTATAAATGAGCTTCTGCCCCTCAGACGATTCCAACTTATCGTACAACGATCGAAAGTGGTCTCGTCTGGCTCTGGCTACAGCTCTTTTGGTGGCACGTTTTGCGGCCCTGTATGCGTCGCGATCTTCAGGAGATCTGGACGCTTGCCACTTTTTGAAAAGGGTTTTCTTCACCCTAACCTCCCTCTGGACTGTGTCGTTCCACCACCAAGTCTCCTTGTCACACTTGCGTCCACCCTTAGACAAACCTAGCACCGCCTTTGCCGCTTTAGTAATGGCTGCCTGGATCTTGTCCCAGTGGCTCTGGACTAGTTCGCTCTCAGCTCCGACACACCTCTCGACGGATGCTGAAGCGAACTCCTGGGATTTACCTTCATCAAGCAGCCACCATCTAATTTGGCGTCGACAGTGCTCAACGGGTTTGTCTTTGGGTTTTACGCAGAGATCCATGACAAGGAGACGGTGTTGTGCCGTGAGACTCTCTCCGGGTATGACCTTGCAGTTGGCTACTTTGCCGATGTGGTGTCTCCTGGTGAGTAGGTAGTCGATCTGGGTAGCATGCCTCCCGCTCTTGTAGGTGATTAAGTGTTCGGATTTCTTTTTGAAATACGTGTTCACGATGGCAAGATCGGCAGCCGCACACAATCGGAGGATGTCCTCCCCTTCTGCGTTGCGGCTTCCGTATCCGAAGCCACCGTGAACACGCTCAAATTCCTCCCACTTCTCACCCACATGACCGTTAAGATCACCACCCAAAACGACCCCCTGTGATAACGGGATGCCACGTAGCACATCCCCAATTTGGCCCCAAAACCTCATTCTGTCAGTGTCGCTACAACCAGCCTGTGGCGCGTAGGCACTTATCAAATGGGTCACAACCCCTTCGATAAGAACCGACACGACCATAAGCCGGTCGCTGAAGCGTTTCACCTCCAGAATATTGTTTTGGAACTCCTCGGAGAGCACTACAGCAACCCCGTTTTCCCCACCAGGAGCACCCGTATAGATCAGCTTGTAGCCATTCCCAATGAACCGGGATCTGCAGCCTTTCCACCGAGTCTCCTGCAAGAACGCCACGGCCACCCTCCGCCTGGAGAGTACTTCAGCCAACTCCCTTGCACGTCCAGTCAGCGTGCCAATATTCCACGTCGCGAAGCGGAGTTTCCTAATTTGAGTGTGGACTCGCGTCGTTAGCCGTGCCCGCCCTTGACACGGTAGCCCTTGCCCACTTGTCGCAGGTGTAGGGCGATGTGCCTGCGCGTCGTTTTCCGGCGACGCCCTAGCCATACCCAAAACATTCCTAGTACTGACCATAAATGATGTGGCGAGTATTGGTTTTAAATGTAGCGGCTGCCGCCCGACCTACACAACCTATATAGGGAAACCAGGAATGGATGGTGGTATGTGGGAAGGAGTAAAGATGGAGGATGCGGGGATGGGGAGAAGGGGGGACACTACTGTCACGGAGCAAAGGGAAAGTAACAGCGGCCGCGTCGAGGACCTCGGGCTCGCGTACCCGTGTGCACTATAAAATACCGGACAGGCATTTTACAGGCGGCACCCTCTGAGGGTACTCCATTCAAAGGTTGTCTGGAAGTAATCGCTTTGGGCGGTAAGACCGTCTATTACACTTGCATACTAATGTTCTTGATTTTATGTAGCATATCTGTATAAAAGTTATATTTTTTTATTGTGTTCAGCAGACAGGCCGACGGCCCACTTGATGGAAAGCGGTTACCATCGTCTATGGACGTCTGCTGCTCTCTTAAGGGAGACTGGAACCTGGTCAGTAATGCCGGAACACAACTCGAGGTTGTTATGGCGGCATACTCTAGACCAGGGGTAGCCATCCAGTCGGGCAAAAACCCTACCACCTAGATGTGGGTTATTTTGTCGCCTCTTACGACAGGCCTCCCGGAAGTTGTATACTTTCTATGTTCCTGTATGGATAAAAAGAAACATCCATAGTCTACTCTAAAATTATACACATACAACGGACATTGCATTCGAAAGATATCACGAGTTTCAAAGTGTAAGAATTAGAACACGTGACTGTGAGGCTTTTTCGTGAGCGAAATATCGTAAGACCCCCTCTATATAGAAGTTTCACTTCAAAAGTATATATTATTCTATTCTACATAACTTGCAAGGGACCTGGCGTGAAGTTATGTATGTATGTATGTAACTTGCATTAAGATTTACCTTTTGATGCCTTGATAGAGGCCAGTGTAGTAGCCACTCATGTACCAACTGAGAAGCATCGAGGATATAGCCTGCTCCTCCGAATCACTTTTCGTGAAATTCAAAGTCGGAGGTGGTGGGAACGGCATCTCCATACAACCAATCTGGAAATACATACACAATTTTTTAGTCATCTCAGACTTAGAATCAATTTTTTTTGTATATATGTTTGACTGTGAAGGTGGCAGACATGCAAATAGTCCAGCTCATGGAAAGTGGTTGCTGTCGCCTATAGGCGTTCGCAATACTAGTGCCGGAGTCAACGCATTGCTTGCCCTTTGTATGGGCTGGGAGGGACGGGATATAAGGGGATGAGATAGCAAATTTTATATGATAAAACTAGCTGACCCGGCGAACTTCGTACCGCCTATTTTCTGAATTCCTAAAAGACTATTCCATGACACAAAAACAAAATCACCAAAATCGCTCCAGGTGATCAGGAGGATTGTAGAATCCGATCTCAGCGCCACCTACCGGTTCCAACGGGATAAAAAGTATCCAATGTCCGTCTCCTGGTTCTAAGTTACCTCCCCAACAATTTTCAGTCAAACCGATACAGCCATTCTTGAGTCATAAATAGTGTAACTAACACGAATTTCTTTTATATATATAGATAATAAAATCTAGGACCCGATCCCAGCGCCACCTACCGGTTCCAATTGTGGATTTAAACCATCCGGGGACCCAATCAAACACACAAAAAATACACCAAACTCGGTCCAGGTGATTAGGAGGATTCTAGAACACGATCTCAGCGCCACCTATCGGTTTCAATGGGATAAAAAGTATCTTTTAAGTCGGATCAAACTGCACACGGTGTGCAAATTTGATTGAAATCGGTTCAGTAGTTTTGAAGTTTATTAGCAACATCATCGTGACATAAAATTTATATATATATATATAAGATGTGTGATATTTTTTATCCCGAGAATCCCGCGGGAAATTTCCGGAAGAGGTTAGTAGTTATTCGGGCGCATAAAATTAGCTTATTCCAACACAGTTTTCGCTGAAAACGATAGATTATATTATAAATGCTCTGATACTTTGTGTTCTGAGAACCCTCAGGGAAATTTCAAGTCAAGAGTGGACAAAGACGCAGCCATATCCTAGTAATATATATAATTTGAAGAACTAAATACCAACTGGTGTAATAAACAATTTAATGTATTGATGAATTTCTCTCAGTTTCATTTAATTCTAATTGAAACAATAAGTATTGTAGTATACTTACATTCTTGATGAAGGATGAATTAGGCATTGTGAAAGGCATCCCTGGCATTTCTAAACTATTTAAAATATTTGTATGACTTTTCCTCGAGGACTTCTTCTTTTTATGCGCAGACCAGCCTGAAACATTAAAAATACAAACTACACAAGAAATAAAATGAATCAAAACATTCATCTACATCATAGTTCCCTTAGTGGTTCATATGGACCCCTGGGGGTCCATATCAAACTCTCGATTTCAGCAAACAACTTCAGCAACAAACAGCTGTTCGACTTTCTACTCCCATTTTATTGACAATTATTCCATTAAAATGTTACATGAGCTTTGCATTTGTTAGAGGACGCAATTTTTTTATGGGACATGTGTGGGGGGTCAATAGAAGCTTAACCTCAAGTTTGTGGGGTCGCCACTCTTGTCCCCCGGGCGCCATCTTGGAAAAAGGGGTGAAAACACTTTTTTCGCGATATCTCGGAAACTATGCATTTTACAAAAAATTTGTAAAGTCATAATTTATAGCAAATTGTTTTGCCTACAAATATGTTTATATAACTATTTGCCCTAAATTAAAAATTAAAGAAGTTATAAGCAAAAAAGTGAGATTTTTTTTTATTCATTCTTAACTCTTTTCTTTATCATAGAACTTACCAAATTTAACTTATCGAATGTTAATAAGCAGGTAGAAAAGGTCCCCCGTTTTCCCCGCCACCTATGAGGTAGAGCCCATAGGCGCGTTTTTTTCGTGGTACTCCAGTAGGCCTACTCCACGGACATCTTGCTTATAAGGTAATCCTCCACATCATAATTAAGATTCGCAATGACTTAAACGCCAACCCAATAATTCAAACAATAGCTTATATGAGCGACACATCTTTAATGGTGGTTCCCTTAACTTCATTAAGGAGGAAACACTTGCAAAAATATTACCTGTACTTGCAGGAGTGGTCACCCTGTCGGTGCTGTAATCCATTGTGTCGTAATTGGGAGAGTGACTTGCGAATCCATCGTCCGCCTTCTCACTCAAAGCTTGCTCAATCTGACGTGCCCTTTCTGCTTCACCCAGCGTTTGTTTCAAAGAAATTACTGGCACTACCTCAGAATTGTCATAGCCTGAAAAAAAATATGTACATGACACTATATCTGAAGATTTTTATACTTTTTGAAAATAATTTCAATTTAGTGCAATTAGATATATATTTAATTTAATTAAAACCAACAGACACAATTCTCAAAATTTAATTTTTCAAGAGCATGCATGTTCTGTTTATTTACATATTCTGTGAGATAATTACATTGAAATAATTTTGAAATGCTTAAAAAACCCTTTCATTTGCTATCCCAGTGGAGACATTGTTCAATAATTAAATTATAATTTTCACCCAAGCTCTTTTAATACTACAAAAAAATTCTTTCAAACTCTGCACAATACAATAGAGCATTTTATGAGTATATTGAACTTTCACAGATGTACCTTTTTTATGTTATTTTTCTAGTACTTTCTGATATAACCTTTACATACAGACAAGTGCTCATATAACAATGTAAATACACGTGTACAAAAAACCACCAAGGCCTCACTGCCGAACTTTCAATTTCAAGCTTACAGCAGCACATTGCGGAGAAGACATGGGATGATAGATATCTTCCACATATACACAGAAAATAACAGAATAGTAGCACTCAGCGGCACAGTATGAGCAGCATAGTCAGAGATGCCATCTATACAAGCATTACAGGTTCTGTGTGAACTTTAGATATTCAGACCAAACTTTAGTGGTAAGGAAACTAAAGTTACCAATACAATCTTTATAATAACAGCCCATAAAGGTCCTACTTCTGGGTTTGAGCCTCCCATTATAGGGGACACTATACACACCATGCTTATCGAATACAGCTTGGCAGGTTTGAATCATCGGTGATCTCGTTGCGTAGGTTGCATCATGCTGTTTTCCTTCACTGTTGTTGGCATATGTTAATTATAACAATATGCAGATTAGGTTAGAAAGCTGCCTAGGCGGTGCACATGCATGTGTTCCGGCCAGGATCTAACATGCACCTTTTGAGTTTGGGATGTGTGCACTAACCATTGATAATGATGACTTTAGATATTGGACCAAAATTTAGTGGTGAGTAAACTAAACTTACCCAAAAACTTAACAACACACTCCTTATCACTTATCATTCTTAGGATAAAGGCCTCATATTCCAAACCATCACCTTCGTACACTGCTCTGCATGGGCTGCCAACTTTCCAGTCATGTTTTTTCTTTGATGATGAAGCTTTTGATGATTTCACCTTTTTATTTTTGGAATTAACTAAAAATAGGGTAAAAATCAATTTAGTAATATAAAGCAGACCAGCCCTCTCTATTTCACCCAGTGACATTATCTTTACATAATATTAGCTTCTGCCCACGACTTCCTCCGTATGGAATAGATAAAAAAAGTAAGTTAAAAAAAACTCCAATTTTGAAACATTCTTCATTGGTGCTCCACTCCTATTGGTCTTAGTGTAATGATATATAGCCTTCCTCGATAAATGGGCTATCTAACACTAAAATAATTTTTCAAATCAGACCAGTAGTTCCTGAGATTAGCGCCCTCAAGCAAACAAACATACTCTTCAGCTTTATATATTAGTGTAAGATATGTAGCATATCTTAACAGTTCATTTAAAATGCTTAGCCTTCTAAAATACTACATATTCTACATATAAAGGTAAGTGTTCTGAGAAACTATTTAGTCTGAAGCCAATTTCTCATTTTCACACACACACTACTACTTAGCATCAGTGTTAAATTACCCTAATTTCTTGTCTATAGAATATTTTTTCTGTATACTACAATTTTTTAGTGGGAAATTTCTATTGAGGTTTTTCCTCTGAAGTAGAAACAAATGGAGTTGTCATAAAATATCTTGTAGGCTAGCAATGTGTTGGGGCAACTCCTGGTGTCGCAAACATCTATATGACGATTACATACTACAGTCTGCCTTTTTACTTTCCTTGAGTAAAAAAATAAATTGTATTTGTACTTTGAATAAAGAGGATGAATGTAAAATACTTTATACAAAGAAAAAGCACGAGATAAAGATTTGAAATTTACTTGATCCAAACATTGTTGTAAGAATGAAGAAATTATATCATAATATCATAAGGTTATCATGATTATATGATTATTATATTGTGTAAGACTTCCACATAATCAAAGATGTAGGCTACAACTAGGACGACCTTATATACAATTAATACCTTCATTGATATCTTTATTTGGTTGTGTATTTGTGGACATAGCCACCCGTTTTGCTACTTCAATATTAGCGATTCGGAGTGCTTTGTCGTATGCATCATTCAGCTTCGTATCATCCCAAATATCTTGAAGCAATTCTTCTTCATCTTCTGTTTCGGACTGTAAAAATCGAAATGATTGTTAAATAATAGACAATATGTAGGTAGCAGTGCCAGAACGATTCCTCACCATGTTTATGCCTTTTACGTATAGAATATCACTTTTAGACATTTTAATTATATTAAACAAAGGGAGTACTCTATTAGGCTTGATCTGCAAACAATGTTTGATAGTTATTATGATTATTATATAAATACTGATATTTTGAAAATGCGAAAGAAATTTTTGTTTTTTGTGCGTTTTATTGAAGTTTGATGAAATGAAATGACAGTGACACTTTAGGGGCTGTCATTTTATATTTTTTAAATTCATTTAATTGGATGAAAGTCTATTACGTCTCTAAAATTACAATATACATTTTAGCAATAGAACCTCTCTTTTATATCACATTATAGTATTAAAACTAGTAATTATGGAGTTGGATTCAAAAAAATATAGTAATGTAAAAATGGAATTTGTGTTTTCTGTATAAAACTAGCACAAAGCAGTGGTTTAGGAGGGCTCGCGGAGTTTACTAACAAGTAATTAATTAATGGCTGATTATGTATTTGTGCTTAACCAAAACTTTCGTCGCATTGTTAACTAAACAACAATCTGTTAACATGTTTAGATCGATATTAGTTCTTCAGTTTCGGACAGAGTACGTTATTAGTAACAGTCCAGTTGATATTACACATGTCTTATTCATTTTATAATTTTTGACAGAGGGCGTTAGGAATACAAAAAATATATAATAAATAAAAATTGTTATATCTTCTATTTTTTTAATGTGTTTAAAATAATATTTTTATAATAGCTATTCACAGTACAGATTCGAACTTTTTAAATATAGATTATCACTTTTCTATTCACACGACATTGACAAAATCAATGCATAAATGGCATTGTAGCCATCAGTTTAAAAAAAAATAGATTAAAAGGCTAAGACGGAAGCGCCGCTTCGCTTCACTCCCATCTTCGTAGTTATCCTTTTTTATAACTACTCAAAATTCACTTTAAATCGCAAATATTAAATGAATGGGCCGTATAACTATACCCCAACCCAAGTTCCACATTACCCCTTTTTGACGAGGAGTAATCCGGCTACGGACTTGACACACTTAAAATGTGTGGTCGAGATAAGGAGAAAATAAAAAGCAACAATATAATTTTCTGATAGTTTTGAGAGAGAGAGTGACAATGTCACGTCTCTATTCTTTATTCGTTGTAACTACTAAATAGGTTCACAATGTTTTAACCTTACCTTCCTTTCCTTACCTTCTCTCAGTGTAAACCTATTAATGCACGTAACTTACACAGTCTTGGTTGCGCTATTGGTTTAGTGAGCAGATCTGCAAGTTGCTGCTCACTAGAGATTTTCTTCACCATAATCTCTCCTCGTGTTACTAGCTCACGAATAAAGAAGTGACGTATACGAATATGTTTCGTACGTCTGTGGTATTCTGGATTTTCAGCCAGTTTAATTGCAGCCTCATTGTCAACCCATAATGTCGGCAATTCTTTATTATCAGTGAGGTGCTTGAATAGTCGGGTTAGCCAGACTGATTCCCTGGCAGCCTCACTTGCAGCGACAACTTCAGCTTCAGTTGTTGATATGGCCACACTCTGTTGTCTCTGGCTCATCCAAGAGACTGGTCCTCCTGCGTATAAACATAATATACCAGAGGTGGATTTCCCGGTCCCTATATCACCACCATGATCAGCATCACTATAACATTCAAAGGTTACCTTTGAATGTTACCTTTACCTTGGTTACCTTTCTGGTAAACAATGCCAAGATCAAGAGTGTACTGCAAATACCTCATGATGCGTTTCACTTTTACGCAATCTTCATTAGTTGGTTTCTCTAGACTTCTCGAAACTACACTGACAGCATACGCTATGTCAGGTCTAGTTCCAACCATAAGATAGGCTAATGCTCCAACAGCTTGTCTATAATTTTCTAAAATATCATCAGTCTTTAGATCATTCTGTGATATACTTTCTTTGATTATAGGTGTTGCTACAGGTCTACAACCTTCCATACCGAATCTATGCAATACTTTCTTAGCATAAGACGCCTGGTGTATCTTAATACTACCTTCTCTGATTTCTATCTCTATACCAAGGAAGAACGAGGCTGGTTTATAAGTAATTTTGAATCTTGTTTTCAAATCTCCTAAAAAGTCATATATCATCTGTTGATCTGTTGCTGCAACAAGTCCATCATCAACATATAGAGCGACAATCAATTTCTTGCCATCTTTTCTCAGAGTAAATAAACAGGGATCTGCATCACTCGTCTTAAAACCAATTTCCTTCAAGAAATCTAAGATAGTTTTATTCCAACACCTTGGAGCCTGCTTTAAGCCATATAAACTTTTCTTCAAACGACATACTCTTCCAGTGCCATCATCATAGCCTTCGGGCTGTTTCATGTAAATTTCTTCATTTGACAGTGAACCATATAATAATGCAGTCGACACGTCAAATTGGAAAAGCTTCAAGCCTTCACTAGCCGCTATACTTAGTATGGTTCTAACAGTTAACAACTTTGCAACTGGGCTAAAGGTTTGATCATAGTCTACACCTTTCTTTTGACGAAAACCTTTGGCGACAAGTCTTGCCTTATACTTGTCTATAGAACCATCAGCGTTTTGCTTTTATCCGAAAAACCCATTTACATGGTATGGCTTTTCTGTTTTTGGGTAGTCTCTGCAAAACCCAGGTTTCGTTTTGCTTAAGTGAATCAATTTCACTTTCCATCGCTTTTATCCAAAGATCTCTATCTGGACCCGACACAGCATCCTTATAACAATTTGGTTCTTCATATCCATCAGCTATCATAGCATAGTCTTTGAATTTAGCTGGACGTTTGAGTGACGAACGATTTCGAAGCTCTCTCTCACTCTCGATACTAACAAGAGGCTCGAGACTATCTTCATCTTTATCACTCTCATCTACATCTTCCCCCTTTAATTCATTAGACTCTTCATGATCTGATTCTGAATTGTTATTTACTGGAGCTTCTTCACAATCGGTTCCAACATTTATAGGTATCTCAACTTCACCTATATCTTCATTGTTACTGAAGTCTTCTGTTACGAACTTCGATTTGATTGGCCTCTCATCAAAAGTCACATCTCTGGATCTGACTAAGGAATTGGACTCTTTATTCCATAGTCTGTAACCGTCATCGTTGTCATAGCCAATAAGAAAGCACTTCTCCGCTTTCTTCTGCAATTTCTTCCTTCTCTGCTTAGGAATATGAGCATAGCATGCCGAGCCTATGATTCGAAGATGCTTTATCTGCGGCTTTTTACCAAACCATAACTCATACGGACTTTTGTGATCTATGCAAGTTGGTCCTGTTCTATTCAGAATGTAAACAGCCGTTTGTACCAACTCTGCCCACAACTGTTGAGGTAACTCCTCATGTGCATGCATCATTGCTCTTGCTGACTCAACGATAGTACATTTTTCTCTTTCGCTACAACCGTTTTGTTCCGGCGTGTACGGCATTATAAGTCTCATGTTTATTCCACGTTTCGCTAACTCTTTTCTTACTTTGTCATTATCAAATTCTCCACCATTACCGCTCAGAAATTCCTTAATAGTATGTCCTGAAACATCAGCTTCATTAAGCATCTGACATAGTTTTTCCGGTACTTCAGACTTCTTTTTCATGAAATAAACGTAGCGATAGCGGGTATATTCATCTTTAAAAAGAATGAAATAGTGAAATTTAGAGTAAGATGCAGAAAAAGGACCACATACGTCAGAATGAATGCGCTCTCCAGGCATTTGAGCTTTATCTCTAGTTCCAAACTTTCTTCTGTGTGCTTTACCAAATATACAGCCTTCGCATAATTCTCCACTGCCCTTTGTATTAATGTCTAACTCTCTCTGTATAAGACTTTTCACATGCCTTTTATCTTGGTGACCCATTCTCTCATGGTAAAGCTGTAATGTATCAAGTGCATTCACCATCGAATCAACTTGACATACTGAGCTACATTTCAGCTTGTATAGTCCACCAAATCTTTTTCTATATCCAGTCACTGCTATCTTTCCATTTATCTTTATGGAACAGGAAGTTACCCGTGACTTAAACAAACTTTTCGGATTCATATCTTGTGCTGCTAACACCGAAAATAAATTTCTACTTAACGATGGGACCAACCAGACCTCCCTAAGAAAGAATTCTTCAGCATGGGCTCGCATTTTTATTGACCCTTGTCCAATGGCCTTTATCACCTTGCCATCTGCTGTAGTAACTGTATGAGGTGTCGAAAAGTGCTCAAAATCTTCATAAAGATCATCCCGCATCGTAACATGGTGTGTAGCCCCGTTGTCAACATACCAGTTCTCACGATCGAAATTGCACTCTGAGGAATTTATCTGTAGAAGCAACATGCCAGTGCTTGTACCACCTGGACCTCCTTTACTAATATCTTTCTTTTCTTTATTAGGACAATCCTTTTTAAAGTGACCAACCTGCTTGAATATGTGGCACCTTAACTCTTTGGTAATTTTCTTTCTTACCCTTGATGTTTTATCTGGTTTTCCATATTTCATTGTAGGCGGGTGCACTACCAGCGCCTCTCCACTAGAATTCCCTTGAGTCATCTCTGAGTTCAATATTGCCCTTTCATGCGCACATAATTGACTCGTCAGATTTTCCACAGTTCGGTCCTTCTTAGACATTAACATCCAACTTGACTTAAATGAGAAATAATCTTCTGGCAACGTATCTAGCAACTTACATATCAAGAGAAGTTCAGGCAATTTTGCCATCTCATCAGTTTTAATAAGTTCTATATTTAAATTATGCCAGAGGTTCTTTAATTTCGAAACATAAGTCGCCATATTGTCTGCAATATCTTTCTTAAATTTGAAGAAATCCATACATACATCATACAATCGATCTTCATTTGTTCCGTCATATAATCTATGTAATTCCTCCCAGACGTCTCTCGGACTCGAAAATCTTATGACTTTATCTAGTGTTTCATCAGAAATATTGTTCGTAATTAAAAGAAGAGCCGTGCTCTCTAATTTAATATACTCTTTCAACTTCTTATTAAAATCTGCCAAGACCGCTGCACCGTCAACTTCATTGTCGACCACCACAGGCCTTACCGGCTTCCTTATTCGACCTTCTATAATATCCAATAGACCATCGATGCCTCTTAACAAAGCCGACATACGCTATTTCCATGGTACCCAATTTGTCCCATCCAACTTGGATATTTGCATTTTATACAAATCCATTTTTACTTATTATGAATTTAAATGCAAATTATAGAAAATAATGGCCCATAACCACTTAAAATTTGTGGTCGAGATAAGAAGAAAATAAAAAGCAACAATATAATTTTCTGATAGTTTTGAGAGAGAGAGTGACAATGTCACGTCTCTGTTCTTTATTCGTTGTAACTACTAAATAGGTTCACAATGTTTTAACCTTAACAGATACCGTGTGGAAGGACATGGATCACGGTGAGGGAATGTGGGACTCGCCTCCCTAGCCCTTGGCGCCTTTAGGGGAGAAGATCGTACGGGGTACCGCGCCCTTACTTTATTTCTGATATATACGCTATGTTGTCACAAACATGCTCTTAAAGTTTCATGTTCGCAAAATGAGTAAGATGGTTAAGGACGGCCCTGCCAACCCTAATAAACGTGGTTTTACATCAACCGCAATACCCACGAAATCTGCCTATGTTCCATTCTTTCGCTTATAGCCAGGGCCGCGAGAAATGGCCATCGCCGACACTTGTAGGACCTGGCAGTCACCGACCGATACAGTTCCGTCCTTTGCCACCGCAGGGCGCAAAGCACCGCGCGAAAGTTCCAAATTTCCCCACTGCGATTTTCGAAGCCATAAATGGATTGCACTTAATAAAGTTTTGATATATTACCATGAATACAACCATTGCGTCCTAGCACATGATTGTTTAGGTCTTATTAAATAAAGGCTACGGTTTTATTCATGTATTAAGTCACCCGAGAACGACAGATGCCTCCAAAACGGGTTCGCTTGACTGATATTGCGAAGGCTCCTACGAACAGGGAGTCAAATGCAAAATTATAACTTTACAGGAGAGCGTATATAATTGTTTATATGATATTTTCTTAAGTTTTCGCGACTTGTACACATAATAAAAATACGTTTTAACGGTTTTAAGCCCGGTAATTTATTTTATTTAGGTTTATCCGACGTTTCGACCGCCCTTCAGTGGCCGTGGTCACGGAAGATGGCCACTGAAGGGCGGCCGAAACGTCGGATAAACCTAAATAAAATAAATTACCGCGCTTAAAACCGTTAAAACGTAGTTTTATTAATTGTTTATAGTTTTTTCGCTTTTATTACTAGAATGTCTAGAGTCTAAAGAACAGACGAGCTTGCATGACAAGAGTTATGAATGTCAAAGAAGCAAGTGAGGTATGTAAGAATAAGCCTGAATGGCTCTCTGTTGTTCGTGTCTACCCCACAAGGGACCTGGCGTGAAGTTATATATATATGAATTACTAGAATTATGATTTTTAAAATGTGGGTTTTTATAACTATCTGTGTACGTGATTAATTGAATTTTAGAATAGCAAACTTATTTATTAATTTTCTAATTAGGTATAATTATGTACTTGACTCAATACAATATTTTCGCCAGGTGGTAGGGCATTTGCCCGACTGGATGGCTACCACCCCTGGTCTAAAGTGTGTCGCCATAACAATCTTGAGTTGTGTTCCGGCATTAGTGACCAGGTTCCAATCTCCCTTAAAAGAGCAGCAGCGCATTTGTAGCACCTTTGGTGTTGCAAATGTCCATAGGCGATGGTAACCGCTTTCCATCAAGTGGGCCGTCTGCCTGTCTGCTGAACTCCTGCCATAAAAAAAAAATAATACAAATACATCATTGTAATCATACATAGTCCTGAACAACAAAAAAACACTAGTAGGTATACACTGTATGTAGCTAATTTTCTGTTTCAAAGTTAACGTGAAAACTGCAATTTTTTGTTATGGTTCTAATTTTGATAAATTTTATTAAAAGTATGAAGACATTTCGAATATTAAGAGATAACACGAGGTTGTGGCAATTTTTGTGCGCACGTGTATTTTGTGATTGCTTGCTATCTCAGCATATTCGTCTAACGTATACAGGAATACTTTAATGACCTCAGTATACGTAAGCTCTTTGAGCGGATAGTCGATCCTCGGAACCGGCAGTGCACTGGCTTGGAATGACAATATGGGTCTCGCCCTGGACATGGTATCGTAGACCTTACTGGATTTTTGCCCTAAGGATCATCATTGAGAAATATTCTGTTTCTGAATCTGCAGAAAGCCTTCGACTGTGTTCCTCGTATGATGATGGCAATCAGGTCACTGAGATCCAGAGAGCTGCCTGAAATTTATTATGATATTATTCGAGATAAATACCGTGATTCCCATTCCATAGTTTGGACCGCTGTTGGCGATTCTACACCATTCCCTATAACCGTTGGATGATGATGATGATGAGTATACGTCGTACGGAAAACGTAAATTATAACTTGCACCATGATTTTCAAAATTTTCTGAGCTAGGCTGTTAAACAAGGTCTTCCGATAAACGAAACCATTAAAAAGTAGAAATAAATAAAATAGTTAGTTCCCTAACTGTACGTAGGAGTCATCGACTTCGGGAAGGAGCTTTGAAATCTCGTCATTCATTGAAAATTAGCGAGCCGTGTCGTCGAGATATTAACGCCTTAGACGTCTTCAAACGTGTTTAATTTTAAATTATTAGGTCTGGCTTTTGTTGATTTCAGTCCGTGTGATTTTCAATAAAGATGATTTATGTGTTAATTATATTGTCGTGTCTTAACTCAAAGTCTCTTGTAATTCCTTTCTCGACTGATGAATATTTTGAATTACATATTTTTGTTTAGGGATTCGCAGGACTATATATTACATGGCCGTGGTGGTTCAGTAGTTAAGTTACCCTAAACTTATTTCAATTATGTAGTTTCATATCTTGATTGCGACATCAGGATCAAATTATTGAATGACTTGGACTAAAACCTAAATATTGTTACAACTTCCCCAATATCCACGAAGCACACCGGCCTGCCATAAAGCAGGGTTTTATTACTCTCCGCATTTCGAGTTCTTTTGTTACTTCGTGTTTAAAATTTTCAATTAGCTAATAGCCTGTTATTCTTGTACTGTTTATGGCCGTTCGCAGGCATAATTACGCAGGTGGGCAGATTTATGTTTTTCTGGAACTGTGCCGACAGAGGCGCAGGTGTGAATCGTAGAAATCATTGTTTACATGGTCGTAAGCTGAGTATAAAGGGGTGCCCGAACGGAGCAGTCAAGCGTCGACTACAATACGAGTAAGACGTTTGTAGTAGTCTCGATTAGTGATATAGTGACGGACTTTGCGCTTGTTGAATTGCATTGTGTTTGTACAGTTCTAATAAACTCTATAGTAATTTCAACGGCATTTATTTTAATTCAAGTCCTGTAGCTCGTAACAATATGGTGTGGTAAGTATAACATACCTTGTAAAAGCTTCTCTGGTGATGTATTACACAATGTTTTATTGTCTAGCTGACTTTAATAATATTGATTCAAAGCTAGGAACATACAAACATCCTTTGCTTATTTATTTTACTCGATTTCTCATTATATCACTCATAGTCTGTTTATCTATTCCAGTAAATATTTACTCAACGATTGTATTGGTATACCATAGCTAAGCTCGACCCAATTTTGTTCCTCTCAAGTGTAATGTAAAGATGTGAGGACGTAACTCGGCTCTTGTCTTACTGATTGCTTTGGTACGGGAATAGTTTGAGTGGAAATAATACGAAGGAAAAATCAGGCAAGTGCCTAAAAGTCTGCGTACAGTGTTTCGTAGATAGTTTTCGCGGCTAATATAATTATATATATGATAAAACTACTACGGTTTACAGCGAGTTAATTTAATTGACTTTTATTATACCGACGTTTCGGACACTTTTCAGTAGCATTACGGAAGACAAAAATGGCACGCGTAAATTAGTATTGTTAAAGTTTTATATAGCCTACCCTCAACTTGTTCATTTTTATTAGGCTTAATATATGGAGGGTAGAAGTAAGTAGAACCATCTCAGTATATTAAAAAGTGTTCACTGAAGGGTAGCAAATTAAGATGGCGACATAATAGGAAGTGGAAAGTATTTAAAAATAGCACCACAAATAATTAGAGTCCGATACTAGATTAAAGAAGGAAAGAAAGACTTCCTCTTTGTCACCGTGCATGCGTTTTTCAAAACTGTACACTTCACTTTGTTTTATAACTGCTAAATTCATATAATTTCCTTTTGCTACACTAGCGCTAGTTTTGTAAACGCGCCATGGTACGTTAGATCGAGCGATCTCCATCGGGACCTGAAAGTGGAGTTTGTCAACAACATTATTAGGAAGTACGCGGAAGCCCACGAGCATCGGCTTCATCATTACGTGAATGTCGAGGCGATCCAGCTCCTCGACAACACGGACATAACAAGAAAGCTCAAAAGGACAAAACCATTTGAACTAGTGGTTTAACATAATAAAAGTGTAGTGTAATGTGCTTGCTATTAATAAAGAACACATGAACAAAGTGTCTTCGCCTTAATAGAGACAATAAGAAAAGTGTTAATGGACACTTTCTTAGTAATAATACTTTTAGTTAATTTAGGTTATATTTAAATTACTTATTAATCTTCTTAGGTTAGATGGTAATATTAATAAGGTATTTCTTATTAAATACCTTATTTATAGAGAAAAAAAAAGTATAATTTGCTGTTTACAGGTGGACACTTTCAACTGATCCCCCATTCTAGATGGTCCTCCTTCCCTTATTTTTTTTTAGATTATGGCTGCAATGCCATTTATGCATTGATTTTGCCAATGTCATGTAAACAGAAAAGCCAGGTGATAAAAATAGGATAATAATTAGCAATTTGGCGGGTAAATTAAAAAGAAAAACCCTCTTCCCTTTCATAGCTAAATAGAAATTTGACAGTTATTGACACTTGACATCCCTGTCTTTCGTGATCACGGCTCCTGAAAAGTGGCATGTGTGTGTGTTTGAGACGTATTTCGTAGATGTGAAGAGAATCCACTATATTTCTATACTCAGGTTGGGAATTTTAAAGATAGGGAAAAAGCACCGTACTCGCGTGATCGTCACGCTCAAATGGTCACGCTCAGGTACAATTTATACTTCTGGCGTACAGTCCTACGACTGACAGTTTTATTTTTTCATTTTACTTTGGAGATCTTTTGTATAAAAATAATAATATAAATATGTGATAAAACTACTTTTTAACGGTTTTAAGCGTGGTAATTTATTTGATTTTTGTTATTCCGACGTTTTAGTCGACTTTCAGTGGCCGTGGTCAGGGACGACAAAGGTGACAAATGTCCAACGAGTATTGTAATTGTACTGCGCTTAAAACCGTTAATACGTAATTTTATTATATATACAAGTCGCAAAAACTTAAAAAATATAATATAAATATGTTCAAGGCTTCATACATAGAAAAGAATAAAAGATGAGTCATACATAGCAATCAGTCGTCTTTCTTGTATTTCACCTTCTCCCAATTAAATCGTGTTGTACAATGTCTTCAATTCATATCATTTTTAGTTTATTTTTGCATTTCTATACGTACAAGAACAGAGAAAGACTACAATTTCCTGCGGCCGGGCAGTCTTTCGTAAGAGGCGACCAAATAACCCACAACCAGGTGGTAGGGTATTAGCTGTTCTAGATGGCCACCACCCCTGTTCTAGAGTATACCCCCATAAGAACCTTGAGTTGTGTTTCGGCATTAGTAGCCAGGTTCCAGTCTCCTTTAAGAGAGCAGTAGCCCATATGTAGCACCTTTGCATAGTTTAACATTCATTTTGTCACGTGAATTTCATCCCTCCTCATCACATGCTCATTCTCATCGATCCTCAAAGGTGATGATGAAAAGCCAGTGGGACTTCATACTGGCATCGTATAAATTGATTTTAAATCAGTACAACGCTACAAGTTTCACTGATTTCATTATTTTGTAGTCAGTCCGATCACCAAGCCAGTAGCTAGATTAATGTAAATTAGCCTTTAGTATTCTTTTTGGCAATATTTCAATCACCGGTGCTACTTTCAAAGCCCCCCCCCCCTATTTCAGCTATTAAACGTTTAAAATAAGTAATGTGGCGACCGAGGGTAGAACTTCCTGGCAGCGTAAGCAGGTCTCAAGACTTTTAGAAAAAGGTATAAGATTCGGGAAGGAAAAGACAGAGATATATAGATGTTTAGAAATGGAAAGACAGCAAATAAAAGAATAATGAAAATAAAATCAAAATTATGGGATCCAGAAGATTCTTCCGGGTATATAAGTAGCTTAAGGTGCGCCTACTGTACAGATCAGTTGAAGACGGTGAAGCGACAAATGCAATACGAGAGAGTTGGACGAAGAGTTTAGTACAAGACAGTGACGAGTTTAATGAAGAGTTATTCTTCATTATACGCACCGCAAAGGAGTGGAACACACTGCCGGAGTCTGTTTTTCTCGAAACCTAAGTGCAACGTGGGTGTCTTCAAGTCTCGTGTGAATAGGTACCTTCTAGGTAAGCGTGCTCGATCTTAGACCATCTCTGCGGTCAAATCGAGCGAGATAATGATCAAACGCGAATCTATACGTGATAAAAATAAGAGTTAAGTGGTGAGTTTAGTAACAAGTTTAGTGGTTAGTTAAGTTGGAGAAGTTACCATGATTTAAAAGGAGATTCAGAAGAGAGATACGCGCGGTAAATTCGGAGGTGGGCACCGCAGCAGCAGGAGGTGGTCTACGCAATATCGGCGACGGTATTGTGGGTGCGTGTAGGAGCAACCCTGCGGAGGAGAAACACGTACGGCTGTTTAAGTCAATAAAAGCATTTAGTTAAAAAAAAACTGTTATTTCCTTCCAATCACAAACGCGTACTCCCGTTCGCACATAACAGTACTATGGACATGTCATTGCGTAAACTTTACATTTCTTCGGAATACAAGAACATTTACCTACCCTACAAAAGAAGAAAATATGTGATTGTAATTGAAACCAAGGTTGAGAGCATTTCTGCATGAACGTTCATCCCTGTAAATTACGACATACGAAACAGGATGTAACAGTGATTTGCACACTTCCATAATATATTAGGAGGGATATACAAAATTCGTTCATTCCGAGAGATATTTACGCTCGGGCTAATGTGCTTACGTAATAAAATGTACCAAGAGTTTATTGTCGACAGGAGACTGTTTTTCCTTTCATTTTATTAAACACGTCTATTGTCGGGAGGATGAAAATTATAATACCTCTCCCGAGTGCCATATTGGAAAGACTGAATTATCTAAAACAAAGTTTATTAAGTCTTGATATTTATTTGAACAGGGGCCCAATTCTGTTGTTATCTCGTCTCAATCGTAGCTTTGCCTGATTTCTGGACACGCCACTCTATCTTTATACATTTTTATAAGCGAAAATTCGTCAAATAAATGTTTAAATTTTTTAGTAGCTTTTCAGTAGCTATTTAGTTCGACTAACGTCATTTTTGCTGATGATAATACCATTTTTTATTCTATTACTCTGCCACGAGTATATCGAGAAGGTATTGGATATAAGTAAAATAGGAGTTTTCGGCACTATTGCATTGGAATTGTATTTTAACATATTGTTACGATCGACAAAGAATAATTCACACAAGTTTGTTTAGTTTTCGTCACTTGGACTTCTTTTGTTTACTTTGTGTTTAAATTTTGTAATTAGAGAAACAGCCTATTGTGTATTGTAATATGTTATGGTAGGTAGTCTTTAGCCATTATTTAAGTATTTTTTTTGTTATGAATAAGTTCGCGTTTGACTGACATTGCGCCATTGAGAGAGAGAGAGAAGAAGTAATAGAATTCGAAGAGAAATAGTGTGCCCATTGGATCTGGGGATACTCACTAAAACTAGTTCTTTCGTTAGTATGCCAGGGTCACGTGTGAATGGTGTGATCAATCAATGGGCTCTAGCAGGTGGTGAGCCATCGAGCACTTCCACTGCCGAAGGAGCTAAACTCTTGATTATCTTCTCTTTTATGTGTGTTTTGTATTTGGTATTTTCCCCATGGGAGTAAATATGACTGTACGCAAATCATAAGCGTGACCCCTTTTAGGTAACAATATTGGTGGGTGGGAATAGTTTCCCAGGAGGACTCACGGTAGCCGAGCCTCAGCCCCCGCATGGAGCACATGCATGTAATAGGATTTCGAATCTATTCAATAAGTAGAGAAATATACACATGAATATAATGTTTAATATTGGCAAAGTATTATTTATGGTTTATACTTAAATTTTATTTAATACAAATAATAAAGTAATGAAAAAATGTTCCTTAATTAAAGTATTGCAACGCTTTACCTCTATTAACTAAAAATCCTAACTTATAATAAAAAATCTGTAAGATATAGTTTTGAAATAAATTTTAATGGAAAAACAAAACGTTTTGCACATGTATGGTTAGTTAATTGTCATACTGCGTAAATGTGAATGTCAAATGTCAATAAATGTGTTAAACAAATGCTGGTTTTGTTTTGTGGTTTTGAAAAAGTTTTTCGAAGTTTACTATAATGTGTCAGGTATTTAAAATTCATTCATATTGAAATACCTTAACTTTACAGGTGCTTAATTAAATTGTAAAAGTTTCAAAGTAATATTTGCAACTGCATAATTTTTCACGTATACATGGACTACGTAATTTAATTCAAAACAGCCGAACCGGCGAACATTGGTTCCTTTATTGCTCCAGAACAACTAAACGAACTGGAAGGCAACTAGTAATTCATTTACAACTAAAATACCTTTGAATAAACATGACAGTATGCCAGAAGTGAATACTGAAACTACGGTTGCAGATAGTGTACTACGTGATAAAATAAAAGTAGAATGCAATACTAAAATGGAGCAAGCCTCAGAGCATTCAACTGATGCTACTGGTAATCAAGCAAATCACGCAAATGATAAGACAAGTGCTGATGAACTTGAAAAAATGAGAAGAAAAAGAAAAAGGCCCAGACAAAGAAAACCTAAGTTTAAAAGGCAGAAGTTAATGTCAGAAAACACACCAACACAAACACACACCAATAATATAGTACATAAAATGAGCAGCTCAGAATCTGAAGATGATTATTGTTTGAATGTGTCTAATTTGCCAAAGGAATGGAGTTATATTCAAATTAAAAATTATATTGACGCAGAGGTAAGTTGCTGTTTTATTGGTGTGGCACCTTTTAACTAATGTATTGAATTTGATTTGATGTAGACTTATTTCGATTTGGTCTTTGTTTATTTAATTGCTTAAATATCAGACCTACATCTAAAGTAACCCCCTTTTTATACATAACAAATATCCCATGGTTATTCTTTGTAGCAAAAGTGCTTATTTTATACACCTAATTGTATATTAATTGATTTATTTCATGAGTAACAAATATTGAAGTACAAAGTCACTTTCACATTTATATATTAGTCGATAGATAGATAGTTCTTTATTTTATTGTATACAAATAGAAAATATTTATGAACTAATACAATATCTTCATATTAAATCAAATTCATCAAAATTTATGGATTAGAGATTAGATATGTGTTTTTTTAGTACAGCCAGCAATTTCTAGCTTGTATAATACATAGAATGTATTTTCAATACCCATTATCATTTTAAATTATGATGATAATGATGGTATATACAGTAGAATCCATTTATAATGACATCAAACGGAAGTGACAAACACATCACACTAGCCGGATTTCATACAAAGCATATTTACATACATAGGTACTTAGAAATGTGGTCCTGGTTTTTAAAAATCATTGTTAAATGACCAACCTCAAATTCCTTCGCAAGAGATGAGTTTGATCCTCCGTTGTCTAGTTTGCATTTAATTGCACCTTTCTCTTCAAAGGTAAATGCTTTAATTCACAGAATACTAAACCTTCAATCATTAATTTGTGCTATTACTGAGAGGCAACATAAAAATGAGCTAACCACAACATGTACAATAAACAGAACAAGAACGGAGTGCTAGGAAAATGTAAGGATGTTAGGAATCATCTTGGTCACTATAACTGAACATAATTTATTCAAAGTAAGCCATAATAAGCGAGGCCATTACATTCAACTTTGTTACAAAGAATTTTATATGATAACCAAACTACAAGCTGTGTAATTACTTCATACTGTATTAAACTTGGACAAAAGGCTATATGCATCTTGTTTTGTTATTTTATAGCTGGTAGAGTAACGGCAAGTGAATGCGTCCCATATATTCAAAGGGTGCAGGTTTGATCCTGGCCTGAACACATGCAACACTTAGGCAATTTTCTGCCCTATTACAATAACCACGTGCTAACAGCAGTAATGAAACCTACACATCGAGATAACAGATGTGTCAAACCTACCAAACTGCCTTTGTCAAGTGTGGCCGGTATACTGTCTGTTCCCCTATAATTGGAGGCCTGAGACCAGCAGTGGGATGTTTAAGGGTTGTTATTGTATATTATTATTTATATATCTTGTTTAATTTGAATGATTCAATACTAACTGCAATACTGACAGATTAATAAGGCGCCCATAGACCAAATTTGATTTTGGGTTTTCAGCCAATTTCAATTTCATGAAAGGGAACAAAAAAGAAAATGATGATAGTGGGACTAATTTTCTTTTACAGTGTGGACCAGTAGATGAAATAGAATTTGTGAGAAGCAGGAATAAGGATGTGTCTGACTCAATTTGGCTGCATTTTCCTACACAGGATCAATGTGAAAAGGCTAAGGCTATATTGGAGAATAGTATCGTTGAATCGAAGAAACTTTGTGTCAAAATGGAAGGTATATTTATCACATTCCAGGATTAAATTGATAATTATATAAAATTATATTGTAATGTATTTTTAGATAGATCAGCAGATAAAAGTTATACAATATTAAAAAATTAAAATCACATTTGGAGGGGGGCATCCTACCTCCTGTCTAATATATTAGATGGTCTCTGTGGTTGACTGACTGGAAGGCAGAGGCTCGAGGTTTAATTCCTGGCATGGTAAATTTTGGTAATGAATTGTCTGTTATTTACTATGAGGGTCTGGATGTCTGGTATCGGTCCCTGAATGGTCCGTTGTATATCACCCATAACACAAGCATAACTTGCTTAGCTTGGGGATATACAATGTGTCTTTGTCTCCCTATTATACATAAAGTATATAATGATAAATTTTGTAATTTTGGACCTCTAGTTACACTGTGTTATACTTTCTGGGAACCCTATAAATTTCCTGTCACAGTAACAAGAATTTCCTTTCCCCTTTTTTGTTATTTTCATTTTTTGCAGATTAGACTGAACTGCGAACATCACTTTGCCTTAGACTTGCCCTATTCCTCCTTGCCACTTTTTGTCACACCTAGCGATACCTCCTTAATTCTTGTCTGTGCACAAACTTTACGGACAGCTCCTTGTATGAATAAAACAGTTGAAGTGTTTTACATTCAGTCAGGCTATAGCTAACTAAAATTTTCATAAACTAGGATAATTATTATTATATCAAACATAATTATAAATAAGGATTTCTGGTTTGATTATGGGCTAGGTAAACTTTGAAATGAAGTTTCTCTTACTTAAAGTAGTCAGGATAAACTCTCAGAAAGACCTCCGCCCGCACTAATGCCGCGAGAGGGCGCGTGAGGCAGCCGCGCGTCCCTCTCAGGGCCGGGGAAACGTCACTCCCCGGCCCGCACACAGGAGAGGCCGCCTCTGTTTACGAGGCGGCCAGCCGCTGCCGGGGTTGCGGGTTAAGCTCGCGCATGTACCGTGACCCCGGCGCTAGGCGGAAGAAGGCTCCCATGAGGTTTTAGTGGGTATACCGGCGCCGGTCGTATTGATTAATCGGCGTCGGGGAGCCCCACATACCGGCCGCGCATGATCCCCCGCGTGGCTGACGATGCGACAACGCATTTCCTCATGTAAAAAAAAGTCGGGATAAACTCCAGAGACGTTCATTGTACAATGTATTATTATCTCATAACATTGTTATAAATTGTTTAATTTATGTTTTTTATACAATGTTGTGTGTTTGTTTGCTGCTTGATTAAAAACAGTCCACTTTGATTATTAATTATTTTTTGCAGTTTCGCATATGGATAAGGACTCCGAAAGTTTGGCAGATAAGGAAGCAGAGCAGTTAACACAAAAGTGAGTTTGATTAAAACAAAAGCAAATAAAGCAATGAATATTTAACTTTTGCTCATTTGAAATAAATGCTTTATTATTTTAAAATAAAACTGCACAGTAAAACATTGCACTGTTAAATTCATCCTGACATAATTACAACTTTATTGGAAGCATCTCCAGTTGTGATGGTGATGTTTGTCATGTACTAGTTTTTGAAAAATTAAATCTACACGATAAGCCTTAATTTTGATATAATATGTAACTGAAAATATTCCCAGTACAAATACAATCTTCAATTAATGGTATAGCTTAGGCCGTCCACAGATCACGTCACACGAATTTCAGGATTTTTTTGACCCAAAACGGGGGAACCGTTCTTGTCTAAGCCAGTCACTCCGCCCTGCTACTAAGGAGGGAGATAGGAGTCTTCCATTCCACTAGGGATTTAAAATGATTAAATAAATAAAAATTAATAAATTAAAACAGGAGATCCGTAATTAGCTTATATATATTACATTTTGAAATATAACTCCCACCCATTATCACACTTCGTCGAAACCTCCCCTCTTAAGGTGTGACGTAGTTTATGGATTGCCCCTTATGTGTTACCAGCTGCGTCTGCGACTTTACTTGTTAGCAGAGCAGACCATTGCACATGCAAAATTTAAAAAAAATAATCCTATTTTATAGCACACAATGGGTTACTGATGTGGACATATTGGACGAGGATCCAACAGGTCTATATGGTCTAAAACCAGAGTTCTTACAGTCTCTCAACATAACACCACCTTTAGAAAGATGGATTTGTGTGACTAATGTAAGTTAATATTCAAATTCAAAAGTTTTTGTTTAAAATATATTCCACTGGAGAACACACTTCGAAAGTCATATGTTGAAGTAAACAAATAATTAATAAACATATTCTTGCTGATAAGGAGTAGAAGCGGCAAGAAAGAAGAAATTGATTGACTTTTTGATAATAAATTTTATACAGAAACTAGCAGCCCCGGTAGACGTTGTCCTGCTCTGAAAAAATAAAAATCTGGGACCGGATTCCAGCGCCACCTATTGGTTCCAATTAGTCCAATAAGCTATCCTATCTTTCAAGTTGGATTAAACTGCACACGGTGTGCAAATTTGATTAAAATCTGTTAAGTAGTTTAGGAGTCCATCGCAGACAAACAACGTGACACCTAATTTAATGTATTGAGATATGTTACACAATTACTTTTCGAAGAAGAGTGCATACTCAGTAAGACAAAAACACAATATAAGAAAAGAAAAATATTATTGTAGTTATTTATAATAATGATATGACACACAAAACTTTATACTTCAATTTATCTTCACGAATCCTAACATGCTTGGCAAGATACAAACGTTATACAATATATATATATATATATATAGAGAGAGAGAGAGAGAGATAACTCTTTATTGCACACCAAAACATACAATTACAAAACAGACAATATTTACAATATTTTCTAGGTGATACAATACACGGCCTTATCGCTCAAAGCGATCTCTTCCAGGCAACCTAAATGAAAAACAAATTTGAATCAGGTGATGTAGGTGGTGCAGGAAAAAGGCAATGGACACATAAATACTCAAATTAATTTAACAAATAAATATACAAATACATGCATATATACATAGTTGTAAATATAATATACAATAATATACGTATACAATAATATATTACAAAACACATATGTAATTATAATAAAAGTATTAGCATGATTATATTGTGTTAATCAGACATAGCTATTTATGGATAAATAGTGTTTTCTGAGTAAATTTCTAAATGTTGGTAAGGATTTGGCCTCTCTGACAGTAAGAGGCAGCATATTCCAAAGTTTGACAGCCTGCACTGTAAAAGAATTATCATAATAGGATGAAGTGTGTGCAGGTGTCATAAGTTTTCAATAAAATATAGTATAAAGGTTGGAGAGAGCTGCTACGTAAATAAAGTTTTGTCATTTAAGTATTCTTCAATAGTATCCCTTTGGCAAGATACTTTTTAATTTGGTTTTAAAAAGTGTCGTACTTTGTATGCCATTAGTTCATTACTAAGAAATGTGATCATTAGCATATGAACTTGAAATATTTAATATAAGTGTAACTTTTTAATAATTAAGTGTTATTTGAAAAGTGTCTAGTTAAAAAAGGGGATACTACACTATTGAAGAATAGTTTTTGTGTACAAGTAGTTAAACCTTTTTAATAATAATGACAGCTGATAAAGATCCCACTGCTGGACTCAGGCTTTCCATTCTTATAGAGGAATGGACAGTATGTCTGCCACACTTGTCCAAAGAAGATTGGCAAATACATGTGGTTGACACATTTGTTATCTCGATGTGCAGGTATCATCAAGATGTTTTCCTCCACAGGTGATAGTCGTAAATATATGCATAATAGGTCAGAAAACCACATAAGTGGTGCATGCTTGTGTGTTTTTCTTTCTTCACGACCTTGGGTATGGATTGATAGTAAAGAAATTTTATATAATATTATGTATGTACATTTTTATTATACGGTTGATATATGAGTAATTAAATTTTTTGTCCACGGAAAGTTAGATGAATTCTCCAGGCTACATAATATGAAGTTAACTCAAGCTAGTTCCTATGAAAAGCTTAGTGTTGTGTTATATTATGTTGTTACGAGCTACAGGACTTGAATTAAAATAAATACCGCTGGAATTACCGTAGAGTTTATTAGAACTGTACAAACACGTGTAAAACAAGTACAAATAAAACTGGATGTAACCAGTTCACACTGCACGATTCAGTGCAATTCAATACGCGCAAATTCCTCCACTATACCGCTAATCGAGAGTACTACACACGTCTTACTCGTATTGTTGTCGTCGCTTGACTGCCCCACCCCTCCGTTCGGGCATTGTTTTATACTAAACTGTATAATACCTAACAAAGCGGCCGCGTTATGAGTTAATCAGCCATCTGGCAACCTTCGACGCAATGCAATAAAAATAAAAGGATTAGTTCGACTCTAATTACAGCCATAAAATAAGTACGATAACAACAGATGTTTTTAAAGTTTAAACACGAAGTAAACAAAAGAACTCCGAACGGCGTTTTTGCGACATGCAGGTGTGCGTACTTTGTCGATATATAACAATGTAATTAATTGAAATAACTATTTTCCATGTTTTTCTTATAGTTCAGATGTGATAAATCAGAGTTGCGTGATGTATTAGAACTGGCGGGCCATGTGTTGATGTGCGCAGTGTTTACTGTCCAAGAGAAATATGCACGGGTTTTGTATAGTCATCCATTGGAAGCGGTACAGGTACAGAACATTTGGAGGTTTATATTACAAATGTATTTTCATATAAATTGTATTTATGAAGTAAGCTTTTGTGAGAAAACACACCAATACATTGATACAGTACAGACCAACTCGATTAACAAATTCGCTTTTTATTTTACCTTCCAATGGTTTTAATAATCTTATACTAATATATAAAGCTGAAGAGTTTGTTTGTTTGAACGCGCTAATCTCAAGAACTACTGGTCTGATTTGAAAATTGTTTCACTGTTATATAGCCTATTTATCGAGGAAGGCTATAAGACTATACATTGTTACGAATTAGCGGGACTCGAACTAAAATGCCGTTAGAATTTTTATAGAGTTTATTAGAAAAATACGCATAACACAGGTAACATATAGCCGAACACAAAAAATCCAAACGTTATGCAGAAGGTTGAAGGTCCTCGCGATTTTCTTAAAAAGGGGGTACAGAGTTTTTGCTTTACGTATTAATGATTGAAGGTACAGAAATTTAATTAAATTTAGTCTTCTCGAAATATCAGATAGATAGATATTGTTTTTCAGGCTGTTTCAATGCTGGACGGTCAAAAGTTTTATGGGAAAAGGTTAAAAGTGGTCATGGAAAGATGTCCAAGAGGTATGACAATATTACCCAAAGGTCTTGATAATATAGGACTCGGATTGGGAATTAATGGACAGCCCGTAAGGAATATCGCAAAACAATACAAGAGATACCATACACAGAAAAGCTCTCTTGTTAATCCAATATTGTTCTCATCAATACATAAAAATGACACTAACAAATCCCAGTACGCAAGTAAAGATTTATCAGAAAAGGTTAAAGAAATCGAGTTGCATATGTATTCACAGAAAAAATCTTTGAAAACCAAAAACATTGAAGATGCTAACAGGTTTATAGTGACATTCGATAAAGATAATACAAATAGTGACGGTTCAGACCATGGTGATAAAAATGTTAATGAGATTAAGACCATTATGACTGCAACACGGAAAGTTACTCCAGTGAAAATGAATACCATTAACAAAGGTGTTGCAAAGCAAACTGTGCCAGTAAGACATATAGTATCTCCTGTAGTTGAAAAAACTCCAAATTTTATAAACGGCGCGGCATCTATGAATGTGACAAATGCACAACCAGGTCCACCAGGCATTACAGAGTATAGACCTCTCGGACCTATCCCACCTAGACCTGTATTAGGCCCTCATCCAGGACCAGCAGTAAGATCTGGATTTCCGGTTGCTCCGAATCCAGGAACTATACCAAGGCCAAATTTAGCAATGGGTCCGAGGCCTTTGCCAGGACCGGTGGCAGGACCCGTTAGAGGCCCAGGCCCTATGCCAGGACCGATGGCAGGACCTGTTAGAGGTCCAGGGCCTATGCCAGGACCAGTGGCAGGACCCGTTAGAGGCCCAGGCCCTATGCCAGGACCGATGGCAGGACCTGTTAGAGGTCCAGGGCCTATGCCAGGACCAGTGGCAGGACTTGTTCGAGGTCCAGGACCTGCTGCATTTGGGCCTGGTCCTAGGCCCTTTATGCCAAATCCTATGGCGCCAGGTCCTCCTAGGGGCCCCATACCGTTTGGGCCTCATGCAATGGTCAATCCATATTCAACTACAGTTAGATTGCGTAATGTAAGTTTTCCTTGAGTCTTAACTTTACCTGTGAGAGATTATCTGTGTTGTTTTCAGATGTCTTCTATTGTCTCATGTAGATTCAATTGTTTTCAAATTTTTTATCTCATCTTTTATTTAGATATTCCGAAGATGTATGTATTTGTATTAAGGGGGCTTGATTCTAATTATTATTATTGTGAACATAGACTTTTCATTCATCTTCGTCTTAATTGTTGTAATTTATCTTAGAAACCTTTTAATAAAACTTTTGATTGATTTTGATAAAAAAAATTAAAGACTCATCTTTTTTAGCTGCCATTAGACACAACATTCTCGTTTTTATGTGAGAAACTTTCTGACTGTGGACAACTGGTCTCCTTGCAACTCACCAAGCCGGGGTGTGCGGAGGTCACTTTTAACAATAGGTCGCAAGCCGAGAAATGCTTTCGTATCCTTTTCAAAGTTAATAAAGAAACCTATAGCGAAGCGCGTGTCGGACTGCGCACATTGATTTTTTGTAATTTAGCTAATTTGGTTACTAAAGAAAAAATAACAAAGCATTTAATAAAACATATTTCGAATCTCAATAACTATTCCAAGAATCTTGGAATGTTGATGTCTCAAGGACTTTTGGAACAAGTATGCCTCGTTGTTACTTATATAATTTTTGACTGTGGTTTTAGACTTTCTGTCTGCCTGAAAACTGTCTCTGAAAGTCTGAAAACCTTGCTGAGAAGTGTAGAAAAAAGTAAAGCGGAGTTCCGGGTTCCGAACCTAATACTTCTAAGCAACTGACATTTACGGCTAGGATGACATCTATACTATATTAATTCTGTAATTGGGACCAGGAGATTTCTGTTTATAAGTGTAAAAATTAACGACTCCAAAAATATATTTCTATAACAAAATTTATTCAGAAACATACAATGGTCTTCGTGCTAACAACTGTGTAATTGAGGTACAGTTCCTCTGAATTGGTAAGCAAAGTTAAGTTTTTCTTTCACCTTGTTGTACTTTTAATTAATTATAAAGGACTTTAAGATTTTTTTTATACAACTTTGTTTAGATAGAATTAGGTTTATTCATAATGTATGTTAAGTCAGGTTGTAATGTTTTTATACGTCGTTCTGGTAAGGTAGATAACGCATCGGCTTCCTTATGACCCGGCCACGACTTTGAGCGATCGGCGATGAAGCCGGATTTTGGCATTGAACGCGAAATCTCGCTTCACACATTCTAATACTTTTGTATTTTTCGTCCGCCGCGTCGTGTTTACTTGTCGCTCACAGTGACAAGGTCGTGGCCAGATGTTAAGCTCGGTGTGACGGGCGTCAAAACAAAAGTATTTTCGGTGTATGAAGTATGACACAAAACGACATGAAATATAGTTGCGTTTCCAGCGTACCGATGTTCCATGTGGCGAAGCGGAATTTTCTACTCTTGGCGTAGACTCGCGTCTTTAGCCGTGCCCGTCTTTAACACGGTAGCTTTTCCTACTTGCCACAGGCTTAAGGAGATGTGCCAGTGCGTAGTTTTGTGGGGACGCCTTAGCCATATCCCGAACATTCCTGTTTGGAACCATATTTGATGTGGCTTATTCAAATTTAAATAGGGCGTCTGCCGCCTGGTCTTTACAAACCATAATGGGAAATCATGGGAGGGAGTAATAAGGCGGGATACTAGGAAGAGGACTGTCACGGAGTAAAAGAAAGTGACAGCGGCTGCATGGTGGATCTTGGGATTGTGTACCAGTGTGGAATATTAAATGCCTGTCCGGCATTTAATAGCAGGTACCTTATGAGAGTAGGCAGGTAGGGTTGCCCGTCACATCGTCGCTAACCACATGGTCGTGACCAGACCGTTAATACCATCGAAGAACAATACTAGTAATGACAATCGCCTATAAAAAATGGTGATAAAAGTTATTTTTCAATTGCGTTTTGGTATAGACATTGATTATAGACAATTTTGATAAAAAAATATATTTAAGCGCTAAAATTGTTATGCACCATCTAAATTAGCAGCAGACAATTCGGTAATGGTCGCATTTTATAAAATAAATCGAGTATTCAAAGCCTTCTGCGTGAGTATTTCAGATGCTTTGGACAAATGATGAATAATAAATTTTAATGCCTGAAAAAAACCTGCATTAACGAATATAGTTTAATTTGTTGCTATAAATGTATATACTTATAGATTATTTAGTGGATATATTATAAAAATTATAACTGTTTGAGGTGTCTATTAATACATTATGTATATAATAGTTGTATATTAATTTTAATATTAAATTAAAACTAACAAATGATTATTTATTATATTATACTAAGGCTCTATTTTTTAGTATGTAGTCGATTGGGCTGGTCCTGACCTAGCTTACATAAATATAAAATAAGATACCTGGATTTTCCCCCAGGGGGTGCCACCCTGGACTCCCCCCCCCCCGTCCAGGTAGCGGTACAAGGGGATGCGTCCCCGGGGCCCCGAGCGGCCACTGTCACATTCCCCCCTTCACTCAGGCGGCCTCTCCTGTGTGCGGGCCGGGGAATGGTGTTTCCCCGGCCCTGAGAGGCCGCCTCTGCTTATGAGGCGGCCAGCCGCTGCCGGGGTCGCGGGTTAAGCTCGCGCACATACGCGCTAGGCGGAAAGAAGGCTCCCATGGGGTTTTAGTGGGTATACCGGCGCCGGTCGTATTAAACCGGCGTCGGGGAGCCCCATACACCGGCCGCGCATGATTCTCCCGCGCGGCTGACGGTGCGGTAACGCATTTCACCATGTAAAAAAAAAAAGATACCTGGATTTAGTCATTTATTTAGTCTTAAGGCACTGGGTAAAATTGCAGAGTTAACGATTGGAAGAACTTAGAATATTTACTAGAGTAATAACTAGATTTAAACTTAATGTTTAAGATTTTGCTAATATATAATTTAATTTTACAAACAGGGAATAGACTAAGAAATGATAACGCATAATGTAAGGGAAAAATAATATGCTGAGATAAAATCTATAACCAAATTACTGTTTAGGCACTCGAGATAATTGTAGATCTGGTTAAGGATTGTCGCAATGCCAACGCTCTTTAGGATTTTTCGGTACTGATTCTTCGATCGATATCTTTGCTTCCAAAGACGCGGTTGTTTTTCAAATGTATTATTATTTTATTATGAATTAAATAAAATAATGTTTAAATCTGGTTGTATTATTATTTAAACATTATCTCTGTTTTATGAAGACTAAGTTGTGTTCCCGCATTAGAGACCAGATTTCCAGCCTCTCTTTAGAGAGCGGCAGATTAAGGTAGCACCTTTGGTGTTGCAAATGTCTATAGGCGATAATAACCGCTTTCCATCAGGTGGGCCGTCTGCCTGTTACTGAACTCATGCAATGAATATTTGACAGTAATTGAAGATATAAAATGATTTCATGTCAAGAATTTGAAAGTGATTTTTTGCTTAATTTAATATAAGTTTAGAAAAATTACGTGCCATACCGTGAAGGTTTGTGATATTGGTAAATTTTTGATCAGTGACCAACAAAAAGGTTGTTTCGTTTACACCCTTTTTTAGAACTTTTGCGACAATAGGGACCCTAAGCAAGTTGTTTACTTGTTCTTTTGATTCAGTCTGTCTTTTCTGTTTGGATATTGAAGAGTGGCCTGTACTTGAGCGGCATAAGCTGTTACAGAGATGAATATACTGCGGTGGATGTGTAGAGTTACATGAGTGGATCGCGTTAAGAGCTCTTACATACTCGGCAGCTAGTATGTCCGTGACATACAGACAAACTGCAAGAGAATCGTCTACAGTTCCTACACTGACATGGTCTGGTAGAAAGAAGCGAATTATGTGGGGGAAAAAGTCTTCCCGTGCTTCTTCTAGTCCAGAAAGTATTGTATATATAATGTAGTATATGATTTTATATAAGTGTGTATATCTTCTAAAAGCTTTGTAACATGAAAAGACGGATCTTAAACTTCATACTCTGAAACTAAAAAGTACTCATTTTGATTATCTGTATTTTATTTGAGTGAGTGTATCGTGTTCTTTTTCTTTTATTATTAATTTTAAGACATAGGACTACTATAATCGCCTTTTATTTAAATTAATATAAATATCAACTTGTATGTGATTTGAAATTTAATTTTAATAAGCTAGTTCCTAAATAGTTAAGACTATAAAATAATATGCTACGTTATTTGCATTTAATTTTTAATAAAATATTTAGTTACAATATGGTGTTTTATTTTTGATTTTCCAATTGTGAATTAATGTATACAGTAATTATAAATCTATATAGTATTGTAAAATTAGTCTTCTGTTTTTTTATATTTTTTGTGTTTGTCTGTTTATTCGGGATTCGCGTAAAAACTACTGGGCCGATTTCGATGCGGTTTCCGCCGATCGAGAATAAATTGTAAGACATAAAATCTTTATAAGTGCTGCGGTATTTTCTGCCCCGAGAAGCCCGCGGAAATTTCAAGTCAAGTCTGGACCAAGTCGCGGGCATATCCTAGTAATCCTATACATAATACATACATATTAATACAATACCAATGTATAATACTAATATTATAAATGTGAATGTGAGTTTGTTTCGTCGCTAAGCTTTCCCGTTTTGATTACTCAACGGATCAAAATGAAATTTTGCATACTCATTGTCAGGGGTACATAAAAAGACAGGATACATTTCTTCTAGACAAAAAGACTGATCCCGAGAAATAGACAGAACAAATAGATGTGCTGCCGTTGCAATTTACTAACAAACATGCCGTTGCCACGTGTTTATTCAGAATGGCATAAAGTAATCTTTCATCTGGAAAAATATATTGTATTCGAGGCTTAAAAAACTGAATTGATTGACAAAATCTACATGAACGCGAGTGAAGCCGCGGGTAGAAGCTAGTATTCTATCATTCCGAAATTGTTCCTTTCTTTATTTTTTACAAATTAACTAATTTCATGAAATTCGGCTGGACGTAGATTATTTTTCAAAAAAACGATTTTGAAGGGTGAAATACAGTGAAGGTGAAGATTTGTATGGGGTCTTTACCCGTGAGGTAAGGGTTGCGAGGCACCATAATGGGCCCATCCCAATTTGTTTCTATAAACATTTCTTTAATTATCACGATGATGATAATGATAATCATGATGATGACGGTCATTGTGGTTGAACGGGTATAGCCTTTAATAGCTGGTTGCGCCAAGGAATACCTTGTAAATTCTTCCTCCTCATCCTCGCCATCAAGAATAGAATATACTTTAAATGAAGAATGCGCAAAACAAGTAACATTCTATTACTGTCAGTGCTGTCACCGCAATAAATATCATAAATTGTTGAGACACAATAAAGAAAATAAACTTACAATTTCATTTAATGATGAATGACGAGGGCAGTGTGGCGGCGGACTGGTGGCGAGGTAAGTCCTTCCTTGCTTCTTCCACTCCCTTTACCTTCTCCCGGCCATCGTATCGTGCCCGCAAAAGCCTACCTTGCTGCATTCCTTTAAGGACCCTTAGTCATTTGGCAGAAACGGAACTGAACTATACGGAACGGATTAGTCATTTTGAGGTCTTCAAGTAGAAGTAAAACAATGTTGTGTGTTTGAATTGCAGTTCAGGAATGCATGATGTAGGCTCGCTCCGCGCTTACTAAAGTACTACAAAAATGCAGACGCTTAGCAGCTAACGGAGCGAGCTATGTCCCCGCGGTAGGCGGGGCGTGGTCGCACGGGCTTTACGGGGGTGACGTCAGTGGAGTGATTCTGTCCGCAACAGTTTGTGAGCGGCCGCCGTGGCGATCGGACGTCTGCGGCTACAGGGCTCCCCCTCAAGCGAAGCGTACCGGTGGTTTGACTCGACGTCCACTGCGGGTGTGAAAATTTTCTGTGCCAACTGCCTTTTTCAAGGCGTCCGTATGGTCGTCACACACTGCCTTTTTCAAGGCAACCATGTTTCCGCAACGATCTTTACTGCCAACTGCCTTTTTTAAGGCATCCTTCTGGTTTCCAACTGCAGGGTGAGTTGGCGTAGTGCACAGCTTCAGGACGTAGGCGGGCTTCAGACGGTCGATAGAGACGTTGGTTTCTCTTCCAGGCAGCTTAATTTTGAAGAATTTATCATTTCGTTCCAGGATTGGGTAGGGTCCTTCGTAGGGAGGCTGAAGTGGTTTCTTCACGGCGTCGACTCTAACGAATACGTTTTCACATGTTGCTAGGTCGTGATGTACAAATGTCTTCAGATTATTCTCGTGTGTAGTGTCTGTGGTTGGAGTTAGGCTTCTGATAGTTGCTTGAAGTTTATGAACGAAATCTTCGTGTAGTGGTATACTTTGTGGTTGGGTAGGCGTTATGAAGGTTCCGGGAACACGTAGGGCTGTGCCAAAAGTTAACTGCGCGGCGCTCGTTTTTGTGTCTTCACGCACAGCGTTTCGTAGGCCGAGTAGCACCGTTGCCAGTTCGTCCGTCCATTTTCCGCCGTTTTGCAAACGGGCGGTTAGTGCTGTTTTAAGCGTGCGGTGCCATCGTTCAACTATCCCGTTGCTTTGTGGGTGATAAGCGGTCGTTCTGGTTTTCTCTATTCCTAGTAGTCTAGTTAATGATTGAAATAGCTGGCTCTCAAATTGTCGACCCTGGTCCGAGGTAATAGTTGTAGGGCAACCAAAACGAGCTATCCATTGGTCGTAAACCGTCTTGGCAACTTGTTCCGCTGTTATCTCACTGAGTGGTATTGCTTCGGGCCAACGAGTCGCGCGGTCGATCATCGTGAGTAGGTATCTGTGTCCTTGCGCTGTTGTAGTAAGCGGTCCAACTATATCTATGTGTAGATGTTGAAAGCGTTCGGTTGGCGGGAACGATGCGGGTTCGCTGTGTGTGTGTCGTTGTATTTTGGCGCGCTGGCACGGTACGCATGTTTTTGCCCATGTTCCGATATCGGTGTTCATAGATGGCCAAAAGTATTGCTGTTGTATCATCTTGCGTGTAGTTCGTATTCCAGGGTGACTAATATTATGCAGCGCGTTGAATGCTATGCGACGATAGTCATCAGGTAGATAAGGGCGGATGTATGCTGTTGATGTTTCGCAGTATATTGGTTTTGTCGAGCCGGGAATTACGATCTTTTTGATTTTTACGTTGGACGATTGGCTGTTGCAGATCTGGGGTAGGCAGGTGTCCTTTTCTTGTGCGCTAGCGAGTTCTTCAAAATTAATTAATGTAGGTACGTCGATTGTTTCAATGCGTGATAGTGCGTCGGCTACGGGGTTGTTTTTGCCGCTTACGTGTCTTATGTCAGTTGTGAACTCGCTAATGAAAAGTAGCTGGCGGGCGCGTCGTTGGGTCTCGCTGTCGGATGGCGGTTTGTGAATGGCATATGTGAGTGGTTTGTGATCTGTGTAGATGATGAGTGTTCGTCCTTCGAATAGCTTCCTGAAGTGTTTAACGGCCATGTAGATTGAAAGTAGTTCGCGATCGAAAGTGCTGTATCGTTGTTGGGCGTCGGATAGTTTCTTCGAAAAATACCCTAGCGGTGTCCACTTGCCGTTAGTGCTCTGTTGAAGGACGGCGCCGGCACATGTATTGGATGCATCGCACATGAGCGTCATTGGTTCTGACATTGATGGTGATGGGTGAGCGAGTAAGGCTGCGGTCTGTATGCTGGCCTTACACGCTTCAAATGCTTCTTCGGCCTCTTTTGTCCACTCGATCTTCGTTTTGTCCCGCTTTTTGCAGTTATGTAGGTAAGTGTTGAGTGGTATTTGGAGTTCTGCGGCCTTCGGTATGGAGTCACGGTAAAAGTTAATCATACCGAGGAATCGACGGAGCTCTTCGATGTTTGCTGGCCGGGGGTAGTCAGTAATGGCTTGAACTTTTTCTTGTGGTGGTTTTATACCTTCGGTTGACACGTCATATCCCAGGAATGTCAAATTTTTCTTTCCAAATACGCATTTTGATGGATTGATGGTTATACCATAGGCGTCAAGTCTTTGTAGGACTGTTTTCAAATGGTGTTCATGTTGTTCTTCATTTTCTGATCCAATGATGACGTCATCGATGAACGGGAATGCAAAATCGAGTCCATTGAGAACTTGGTGGATAAATCGTTGGAAAGTTTGGCCTGCGTTTTTGAGCCCTGGTACCATTCTGGGAAATTCGAAAAGTCCGAATGGTGTTGTGATGGCAGTCTTTTGTATGTCAGCTTCTTGGACTGGTAGCTGATTGTAGGCTCTGTTTAGGTCGAGTGTGCTGAAGATTTTCTTCCCGTGTAATAAGTACGTGAAATCTTTAAGTCGTGGTACGGGGTATCGGTCGTCTATAGTAACTGTGTTGAGACGTCTGTAGTCGCCGCATACACGTAAATCCCCATTTTTCTTAGGTACCACGTGTAGTGGGCTTGACCATGGACTCTTGCTGGGACGACATAGGCCTTGCTGCATCATATCTTCAAATTCTTTTTTGACGGCCATGTAGCGGTGCGGTGCGAGTGGACGAGTGCGGCAGTGGAGTGGTGGGCCATTCGTTTCTATGTAGTGTTCAACGTTGTGTTTTGGTGTTTCTTTGAAGCACGATGGGCGAGTAATGTCGGGGAAAGCGGCTAGTATGCGATGGTATTTTTTTCCACGTCGATGCTGCGTATTGTGGGTTCCGTTGCGTTGACTATTGGTGCCTGTACTGAGAGGTTTGTCACCTTATCAATAAGGCATCGGCTTGCAACATCAACGAGTAGCTTGTGGTGCTTCAAAAAATCGGCTCCGATAATGGGCTTGCTCACTGCTGCGATGATAAATTTCCACTTGTAAGGCCGACGCAGTTTCAAATCCAGCTCCAAGGTCTTTTCGCCATATGTTGGAATGACTGTGTTGTTGGCGGCATATAGTGAAAAGTTCGTAGGCTTGGCTTTGATGTTGCCGAACCGCGGTAGTACCGATACGTTTGCACCGGTATCGATGAGAAAAGATAGCCGTGATTTGCGGTCATAGACGAATAGACGGTGAGAAGTAATGTGGGCGTCGGATTCCGCCGCATCCAACGCTGTGCTTAGTTTTCCGCCGGTTTCTGGTAATTGCAGGGATGTGTGCATTTTCTGGCTGCATTTCCAAATCTACGATGATAATAGCAGATAGTTTGGCTGGGATGGTTCTGATTGTATCGCTCTCGGGAACGTGATCTTGATGAGTTACGATAGAAAGGTCTCGTTCGGTGTTGATTAGTCTTCAGCTCAGCTATTTCTTGGGTGAGGCGGTCGATTTTTGAGTGAAGCTCGCTGAATGCATTTGTAGGTGATTGTGGCTGTGGCGGTGACGTCGCTCTTGTAGTGACTGCGAAGATCGGGTTTGTTGGTGTGGAGTTTTCGACGACTTTGTCGGCCACCAACGCAAGCTCACTAAGTTGAGACTGCTTAGCAATATTTTCACTGATGGCCAGTACTGCATGGGCTGCTGGTGGCAGGTGACTGATCCACATTAGGCGGAGCACTGTTTCAGACACTTTGTTGCCAGCTAGATGTTGCATACGCCTTAGTAATTGTGATGGCTTCAATTCTCCAAGTTCCACTTCAGAGATTAGTCGCTGTAGTTGCCTCTGTTCAGATTCTTCGTATACGTTGAGGAGTCTCTTCTTGATGGTGTCGTATTTGTTGTCAGCGGGTGGGTTTAGTAAAATGTCACTTATTTCGTCGATATCCTGTCGTTCCAGTTGTCCAACGACGAGTTCATACATCGCCTTGTCGCCTTTTTTCTGTGCCGAGACGATGGCTTCAAACTGGACAAACCATAGCCTTAATCTGTCGCGCCAGAGTGGTGGAATTCTTGGTGTCAAAGCGAGGCCGGATACTTCCTTCAGTTCATGGCTGGCTGCTGCTGCTTTACTGCAATCTTCCATATTGTCTGAGCTTGATCGGCTAAACAGACGAGCAGAGTTTTCTATCCTGCAGGAATTTTGTTTCGAGATGATCCTTTCTTCAGAAGGTGGTTTTCTTGCGGGGTCACCACTTTTGAGGTCTTCAAGTAGAAGTAAAACAATGTTGTGTGTTTGAATTGCAGTTCAGGAATGCATGATGTAGGCTATCTATCTATTTCTTCGACTTCGCCGACCCTTATAGGATTGGGGTGGCAAAGCGGTGGGGGGTGTCGAGCCTAGGCTCTTTACCCCAGCATTCGCTCACAGGGTGACTACCCTGCGGTATTGTGGTTTTTGGAGCCGCCGTGGGGATCGGCAGCTCGCATGGCCTTTCAGCGGCTTCCGTTGGCCTTCGCGGGCTTCGCGTTGGCTCCTTCAGCGGCTTAGTGGGCCAATCATGGCGTCCGATGGCCATCACGGGCTTTGGGTGGCCATCTGGGGCGTCTGGTGGCCTTTCTGCGGCATTGTGGTTGTTCGCGACCTCACAACATCGCCCTAATCCGGGCGTATAAGGTCACGGGGGGTCGGTTTCCAGGGGCCTCGTATTTCATGGTCCGGTGGTCTTGCGTGCAGTGGGGCTGAGATCAGATGAGTGTGGCTGCCGTTGTCGGCGCAGTCAAACATACGACGCGCCGACATCGCCACAAAGTCACCCACACTGACTACTCCAAGGTCGCGGGCGATGACATCGTTTCGGACATACCGACCCGCGCCCGTGCATATACGCAAGGCAATGTTTTGTTGGATTTGTAGCTGCTTCTTCGTGGTGGCCGAGCATAGCGCATACCATGCTGGGGCAGCGTAGGTCAGCCTCGAGCGGAGATAGGTCTTATAGACCCCGATCTTCGTCCTCAGAGGCAGTTTAGACGACAGGACAGGTCGGAGCAAGGCTCTTGCAGTACGTGTCTGGTTGATGGCGTGTTCGACATGGGGCCTCATGCTCAACGACCTGTCTATGTGAACCCCGAGGTATTTGACCGAGGTCTGCCACTCTATCTCCTGACCTTGAAGCTGAAGTGTTTCCGCAGAACGGCGCCGGCGGGCGACTAGTAGCGCGGCGGTCTTGCCCACATTGACCGCCATGCGCCACTTGTCCAGCCACGCCGGTAGTAGGTCTAGCATGCGCTGCATTCGGCGTGCAGCTACATCCTCATTCCGTGAGGTCGCGAAGAAGGCGCTGTCATCTGCGTACAACGCCAGCGTGACATCCCTCTCCCAGGGGTGTAAAGAGCCCTCTAGTGTCGGAATGTCGTCGGTGTAAAGTCCGTACAACGCTGGCGAGAGACAGCTTCCTTGGGGAACACCGGCAGAGATTGTACGCTTCTGTGAAGTTGTCAGCTCGACCGAAACGCAGAAGTCCCGGCCATGGAGAAACGACGCCACGAGCTGCACTATCGCTGGTGGCGTGTCTGTTTTTGTAAGTTTGTATATAAGGCCTGCATGCCAAACTCGGTCAAAGGCCTTCTCCACATCCAAGAAGACCGCGACAGTGCTTCGCTCGTGGTTCCACTCACTGGCGAGGAGGTGTAGCACCCGTGCCAGCTGGAGCGTTGTTGAGTGGCCGCTGCGGAACCCGAACTGCTCCGCGCGAGGCTCGATGCACGGAGCTAGTCGTCGCAGCAGCAGACGCTCGAACAGCTTGGCAACATGGGATAATAGTGTGACTGGCCGGTAACTTGAGGGCAGGCGCCGATCCTTGCCCGGTTTCGGGAGCATGACAACTTTCCCTGTTTTCCAGACGTCGGGGAAGTGGCTGGTCCTAAGGATTCCGTTGAAGAGGCGCGCGAGAGCCGCGCAGCCCCTCCTTGGTAGACATCTTAGGGCTTCCGTAGGTATCCCGTCGCAGCCCGGCGCTTTCCGCCTAGGCAGTTGTAGTACCGCCTTGCGAACCTCGGCAGGGGAGATGAAGGCCTCCCCGCCTAGAGGTTCATGCGGGCGCGACAGGAACTCGGTGGCCGTAGTCTCGACGTGCTGGTGGTGTTCCCTTATCTCTTCCGATATATCCGCTGGTACTGGATGTGGCTTGAATTGCACCTCCAGGTGATCCGCGAAGATCTCAGCGCGATCCTTGGGGGCAAAACGCCTTCTGCCCTGATCGTCCAGCAGCGGGTAGGTGGGTATAGGCGTCCGTTGTAGAGCTCTGGTCAGGGCATGTAGATCCGTGGCGCGTTCGGAGGCCCGGTCGATTACACTCTCCCAGGTCTCTCCCCGCCAAGTCTTCACCGCCTCCGAGACCTGGGCTGTTAAGGCATTCAGCCTAGCCTTGAGCACCGGACATCTGGTTCTGGCCCACAAGCGTCTAAGTGCACGCTTGTGGCTGATGTCCTGGCTGAGCCGGGCTGGGAGCTCTGGACGTCTGCTCCGCGGTGCATACATCGTAGTCGTGGCTTCCCTGGCGGCCTCAATCCGCTCCATGACGAGCCGGGTGGCTTGTTCCACCTCTTCAGGAGTGGAGAGACCGCCTAGGGTTATGGTTTCTTCCATCTTGGCGGCGTAGGCTGCCCAATCTGTCCTCGTGCTCAGCGGCCTACGCGGCACAGCGACCACCGCGAGGGCGAGCGTAACGAGGATAGGGAGGTGCTGCGAATCAAGGTCATACAGCACCTCGATGTTGACCGGGCAGTTGAGATGTTGATGGACTACGATGTCTAGCACATCCGCACTATAGCGTGGGTTCGACGGGATATGAGTCGGCGAATCGGGTCCAAGTACGGTGAGGCCGCTGCTCTCGGCGTCTTGTAGCAGCCTACTGCCGACCGGGTTGATCACCCGTGACCCCCATGCATGGTGCTTAGCGTTTAGGTCGCCAGCCAGCAGTGTGGGGGTCGTCCCGTCGAAGATGTTTCTTAGATCAGTGCGGACAAATCGGGGGCTCGGCAGGCGGTAGCCGGCGAATATTTTCGCCTCCCTGCCGGCCGCTTTCACTAGCACCCCGATTGCGCGGAGCTCTTCGAAATCTGGGTGTGGCAATTCATCATGTACGATGTCCCTCCTCACCAAGGCAGCCGTTCCCCTATACGGCACTCCTCGGGGAGAGACCTCGTCGCGCCGATACACGATGAAATTCTGCAACCGGAATGGATTTGATGGCCTTAGTTTCGTCTCGCCCAGGAGAATCACGTGGACATCCTGCGACTGGGCGAGAAGGCGAAGTGGGGTGGTTTTATCCGCAACCCCCCCTGAGTTCCAGTATAGTATCCTAATTGTTCCGGTGTTATCCATTTAGGGGTGTTTGGAGCTTGGTCAGGCTTCTTGTCGCCGCTTCTTGGAGTTGGACTCCCGCGGCGATCGAGGTGACCAGTTCCGTCAGGGCTCCACAAAACCTTTCCATTCGGTCCAGACGATGGAGAATGGCTTGAAGTGGGTCCCTGGCGCTGGTCTCTCTTCCAGTGGTATCTACGGTTGGGGCGGAGGTTGGGGCGGCGGTGCGTCTAGCTCTGCTCCTTTGGCGGCGTTGTGGTAGGGGGGGTTGTACAGTTGGTACGTCCCTCAGGGGTATTTCGGCCTTGTCCGAGACCGCGGGTGTGGGTTTCCCCATGGGCATCTTCTGTCCGCAATGCGGGCAGGGGGTAGGGGGGGGAGGTGGCCTCGCTGTTCCACTCCTCTCCTGTAGTTGTCTTGGGGCAGGTGTTGGAAGTGGGGTGGCTGCCATATCCCTGGCGGCTTTCCCCGGCCTCGCTTCCCGGGCAGCAGAGGCCTTCCGTTTTTTGTGTTTCTTGCCCCCTCTGTGTCTTCTTTTAGTGGGCAGGGGAGCTCCACGATCTGTGGGGTCGTTGGCTCTTACTTCTGTGGGCACTTCTTGGTGCCCATCTGGTGCAGTTGATGTTGGCGGTTTCCGCCCTGATGGATGTAAGGGAGCCTGCGTCCTCCTTCGCTCGGCCCTTGTTGGGAGTCTCTCTGTCCCTGGTGGTGGGGGGGGCACTCGCACTTTCCTCTTCCGTGCCTCCCTCCTGAAGTGTGGGCATTTCTTGGAGCTCGCCGCATGGTCGCGCCCACAGTTGGCACATGTCGGCGTCTCTTGCCTTGGCCTCTCGCACTCTGCCACTAAGTGATCCCCTGCACATCTGACGCACTTGGGTGCCCGGTGGCAGTTTTTGGATGAGTGTCCGAACTTTTGGCATCTATGGCATTGGGCGATGGCCCCATGCCCCGCCCATGCCTCAACAACTACACCCTGCATGTATAGCATCTGATTTATGGCATATAGTCTCTTTAGGCTTTCTTGATCTAGATGCTTAAGAGAGGCATGAAATAGGCAACCGGGCTTGCCTCCTACGCCTGGGATATGTCTCACGAAGTTGACTTCGTATCCCTGCTCTTCTAGAGTGTATTTTATTTCCTCCGGATCTGTGTCCGGAGGCAGTCCTCTTATGGCTATTTTGGTCGGTTTTTCAGCCGTCTCGCTGTAGCAAAACCATTGAACATTTGGGTCTGCTTGAGTGGCCTCTGTTAGGTACTTTTGTACCGTTCTAAATTCCTCTCCGGTAGCCGGCATAAATCGCACGCCTTTTCCAAAGGGGCGTGCATTCGGTGCAAAACCTAGTTTTTTATGGAGCACTTTAAAGTGTTCCGTCCATCTAGGTAGGTTGTCCACCACTATGGGTGGGTATCCTTTTTCCCTAGTTGTGATTGGGGCGGCTTGGGCGGCGTGGGGATCCTGCGCAACTGGGCCCGGCGTGGAGGTCGCCGTGGGCACTGGCGAGGTCCGACTCGCACGCGGCCATGCGGTCGGACTCGCTCGTGGCGACGCCGCGACTTCCGCGAAAGATATATTTGTCAGTACAGGTGGAGTAATCCTACCTTGTGCTGTAGCCGCGGCGTCGTAACGTCCAGCGGCGGCAGAGCCGCCGTTTTCGGCGGCAGCGTTTTTTGGGTACTCCGATGCGGCGGCGGTGGCGGTGCACAAACTTTCCAGCTCCACGTAGGACGTGGAGCGCGATGGTGGTGTTGAGTCCGCCGACTCACTGCTGCTGACATCTGATGAAGTGGTTGCGGAGGAGGAGGCCATCTCTTCCCCTCCCCCCTCCTCTGGTCTCACTGGTGACGGCGTTTTGGCCAAATCTTGGCGTTTGTGAGGCTCGTCTTCATCCTCTGAAGGTGACCTCCTACTTTTCACCCCTACCTGGCGTGGGGTCCTTTCTTCCCTAGCCGGATGTTCATATCCGGTGGGAGTGAGCGGAGCCCCGCCCGCGGTGGGGGGAGTGGTGGTGGTACGCGACGATGATGTGGTTGTCGTAGCGATGGGCCTGTAGGCCAGCCGCGGGTCTCGGCTCGAAACCACAGGTTTCTTCGGCGGTTCCGCCATGCTACAGTTCGTATAGACTAAACTAGCACTAGCACTACACTACATCGAGTCACTGTCTCACTTGGCACTATTGCCCACCAGGATCCTTCTCCATGAAGGGGTGGTGGGCAATACACTGTTGCTCGTCGTTGGCGGCGGTGTTCCGCCAGCCAACGACGGCTGCACTCGGTGCGGCTACGAAGGGAACGCTCCCGGGAGGCTCAACGCGTGAACGGATCCTACTACCGGGAACGATTTTCGCGAACGACACGAGCACGAGAAAGGGACGGCGATAGTAGTTCTCGCATGCGCGAGAGAGAAAGCAGTACGTACTGATCGATGTAGGCTCGCTCCGCGCTTACTAAAGTACTACAAAAATGCAGACGCTTAGCAGCTAACGGAGCGAGCTATGTCCCCGCGGTAGGCGGGGCGTGGTCGCACGGGCTTTACGGGGGTGACGTCAGTGGAGTGATTCTGTCCGCAACAGTTTGTGAGCGGCCGCCGTGGCGATCGGACGTCTGCGGCTACAGTCAGAACTTGAAAGCAAGATATGCGTGTGTTATGGGTAATATACAACGAATTACTCTAGGGCCAAATCCAGAAACCTAGACCATAGTAAATAACGGAGAAAATTCGTTACCGAAATTTACCCTATCAGCAAGCGAACACAGAGCCTCTGTGTTGCAATGAGGTAAGCCTGAAAAGGCTTAAACCGCTCAACCAGAGGTCTTCGGACAACTGCATAAACAAGGCTAATATAACAGAGAACCGATATAATTGATGTCAAACATCTTGGCTAATTGAATTAGGTACACATCATTGGGATAATACAAATGCGTTTATTACGTGACTGCACTATGTTAAGTGGGATGGAAATGTAGGTAGCTTGGGTACATAATTATGTCGTATCGTAGGCAATGGCAGGTCATGGAGGGTAGCTGCTTGGGCCAAATTCCTCAAGGGGATATAATAGCTGGATCGCAAAGTTCAAAATGCTATAGAATCATGTTCATGATAAATTCAAAGTTTCTATTTAAGATAACCAAGCTAGAAAACCTTTCTTGAAAACGTGTACAAGAAATAGATTTCAAGTAGGTAAGTATTATTTCTCTCAAGCTCACTCTCCGAGTGTATTTTTTTTTAAATCGTCTTCTCCTCCGTCATATACCAAGACAGAGCCTTTTCATTTTCTTGTCTTGTTTTAATAGTCTTATTCTAGTATATAAGGGATAACAAAGTGGGGGGTGATTTTGTTATGTTTGTGGAGGTATTAGACACCTCCGGGTCGACAGTGAATAAATGAAAATCCAGAACACATGGATAGTAGGCACTTTAATTCCACAAGTAGAGAGAGCGTTATATATGAACACATTAAGTACAATATTAGTATTGATGATTCGGTGGTTTTTTTCCGGGAAGGAAGTGCTTTTTATATCTGTCATAATATGACAGAATTGTTTTTCCTTTTGTGTTAGTGACGTGACGCGCAATTAGTGCTGTGCACATAATGCCGCCACATGTTTTCTTATTTTTTCTTTTCTCTTGTTTTTATAAATACAGATCTAATTTCCTGATACATATTTCTTATTTACTAATACAGTTATTTGTCTATCTAATTAATTCTATAAATGAGTGTAATATTGGACAACAGCATATATTCTACCTGGAATCGGACCGAGCTCAACTATTGTATATCTAGATTTTATAGAAAAAAATATATAATCTGATAATTTTAATATACTTGAAAATTAAGATACTGATATGAGCAAGCTCGGAGTATTAACCACTATTTGTGTTAGTAAACTCGTATGTTATATGAGTGCACTCGACCCGAGTATCCTACTCGGGACGTGTGAGACTTTTATGCGTGTACACTCGTAAGAAGGCACGCCGTATGAGTGCACTTGGTGCGACTTTGGTCGTGTTGACGTGGTTTAACATCATAAACAAAATGTAAGTCATTGAACAGTTCCTAGTAATTTGAACTAGTGTATTAGTTTCGAAGTTACTTACTCCACGCACTTCATTAAGCTCTGTTTTGATGTTAACAGACGTGAGGAAACGATTTCGCAGGGAAGTTGTAACAATAAATCGGTCATCACGACCGGTGGTTGCTCGAGTCCTGCCTGTACCACGTCTCCTTCTGTAAGAACCTGTCTCCACAACCTTCTGTATATTCTAGAAACCGTAGACTGGTTTAAATTTAAATTTCTACCAATCATTTATATCGCCTTTGGCGACAAGACCGCCCCTTGTACTATAATTTTATGTGCAATAAAGTCATTCATTCATTCATTCATCGTTCGTTCATCCAAGCTCTCCCGCACCAATGCTACAATTTGAGCCGATTGTTCGGACGAAGTATCCATATTATGGTTCAAAAACTCTCGATGAGTTAAAAAACTAACCCAACAATTCTGCTGATAACAATAATTCAATTGACAAAATAATAAAAAATCAATGAGAATCAATTTAAAACTTTGCTATAAATAACACGCAAATCTGATATTACGAGTAAATTTTCCTTTTTTGAGATTAAGAGCCAGTCTCTCCATATTTATATAATTTAATTTAAAAAGTTTGCATACTTATTTAAAACAATCATTTCAAAGTAATCCTGAACTTTGATACTGTTTATGAGTCTGTCAGTTTATATATATCATGTATGTATTTATTATTAAAATGTAAGTAGATCGTACTATTTGCTACGTATACCACTATCGCCATTATCATCTCAATTCATTCCTGGAGTTGTCTGGAAGAGATGGCTTTTTAGCGATAAGACCGCCCTTTGTACTACATAAGTAGATATAATTTTAGTCTTTAAGTTCATGTTTGTATTGGTGTACAATAAAGTTCTATCTATCTATTTATTAGGTATCTATGTATTAAAAACCTATAAGTACAAAAGTTTAGAATGTAACAAGTTATATTAAAAATAAATATAAATACTTATATCTAAGTTTAAAATTAACAACAAAAAAGATAATAATGATTTTTATAAGAATGATAATCTTTCTTTGATAAGAATGAGTTTTTATCGTTAAAGGCGTTGCGCCCGCGCAACATGCTCACCGCCCTAACCGGGCTGAGGCCGAGTTTAATTTATGACCCAAACTGCACGGAGAAAATAATTCTACTATAGTCGTCCGGTTACCGGACTACTTACTGGTATTTTTATTGCATTGTCTCACTGAAAGCTCCGGAACAACAACTTACTATTTTAAATTTGGTATCTTGCAGTGTTTATAACATACGAATCCCACGCAAGTAAAATGCCCGGTATAGAGTGATTAGATAAATTTTAATTTCATACATAATACTGACAGAAAGTATATTATCCAAAATACTATTCCGGCATTACGGAATTATGCTCCATATTAAGTCATTTCTCCTGCCACTCCCCACGTCAAAAGCCGTTGAAGGCATAGCCTACCAATTTGTCAAAATTATACACGCAATTATGGGCAGTGTAGCAGGGAGAGGCGATAATGGCGTGTAATATTGATAGATGAGATATAGTGGAGCATGAAACACGAAAGCCTATTTGTTTTTCTTTGAAAAATCTTCGTGGAATCTCCGACAACTGATCACTAGAACGATTCATGGTCGTTTCTTGTATATTACTATTCATTCACTTGCCTCACCATACATAGTAAATTGTCATTAGTTTTGTGGAGGCTAAGTCAAAATTTAACCATTAATAAGATATAGACATAGACAACACTTTATTGTATACCAAAACAAAATTACAAAAGTGCACAACAAGACAATAGTTACTTGGTAAAACAAACGGCTTTATCGCTAAAAGCGATCTCTTCCAGGCAACTTGACTCAAAGGAAATTCTTTAATTATCTGTAATTATTATGCAACAAAGAAAATGAAAAAATATATAAATAAAAATGATATACATGAACAGCAGATTACAGTGTAAAGTATTGTAAACTAGCAAATAGATTATTGCGTAAGACTAACATAATGATTCCTGAGTGAATTTTTAAATATGGCAAAAAAATTAGCTTTTGTGCCCCTCGCTTATGGCAGGAAAAGAGTGAAACGTAGAGTTACGCCCACGCTGATCCTAACGCATCAGTGCTTGAGAATGCCTCGGGAAGCAGTGCAGACGCACTTCGTCAACAGGGGGATGACTCTTCCGCTCCCTAGATGCTGGAGGGCCCTTGCAGCGGTATTACCGGAGGAGATCTTGCGCATATCTGCGTTTCCGGAAAAGGGAGCGAATGCAGTGACGTGCTCTAAGGGGCCATCCCTAACTTACTTTACACATTAAGAGGGGGCCTCAACAAACTGTTATATTGTGTAACAAGCGGTGGGACGGGTCCTAAATCTCGTGACGTCACATCACATGCTACTTTTTTTTATTGTAGGAGTTCAGCAGACAGGCAGACGGCCCACTTGATGGAAAGCGGTTACCATCGCCTATGGACATTTGCAACACCAAAGGTGCTACAAATGCGCTGCTGCTCTCTTAAGGGAGACTGGAGAACCTTGTCACAGAACACAACTTTAGGTTGTTATGGCAACATACTTTAGACCAGGGGTGGTAGCCATCCAGTCCGGCCGATGCCCTCCTACCAGGCTGTGGGTTGTTTTGTCGCCTTTTACGACAGGCCGCCCGGCCGCAGGAAATGGTATTCTTTCTCCGTTCAAGCACGGATAAAACTTACGGAACTGCTGTTTTAATTTAATAATTTGTCGAAGTAATATTGCAAAATATCTGATATCACACTAGAGAGGAAGGTGTCTCACGAATGTGACCAGCGGTGACAAGGACGGGGGAAAAATCATGAAACTTGTTTGACGTGCTAATGTATATGCCGACATTGATCTTCGCTTTGTCGGATTTTTGCTTACCGTAACTGCCACAGTTACCGCTCGCAGGTGAGTACGCGATTTAATTAATTAATTTATTTATTTATGGAAAACCTACAGCTAAAACATTTGGTTAGATATCTAAAATTAATACAAGAAAGCCAATGACAGGTTTTCACGGATAATATATTATATCTTAAAGTAACATGCATATAAAAAAAAACATTAAAAAGGCACCGAGAAGTCTAATCACTGATGAAAAATTTCAGGTTTAGACATAAATTATTACATTAATACAGACATTAATACAAATAAAGCAAAATATATGTATCCCCGAATTGTATAAATTACCTTCACAGATTGCGCAATTAGCCTGCTTTCAATGTAGAAATATAAGCAATATTTTACTTGTATGGTTGTATACAAACGTTTACACAAGAGGTGTGATGAGTCGGTTGGTTCAGCAAACTTTCTTATTGAGTCCCTTTCCTGAGTATGTTTGGAAAGTTTGCCATTTCCTGACGAGAACTTCGAGTTTCCGTCCACAACTCTTCGCGGATGGTTGATTGCAGATCGTTCAGAATTTTAGGTATGCAGAGCACCACGCTCGGTATTTTATTAGATTTAATCGTCTTCAATAAGTGCAGTAATTAAATAGTTGTTTAGTATTCTTGGTTCGTCTTTAATTTTGTCTTGGTATTTGAAATATTAGTGTATCGTGCCTCGACAATATTGTTTTGTTGAATAAATCGGAGTAGGATGAATAGAACAGGTTTTATGGTTTGTAAAGTAATAATTACTTTGTTGGGATTTTCAGCAAAAAGTTTTTGGTATTACTTAGTTTTGGACACGAAATGTAATTTTAATGTGGTAATTGTAGCAATATGAAAGATGTTTAATAGTTGATACGTTTTCTCGTCGACCATGCGTGAAGATGAAATTCTCTGAGCAGTGCGTGCAGTCCCTTATGACATAAATTGCCGAGACGTGAACACTGACCGTTGGACCGATTCACAAATTTCAAGTCGCTCAGTGTGCTATGCGAGCGAGCTATTATTTGTGTTTCTTTTATGGATAGAAAAAAAATTGAGAATATTCGTAAGAGAACCCGTTAACCAACATAGCTTGAAAAATTAGCAAGTGGCCGTGAGCAGGTCACGCTTGTCGTAGGATCGACGGCCGATGGAGCGAACATGTCCCAGAGTGGATACCCCGTTTCGGTAGGCGTGGCGTAGGATGATCTTTCTGGAGCCAAATTCTGCTAACGCCTTGGCGTTGCGAAGATATTCAAAGTGCGATTAGATTGCGATAGAGTAAAAAATCGTATTCTAATAAATCTGTCTTATTTTCTTGGTATCTTAGCGGCGGCATAATAAATATTAGAAAAAAATTGGTTTCACCATTAGCAGAAATGGCATAAGCCAAAATGAGTATTGTAAAGCTACCAAAATTTTAAATATTTATTTGGCTAAAGTGGCGTGACTTGGGCACGCCATTGTAATGAACAGAATACCGAAATTAGACAAACTTGCAATTCCTTGTTTGTTTGATTTTGACGTGATAATAATAACTGAATTACGCCCCAGACGGTGGACGGATGTCCTACGCTAGGTCGCCGGTAGGGCTGGATCAGGAAGGCTGAAGGATGATGCAGACTTGAGAAAGCCCACATTCAGCAGTTCAGCATCCAGTTCCAAAGAACTACCCTTACCACCTCCAAGAGTATTGGGATTCTTGTTGTCGACATCGCAAACGATGTGCAGTTCAGGGGCCATCTTGAAGGTAAAGTAAAACTTGCCTCCAAGAAGCTGGGGGTGCTAAACCAGTCCAAGCAGAATTTCACACCGAGGCAACACCTTGTGCTTTATAAAGCTCAGGTGAAATATCTTCAAAGCCGGCAGCGCGTTAGTGATATATTTGGTGCTGCAAACGTCCATAGGCGACGATAACCGCTTTCCATCAGGTGGGCCGTCTGCATGTCTGCTGTACTCCAGCTATAAAAGAAGTCCAGCAGTGGAAACTGGCTGAAGAAGAAGAAAGCTGCCAAGTAGTGCATGGTATCAGTGAGGATTCGAATCTAAATAATGAGAATTAAATGCCGTTGCGTTAGTCCCTGCACCATCACAACTATTTTTCTTTATTAAACATTCTTATATTCTTTTAGAATGTAAAGTGTCCTAAGGACTAGCTTTATCTTGAGAAAGGAAGCTTAGATTACAAAAGTATTTTCCGCTTACTTGACAAATATGGAAATATTTTTTGTGATTCATATTATTAAAAAAATAAACTCTTTTCGGACTTAAAATATGTAACGCTATTCAACAGCCTTTATTCTAAACAGCAAAGTGTTGTTTAATAAGATAAACAGAGCATTATGGAATGGATACGTTATATTGTTTTTTTTTCTAATAATGTATTTCGAAATTATGCGTGCGTAGAGCCATGCTGAATCATCATTAATCATCTTACTTAGGACTCTTAGGGCCAGCTCGATTGGTGTATATTACGCTCTCATAGGATATCGGCATGGAACGGCTGGTCTTGAGCTAATCGTGTTTCGTACCATGGGTTTTTTTTTTTTTTTTTTTTTATTGCAGGAGATCAGCAGACAGGCAGACGGCCCACTTGATGGACAGCGGTTACCATCGCCTATGGACATTTGCAACACCAAAGGTGCTACGAATGTGCTGCTGCTCTCTTTAGGAAGCCTGGAACCTGGTCACTAATGCCGGAACACACCACAAGGTTGTTATGGCGACATACTCTAGACCAAGGGTGGTAGCCATTGAGGGTGAGAGTTCGGATGTCCTACATTCCTCTCTTTCTATCATTTTTTCTATCCTATCTCGCATTCTAATCTTGTATTCCATACAGTTTTTTGGCCCTTCGAGCCGGATCAAAAAACTATAGTGGGTATACGGTTTTAGTTTAGGAGGGAAGGGAAAAATGTAAGAAATACCAAACCAACGAGCGTTGTTTATGTTTATGTAGCGTTGAAAATATGAAATTATAAATGTGTTGTAAAGCATTAGGCCGTAGTTGTTTATTTGTAAAATGCTGACTACTACAGTTTTACAAAAATTATAATTTCGATTGGCAGTTTTCGTGTGCGCAGATAAGGTAGGTTGGTTTTCGACAGGTAAATCTATAATAATATGAACTTTGTTAATAAGTGTAAAAAAATAAGCTCTGTCTCGTTTAAACGATTTGTATGCTGTAGAGAGCCATTGAAATTTGTCGACTACGCAGGTACATGGGGAGGAGTTATTAGCTGTGTAAAATTATACTTACGTAGATCTTTATAAAGATATTGAAATTGATATAATGACAAGTGACAAATAAGAAATGCCGACGCTATGGGTTATGTCATGGTTTTGGAAGGGGTGAGGCAAATAATACGCGTCATCGTCAGTAGCACGGCCTGAAGTTGGTCGGACGTACAAACATAAAGTCACAGGCACATTAACTCTATTCCACAATCTGTGGATATTTAATTTTGTGGTAAATAAATTGAAATTACTTTGACATTTTTAATTTATTTTTAAATGCGTTACTTATAACAAAAATATTATTTTATACACATTATAAAATAGAACATATAACAATTTTAATTTTGTCAATTAGCATTTTATTGTATTTCTAACGCCACGTGTCGAAAATAATAAAATCGATAACACGTGTAATATCAACTGAACTGTTAGTAGTCTCTTTGTTAGTATATAAAACGTATTGTAAGTGGTAGTTTATCTATTCTGTGTAGACTAAAGTCGAAGTACAATGGCCATGAAAGAATGAGTCTCTTGCTGAAAAAACGGCACAATGTTCCAGTAATAGCAGATTATGTTAATAACTCGATTCCACTGTTCGCAGCGACCTGAATAATCCCTACTCTGAATTCCAAGCCAGTCTGCTTCGGAGGAAACTGTTAAAATCGAGTTTAAGATAATTTACATTGAAGAAAGTAATGCTTCAAAATTGCTTGTTTGTAAAATATTTTAGTATTTTTAAGAGCCGTTATCGATTATTAATAAAATAATAACAAGAATTCGCTTCGCGAAGTCGCTCGCCCCGAAAACTACGGTAAAGTTGTGATGAGGTCTTCGGAACAATAACATAAAGTCAAATCCAAAAAAAAGGCGCTGGTCAGTCACTGTTACCAGATGGGGGATTCCCTGCAAAATCGGGGTTTTTTGTGACGTCAAGATTCTCCGGGGGAACATTCGGGGGGAATTATTTTGGTGAGAGAAATTTTGGAGATATTTTAACTACAGACAAGCAGACATTTCAATTTTATTTATCTATCTCGCAAAAATAAAATACATGTTGCTTTATTATAAACTTCTATGTATTTACGGAACATAAATAATCAACAATTTTAATTACACACGCTCGATAGCCCCCTTCGACGTTAGAAGTTAATACAGCTCGCATAGCCGTATTTCATAAAGTTTTGTGAACTCGCAAAATAATTAAATCACAGCGATACCGATCTCGATTGCGGTTATTAAAGCTTTTGGTAATTAAACTTGATTTATAAATTTAAACGCGTCCCGTAAGTAGGTGTTTCAATTTCAGTTATTAATGTCTCGTGACGTAACTTTTTATCGGACTTCATCGGGGTGTGAGCGGAAAAGTAAAGAAATGAATGAGTAGATAGGCAGACGGTCCACCTGACATTTGCGATACCTGATGTTGTAACTTTTGCAATACCACGGGAGACGGTAACGCGTTGCCTTAGGATGGATTAGAGGCTCCCAGCTATGATGCAGGCCCCGGACATGCTCGCCAAAGAGGAGGCGGAGCGGGAGCGTGAGCGTACGTCCTTGCTACGCTCCCGCCAAAGGAGGACGCATCGGCGCGGGAGGGCGGAATTAACGGCGTGTGGAGAGGGTTTCCAGACGCTGTTAATGCCGCCGAGAAAGAGCGCATTGGTGTTCCGAGCACGCTCAATTCTCCCGTAGGGCGCGTTACAAAACGCACAAAGAGGATGATGTCGCCTGGGGCTTCCCCCCATGGTAGTGGAAAAGGGCTTATGGGCCGCCACCTGTCAGGGCCTGCAAAATTGCTAGGTCAAATACTCGTTGCCCTAGCGTAAGGGCGAAGGACGGAACATTGGGAGGCTTTAATGGGTATCCCTATCCGCGGCGTGGCAGTAGCACTTCTTGTGCAACCCCAATGTGGCGGATCCCACACTCACCACCGCGTTTCTCCTTGTGTTGGATAGTCCTCAAACATATTTCCCCTGGTTAAAATAAGGTTGGATTAGAGCGTAGATCGTCTCTAAGCCTCCGGCCAGGTGGCCAGTGCCAGGTGACGGTTGAGACCGACACCACGACACACTAATTTTGTCGCATTAGTGTTCCGCGTAGGCTCACCTCTCCTCCAGTGGTGCGAGTTGCTTAGTCCCCCCGGCATTGGACGACGCCGATGGGCCACCGCCTGCCAGACTCTGGTATGAGACGTAGAAACTTTAAAGTCAAAGTAATTTATTTGTTTGAAACATGGACATTTTTGCAGATGCTAAGTGGTCAAAGTAACATATTTCGCCTTTGATAGGCATACAACTTTTTTTGGTAGTCTTGGTTACAAGTCACTTGTAGTCCTTATGACTACATTACATAGGAAGGAACACCAAGTAGGGTATAGCAGGAATGCTATTACCACCTTGCGCGGCAAATCTCAAACTCCAGCACCGCGATTCCCACACAGTGGATAGCCCTGAAACTGAATTGCCCTCGTAAAAAAACATGGATTAGAAGGCACGGGATGGCGGCGGCGGGACTGGGGAATAAGATAGGAGGCATAAGACGCAGCGTGTCACATCTTTATTATTTTCCCTTGCGCTTCGACTGCAGTGGATATTTATATAATCATTGTATTATATACTTCTGTATTTATTAAATAAAAAGAGTATAATAGATAAATACGAAGAACGTATCGCTATAGAATTTTTTGCTGATTTCTCCCCTTAACATGTTGCGAAACGGTGTATAACATAGCAAAGGAGTATAGTAGATTTAAATCTCCTTTACTCGGGTCGTTTTAGTATCACGCCAAAAGGAAGGCTTGCACTGAAAATCAACGTTGTGTCGGATATTACGCCAACACAGCAATAAGCTGAGTTCTCTTCTTCTGAAATTCTCAAAATATGATTTTATTTTGCTTATTTATTTATTTTTTTATCCGTGCAGGAACGGAGAAAGAATACAAATTCCTGCGGCCGGGCGGCCTGTCGTAAGAGGCGACAAAACAACCCACAGCCAGGTGGTAGGGCATTTGCCCGACTGGATGGCTACCACCCCTGGTCTAGAGTATGTCGCCATAACAATCCTTAGTTGTGTTCCGGCATTAGTGACCAGGCTCCAGTCTCCTTCAAGAGAGCAGCAGCGCATTAGTACCTTTGGTGTTACAAATGTCCATAGGCGATGGTAACCGCTATCCATCAAGTGGGCCGTCTGCCTGTCTGCTGAACTCCTGCAATAAAAAAAATAAAAAAAAAATATTTTAACTTATAAATATGTATGTACATTCAAAACATTTTCTCCAGTGGAACTTATATTCAATAAAATCTTTTGAATTTGAATGTGAAAATTGGCACTGTTCTAACGAAGACAACTATTTGTCAGCAATTTATACATATATAGAAGAGTAAATGAGGCTTTATGGATTCAATATTCGCCCTAACAAATTCGAATGAAACCCAATTCTAGCAGCGTAATTCCTCTCTAAACGTGTAAAAGACAATTGATCTTAGCGTGTAGGTAGGCTGTACAAATATCGGATTCTCTTTGCGGGTATTCACTAAACGGCTGAGGACCCTTGTCAAGTTCGACGCCGGCCTGCCAGTCGACTGTTAAATTGGCCCTCTATTCGTACCGCATCGTTTTTGTTTATTGTTGGATTCGATTTGAGACCTTGTAACAAAACAGATATCGAAGTTTACTAATGCTAAAATGGATCAACACACAATTATCCAAAAATATTTTTTGTGTATGTTTGTTTAAGTTGCCTTGAAAATATTTTTTTTATTTCTCCTTCTCCTGTTTGAGCCCTCTTTCTAATGGGGAATTAGAAAGAGGGATCAGGAGGGGTATTTTCTTGAGACACCATTTTCGGGCCTGGGGGAAGCCTCGCCGAGTGATGTGTGAGACTCTGATCAGCCGTATCGTCTCTATGGCCTCTGAGCAGAGGACAGGGGGTTGTCAAACTATCCACTTAACCTAACTTGCGCCCCTAACTCACACTCTTTTACGAAGTGTCACAGAAACTAGACCAATAGGTACTGCATCTGTGACGCCCAACGCTTGTCGACGAACTCAGGGTAGGACCCGGGGGGCGGGGGGTCCGCGGGATCCTCTTTCTCATCTCATCCTGTTTATCCCATTATAAACGCGTTGGCTTCGCTATTGGTGTTGCCAACGTCCATACCATATCCAGCGGCAACCACTTTTGATGCCAGGTAAAAAAATATGCTAAAATGAACCAACCCACAAATTATCAAAACTTGAGTTCATCTGTTAATTTTTTTCAAGTTACGTCTTACGATTGTAGTTAGTAACTGTTTGCCGTTCTGTGCTTAGAACGGCTCGCTTGATAAACGTTATTAATCTTCTTCCCTGCTTACGTATTCTATACTTGCTATTGTCTTGGCGGTTGGATATCGACTGAGAATATATCAAATCCACCTGCGTCTTATAAAGCGCCGACCCGAAGAGACTAATATTACTTTTCTGCTTGTACACACAACAGTTTTAATTCTAAATAATTTCTACATAACTAGTGAATGTTAGTCACTTCTACGGAATCCGTCACTGACAAATAATTGACCGATTTTTTATTGCCTGAAACAAGAAAACACTCAAAGGCCCATCTGATGGAAAGTTGTCGTCAACTTTCCAAACGATCTTTTCATTTATTTTATTGCGTGAGTTCAGCAGTCAGGCAGACGGCCCGCCTGCTGGAAAGATGTTACCATCGCCTATGCACATTTACAACAGCAAAGGTGCTGCTGCTCTCTTAAGGGAGACTGAAACTTGGCCACTGACGCCGGAACACAACTCAAGGTTATTATGGCGGCATACTCTAGACCAGGTAGCCATCCAGTCGAGTAAATACCCTATCACATGGCTGTAGTTAGTTTTCGTCGCTTCTTACCAGTATGTTAGTATGGATACTTTGCTAATAACCTATTTTGAAATAGCTGGTGTGCAGCAGACAGGCAGGCGGCCTACCTGATGGAGAACCGTTAGTACTCCACTAAGTCTTTCATGGAGATTCCAACACCAGAGATGTCACTAATATGTTATCGGTCTCTCTGTCTCTGTCCTAGTGCTTTGGGAACACCTCAAGTGGGAGCTTATTCCAAATCCCCACGATATGCGAAGTATAATTATGTGAAACTGCAATGTCATGAATATAATATTCGGCTAGAATATCCCAAAATTAACAAAGAAAGTTAAATCAATTTGTCGCATATTCACTCCTATCCTATAAAAAGAGACCCTCATCACTGCAATATTAAGGGTCCAAGGGTCGCTACGAATTTTACGGGTCACTTGTGCATTTTCTGAACAATGAATGTATCAAGATTTTTACATCATCACATCTGGATACTATGTGCGTGAAATATGCTAACTCTTAAAACAGATAGACAACAAAACATAATTAGGCATAGTGTCAGAATAACAAAGATGTTATCACATTTTACAACAAGTTTTAACATTATCTACGTATTAAATAGAAGGCGTTAAAATAAAAGAAGGAAAATATTTATTTCTAAAAATGCGACACTCAACATATACATAACTTCACGCCAGGTCCCTTGCGGGGTAGGCACGAACAACAGAGCGCCACACGGGCCCATTCTTACACACCTCACTTGCTTCTTTGACATTCATAGCTCTTGTCATGCACGCTCGTCTGTTCTTAAGGCTCCTAACATCACCTTCTGCTAACACATGATCAATTTGATCATGGAAGGTGTGTCGTGGCCTTCCGCGACTTCTGCATCCATCCACTTTTGCATTGTAAATCTGTTTAGTCATTCTTTCATTATACATTCTTTCCACATGCCCGAACCACCGGAGCATTCCTTTCCTTACCTTCACCCCGACACTCTCTTTCAGACCAACTCTCTTTCTTACTTCGGTATTACGAACGCGGTCCGCGAGCGTCACTCCGCAGACTTTGCGCAGTGCTCGCATCTAGACCGCGTTTACTCTACTTTCATGCTCTCTATTCCACACACACGCGCACGTTGCGACACTCAACAATAATTTATAATAATTAGTGGTCGCTCTTGGTCGAAATTCGACCATAAAAATTAATAATTAAACTACGTTTACGTTTTAAGACGGTTAAAAAACTGTCCTTTCAACTGGATATAAATTGGATATAAACACTTTTCTTCGACTGCTTTACAAGAAAGTAAAACTACGTTTAAACGGTTTAAAGCGCGATAATTTTTTTAATTTCGATTATTCCGACGTTTCGGCCACTTTTCAGTGGCCATGATCACGGAAGAAAAAGATGTCAAGTGTCAACGAGTATTGTGTAACTTTTATTTAGCCTACCGCCAACTCGTTCATTTTTTTTATTTAGTTTAAAACAGGAGAAACAGAGCAAGATCACCATCGAGGCCAAACGCTACTTAGTAACCGCGAAATTCAACCGCGGCACTCTGCCCGTCGAGGTTTTTTAAAGTCAAAACCATTCGTTATTTTAATCTGTATCCCTTGTAACGTTAAAATCAGTGAATATCAAACATTTTAATTATCAGAAATAAACACTTTACGTAATGAATCCACGTATCTGATTGAATCCGGCACTGATGATAAGAAGACGCTTGTTGCAACCACTATACATCAAATGCATCAGTACGCTGTCAGACATAAGTGGGGTGTGATCAGAGGTTCCACACTTACATGATAACTCTGGTCACCCATACAAACTTATGCCGTTTATAAGTTTAAACGAGTGCGATCTGTTGTAAGATAATAAAAAGTAAATAAAAATTATTTCAGTCGATTTGGCTGGCCGCTCTCATATATCCGCATTATTTTAAACGACGTCGATAACCTTTTATTTTACTTATCAACTTCATAGAACTCTATTTAAACTAGTAATTGACCACTTAATAAATTTGAGGAGCAATCCAATTTTGTTGAATCAGACTTATATCGATAGCCGCGGGTTAAATTGCTATCAACCAAATAGCTATGGAAGCTTTATGGAGTTCAATTAAGCACTCAGCTTTGACAGGCTACAAGCCTGAATAACCTAGTCCATCTCAATGGCTTTCAGTTGCCAAGAACCTTATTCATTTCAGATCGATGTCCCTATTCCAAATATTATAAGTAACTGACATATATAATACGCATTCGAGGAAAAACTACGGTAACTTTTGATTGTGCTGATATTATTATCTATATAAGTATATAAAAGAAAGTCGTGTTAGTTACACTATTTAAAACTCAAGAACGGCTGTACCGATAAGGCTGAAAATTGATGGGGGGGTAGCTTAGAACCAGAAGACAGACAAAGGATATTTTTTATCCTGTTGGAACCGGTAGGTGGCGCTGAGATCGGGTTCTAGAATCCTCCTAATAGCCTAGGCCGATTCTGGTGATTTTGTTTTTGTGTGTTGAGTGGGTCCCTGGATGGTTTAATGAATTGGAACCGGTAGGTGGCGCTGGGATTTATTTTTTCAGAGCAGGACAACGTCAGCCGGGGCCACTACTACTAATATATAAAGCTAAAGTTCTTTCAGTGTTAGATAGCCCATTTATTAAGGAAGGCTATAGGCTATATCTCATCAGGCTAAGACCAATAAGAGCGGAGCACCAATGAAGAATGTTTCATACTCGGGTTTTTTTAACTTACTTTTTTAAACTATTCTACGCGGACGAAGTCGTGGACAGAAGCTAGTATTTGGTATACATACAGTTTCAATACCGAGAATTAGATACTTTTTATCCCGAAGGATGTGACAATTTTTACGGGACGGATCGGAATTTTTTGGATGGTGAATACAGCGCCTAGATAAATTTTTAATGCAATGTAGCCTGTGACAATGCTTGCTTTAAGAATAATATGCGGGATAAGAGTCGGAACTTCCGGCGGCCGAAGCCGTGGGGAACCCCTAATCTAAGGGACTTTAGTAGGTCAGTTATGAATTAAATTTTTTGGATAACACTAGAAAATCCGTAAACAATTAAGCTATATGACCGTAGCTCTCGAAATTAGCAAACTAAAGTGGTTATGGATCAGCCATATCTCCTACAAGATCAATGGCTGATGCAGCAGACAACGCCTGAAGTGGAAACCGCGTCTCGAATAGTAGTTTATAATATCCTTCAGCCCAATAGATTGACGTCCTCTCCAAAGTCGTCTGTGGCGACTGGATGAGGAAAATAGAGATCCAAGCTTAATAGTAAACGTTTATAGGTTAGCATTATAATGTATACCATCCATGGGCCATAAAAATGATCCGGACTTGTGGAAGTCTCACATGGGGCTATAGGAAAGCCAGCACGTAGAGATCCCTTTGGCAATTTAATGTAAATGTGACATGAGATCAACTGACGCATATTTTATTTTAGTACAATATATCAGAAAAATAACTAAAACTGTATTTTTATTGCCGATGTATATCAGACAGCTACAATTCATAAAAAATACTGCATGTTTGGCTTTAAATTAGTAACAACTTTGTTAATACAATTATTAAAATATATGCATCCCTTTCTATCACGCTCTTAATACCATAAGTGAAAATAGTTCGGATATATTTTGTACCGATTTGAATACGATTTCTATACCTTCACAATTTATTATATAACCACAAACGTCTCTAATCATCTGAGATGAGAATGTTGAGATGGACGTGTGGTGTTACAAGAATGGATAAGGTGAGAAATGAGTACATAATCTTAGAATCTTTGAAAATTGCACCCGTGACTAAAAATTGAGGAGGAGGGAGGAAAGTCACGTGACAAAAAGAATGTTAAACTATAAGATGGATGGGTACAGATGTAAAGGTGGACCAAAAAAACATGGATGGATTGCGTGATGATATGATGATTTGTGGTGTGAAAGAAAATGTATGTCAGAATAGAGGAGCGTGGAAGGAAAAGACATATTGTGCCGACCCCAATTAATTGGGATATAGTGAAAAAAAGAGAGACAGAAAAGAGAGAGATGACTTATTCTTAATAAATATACCTATATACTTTGGTTCAGTAAAAACGCGTTATTGGTAAGGAATCACGCGTCTTGAAATGAATAAAAGCCCATGCCAACTGACTTCCAGCTGAAAGCAATTTTGTAATTCCAATGAACCGATTGGTTTAGTTTCAAAATCGATTTACGTTCAAATAGATGTTATTGCAGAAACGAATGAGGAATTGAGAGGTCGGTTCAATTATTTAATTGTCTTCATTGGAATTCGCGTTCATAACTTTGTGTACTGTAACAGATTAAAATTGTGCTAGAACACACTAGCCACAATATATTTCATACAATACTAGCTGACCCGGCGAACATCGTACCACCATCTTTTCTGAATTCCTAAAAGACTTCGACTTTTCATGACACAAAAACAAAATCACCATAATCGGTCCAGGTGATAAGGAGAATTGTAGAGCCCGATCTCAGCGCCACCCACCGGTTCGAATTGTGGCTCCAAACCATCCCGGGACCCACTCAAGTACACAAAATTTAATTAAATCGGTAAAGTCGTTCTCAAGTTATAAAATTACAACGAATATAATATAAAAATCAATGCCACTTGCATTGATTTTTATATATACAGATATTATATCCCATCTTTTGTATAGCATGTTCTAAGCAAATAAATTAATTGAATTGAACGACAATTATAGTCTCGTTACATAAAGTTAAAATGCGATTGTAAACAACACTTGACAACATTTTTATAATCGGACTGTTTACATATGGGTTAAACCCGCCAATCTGCCTTGGACAAGCGTGGTAGGTATACTGTCCTTTTCCCGGTAAATGGGAGGCTCTAGTCCAGCATGGTCCCATGCTCATATTGAAGATATTTTGAATAAAGTTCATGTGAATAACACTTTAAATAAGCGTATAGTATATCTACCTTAATACCTGCTTATTAAGAGATTAATGTAAGTAGATGAAGCGAAGTGTTTGTCAGGAGCTGTTGTAAAGCCTGATATTTTTGTTGGAAGATACACGAGTCAACAGAATTGCCATAATATTTCTGCAGGCGTTGATTATATTTTGTATTAACTGAACATCGTAAAATGCACCTATCTGTATTCACTATATTTATCCATGCTAGAACGGAGAAAGAATACAATTTTCTGCGGCCGGGTCGCCTTTCGTAAGAGGCGAAAAAATAACCCACTACCAGGTGGTAGGGTATTTGCTCGACTGGATGGCGACCACCCCTGTTCTAGAGTATACCGCCATAACAACCTTGTGTTGTGTTACGGCATTGGTGACCAGGTTCCAGTCTCCATTAAGAGACCAGCACCTTGAGTGTTGCAAATGTTTATAGTCGATGGTAACCGCTTTCCGTCAAGTGGGCGATCTGCCTGTCTGCTGAACTCCTGCGATAAAAAAAAACCACTTCTTTAGGTGTGACTTTTTAATCAATATACAGAAAGATTAACGACGTGTTCCGAATTTCATATATTCTTTCCTATTTTCTCACCAGGAGCGTAGCAGGTTGAGATTCATTCTCTCTGCCTAACCCAATGGGAAACAGCCGTGATGTATGTATCTATTATGATCATAAGAACTCAAATATAATTTGTGTGTTTGTTTATAAGTTTCCTTCTACACGGAATACGGTACGTTTTTCAATAAACACATGTGCTGTTGAATATAGAACGTTGTTTTACTGAACACATTATTTATTTATATTGGAAACTTGTAATCCAGTTCTTGTGAGCGAACTAAAGCTATCATAAGCAACTCCGAATGGGCAGTCTAGTATGTAATAAAACAGTACAAAAAGGTCGACGAACGAGTGAAGGTACATTTATATTCTTTCTTTTTTAAAATAAATTGAACAACTACTGTATCAAAATAAAACAATTTTAAAAAGCGTCGGTAAGAAATACAATCGTGTTTTTATTTTCTAGATGATACGTTACACAGTTTCATTATTCTAGCCAAGTATTTACTACAGATATAAGCTCTTAGGAATACTAGATGTAGCATCCAGATTTCCTTGTGCAGTTAATTTTATTTTCTTATGTTTTCGCGACTTGTATACATAATAAAAATACGTTTTAACGGTTAATTAGTCCTTCCACTTATTTTAATATTATATAAAAATTTAGAGCTAGGCATGTTCGCTGAAAAGTTTCTTGCACCGGTTCTTCTCTTCAAGCCATAACAAGTTGTGAAGCGGTGGTACATTAGATTAGGCTCTCATAGAGTAAATAACTACCATAAACAAAATTAAAACTCAATAATTAAAACAAACAAGTTGACGGTAGGCTAGATAATTTTTTTACAATACTCGTTGATACTTGTCATCTTTGCCTTCCGTGATCACGGCCGCTGAAAAGTGGCCGCAACGCTGGAATAACCAAAATCAATTAAATTACCGCACTTAAAACCGTTTAAACGTAATATTTTCTTAAGTTTTCGCGACTTTTACACATAATAAAACTACGTTTTAACGGTTTTAAACGCGGTAATTTATTTTATTTTGGTTTATCCGACTATAGAAGATATATAGACTATAGCAGAAGATTAGGCTCCCATAGAGTAGATAATATCCATAAACAAAATTAAAACTAAATAATTAAAATGAACAAGTTGGCGGTAGGCTGAATAAAAACTTTGACAATACACTTTAGACAAATGTCATCTTTGTCTTCCGTGACCACGGCCACTGAAAAGCGGCCGAAACGTCGGATAAACCAAAGTAAAATAAATTACCGCGCTTAAAACCGTTAAAACGTAGTTTATTTTCTTGTAAAATAGTCGAAGAAAAGTATTGCTCATAATTTATATCCAGTTGAAAGGACAGTTTTTTAAATTTATATCTAGTACAATGAAGAAAAGTTACATTGGTTTCTACATATATTTCCTTAAGACTACTTATAAGTAGAATATTAGTCAATGGGCACGATTCCCAGAAGGCTGCCTACGTTACTTCGAGGCATTGTACTCTTGTTATCCGAGGTGAGAACCGGCCCTCTGATCACTTGAGCAGTCTTAGTCAGTCTGATTTTCAAGGGGAGTTCCATAGGCGAACAGCTTGTACGGCAAAAAAAATTCCTATGAAGGACGAAGTGTGTTTAGGTATCGTTAGGAGAAGATTTTCATTTGGACGCAAATCACAGGAATGAGATTGATAGATGAAACTAAAAAGTTCCTTTAAATATGGGGTGCAGGGATTGAAAAGGATATATCATATACACTATTTTGTTCATATATCCGTAAATCTTATACTAATATATAAAGCTGAAGAATTTGTTTGTTTGTCTAACTGAACGCACTAATCTCAGGAACTACTCGTCTGATCTTAAAAATTATTTCAGTGTTAGATATCCCATTTATCGAAGAAGGCTATAGGGTATATATGGCTAAGACCAATAGAAGCGGAGCACAAATGGAGCATGTTTCAAAATTAGGGGGTTTTGAATACAAATTCAGGGAAAACATGCATAGTGCAGTTGCATCCGTGCAGGAACGGAGAAAGAATACAACTTCCCGCGGCCCGGCGGCCTGTCGTAAGAGGCGACAAAACAACCCACAGCCAGGTGGTAGGGCATTTGCCCGACTGGATGGCTACCACCCCTGGTCTAGAGTATGTCGCCATAACAACCTTGTGTTGTGTTCCGGCATTAGTGACCAGGTTCCAGGCTCCCTAAAGAGAGCAGCAGCGCATTCGTAGCACCTTTGGTGTTGCAAATGTCCATAGGCGATGGTAACCGCTGTCCATCAAGTGGGCCGTCTGCCTGTCTGCTGATCTCCTGCAATAAAAAAAATAAAAAAAATAAATAGTAAAATGTCAATAATTATTTACGTTTATTTACGTAAAACTTTTTTATTGTAATGATTTGTAATTGCTTGGTTTTTCTATGATTTCTAAACTACTTAAATTACATTCTACATAAAAACAGAACCTTTAATACAATGCTTAAGATTGATAGTTAAAGTAATTGTCATATAAATAGGATTTTGCTCATCTCTGTAGGAGATTCGTAAGTCAACGTTCTGACAAATTGAAAGTGTATGTATTTTTAGCTTGAAAATAAAATTCAATGTAGTTCGTAGAATCGTCGTAGCGTACTACGAACTTGCTACGAAACCCAGTTGTAGCGTTATAAGACGCCACTGAGCTTCTTCAACGGCTTACTCTGTTTACAGTGCATTCATCTTGGGGTTTAAGAGGAACGGTTTTGAACGAGGATTTAAGAAGGGATTGAATGAAAAAATAGACAAAAAAGAAGAGTGAGAATATTTTGAGAACTTATTAAAGCAGACTGACGCATATATACAAACACATAGATGCATACTTAATTTTCAAATAGGCCTTTATGGCTAAATCTGAAACTATAACTATATAACAGCGAAAAATACATGAAGGTGTCTTGAGGCCGATTTTGATGATAGCTTGATTTTGAAAAAACAAGTGTATAATGTGCATAATAAAAGTACGTTTTAACGGTTTTAAGTGAGATTATTTATTTTATTTTCGTTATTCCGATGTTTCGGCCATTTTTCAGTGGAGTTTACGGAGGACAAAGATGTTAAGTGTTAACGATTATTGTTAAAGTTTTTATTAACCTAACAAGTTGGCGGTAGGCTGTAAAAATAAAATCCAGTTTTAAGATCGAAGTTATATTTATTCAAGAGCCTTACATCACGTCCAATATCACAGCACTCTCTTCAAAACGTAGTTTTATTTCACTAGTCTTGAAAACTTAAAAGTATATTATGTTCACTTAATGTGTTTTTAGTCTTAACTGTTACGAAATTATTTAAATATACTAAGCAGCTTTAATTACTCGAAACTCATTTGTTCTTGGCAGCCCGCTCTGACATTTTTTTTTCATTAGACTTAATTACGAACGATGGGTACGTGAAACTCATTAAACCTGATTATTTTTTCCTTAAAGTATGTGTTATAAACCAAGGGCTCCCAAACTTTTTCAGTACGCGGCGCACTTACAGGTTTAGTACCTTGTCTCGGCGCCCTAGCTAGTTTTTATATTTATATATTAAATTTTATTATTCTTAAGTAATAAATGTTATTATTGTTGGATTACTCAACATTCACAGTATTAAGTTTACCTGCAACACTGATTCTGCTCAAACAACACCAAAAACCCCATCCATTTGCATCCCCTTTGTATCCCACCTTCTCTTCCGCCTCCAACCGTTGAGAGCAATACACACAATTTACACTTCACTCCGTGCCTTTTTTATTTATAATCAGACATTATTTTTAGTTAAATTAAATTAAAATGCAATACAGTCAAGTGTTAACAATTATTTAAGAAAAATAAATTATAATGCAACTTAGTCAATGTGACGTGTGAGCTAGGTGATCTTCTACTAATTTGTAACAGCGAACGCCTAAGTTTACTTTCCGAAGAATAGTAAATAGGAGCGCTTTCCGGCGCCCCTCAGGTCTTTGTGGCGCACGAGGGCCCCGCGACGCACACTTTGGGAATCACTGTTATAAACTAACATCTCTCTGCTTACTTGGCTAATTAAACTTTTTTTTAGAAATCGTATTTTTTGATACTCTTCAATTTTATAAAATCCTGTTTTTAGTAAACCATACATGTTTAATAAAGGAACCATTAATAAAATCTTAATATTAGACGGATCAACAAAATTGAATAAAGATTGAAAAGAGCAGAGCTGAAAGGATACGATGACATTCAATGACATTGAAGGCTTCAAATTCGTGATTATATAGAGGGCTTCATAACAAATGGGCGTAGACGCAAAAATGCGACATTTTGTTGTTTGCTAAAATCTATGCATGTTACATTTAGAGTCTTACCTGTATGCAAGTGTACCTAAATATAAAGGTACTACAAATTTCAACCTTATACATTCAACTAGTTTTGTTTTCTTCACAATTTTGTCCCTTGTGTAAATCTGCACTTTTGTCTGTACGCCCATTTGTTATGAAGCCTCGATATGTGGAGCTTTAGGTGATTCAGCCAAATTCACACAGAAATGAAATGTCTAATATCGTGTATGGGATTCATACAACAAAACACGTAGAATTTGGAGAACTGGTTTATTTGTCTTCTGAACAAAGGCTGCCTGATCGATAGTGGGTGTACGGTCTTTATAGACAGTGCTGACAGTCTAACAAATGTGAAGATAATTAATTTAGAATGTAACATACATTTTGGTTCGTACAATGTAGGTCATATGACATATGTCAGAACGACTATAATAACTTTATACGAAATCTAATAGGTATTTAACTTTTAATTACTTCAATAAAATACTGTTCCTTGTGAGCGGGCGAACGCGAAATATACTTCCATGGTCACCAAGTCAGGACCTAATGAATGGATCGGATCCCAGGAAAATCGAGAATAGCCCTTAATAAAGGACTCGGTGTGGGTATTAATTACACTTTCTATAGGAGTTGAATTTTTAAATACATGTTATGCGTCTTCTCTGCCAATTGTGGATCAATTTAGATTTTATTTTTCTTTATACGTATGTATATATACTCCTGACGCGGTTCCATGGTCGCCAAGTCAGGATCTGATGAGTAGATCCCAGAGAAGTCGGGAGATTAAAAAACGGCGATAGGCTACATTTTCCAAAAAAAGTATTACACTTTCTACAGGCGCTTAATTTTTTTGTAGGCATGTAACGCTATTTTGCTCCATATATTGTGGTCCGATTTTTAGATTGTTTTTTTTATTTCCATGCTGGTCCCATAGTCATCAAGTAAGGATCTAATTTATGGATCGCAAGGAACTGGAGAATATTCATTCCCTTGGAGACGAAAGTCTTCGAGCAGTGCGTCCTCCCCATCCTGACCTACGTGGCAAGATGGACATTGATGGCAGGATTGGACCACAAGTTCCAAATCGCTCAACGGGCTATGGAGCGAGCTATGTTGAGTGTTCGAAATAGCTCGTATAATTATCACTATTTACTTATATTTTCGCAAAGTAATAAACTAAACTAAAGGATTTATAATTTAAATAAAACTCGTAACACAGCTGTGACAGAACAAATTCTATAATATAGAACTGTCATGTAAGTAGGATAAAATTTTGAATGTATGAGAATATAATTATCGACTTTAAACCGATTTCAAAACGTGTATTGCCATCTAGTTACTTTTCACCACAAGTAATCAGTAGCAGGTATTCAAATTTATAGATTTGAGATATAAATCAGATTATGTGATTGAGCATTGGGTGTTTCTCTTATGGATAAAATTAGAAATGAGGATATACGTAAGAGAACCAAGGTAACCGACATAGCTCGCAATATTAGAAAGAAAGAAAAAATACCTAGTTCCATATATATCCTGATACTGTAGTGCTTACACAATTTCTCATGTTCACATAACAAACACCAGTCTATTTAATAATCGATGAAGCCATGAATACTAAACTGAGCATACGGCGCTCCTCGTAATGGTTTCTTTAAAAATCATCATAATTATATGTCCGTACATGTTACAATCAAGTGAAGTTGAAAAATTAAGGCGTTAGAATAATATTGTAATTTTAAGACATGATCATAAAATAATTGTATTTACATTAAAAAAATACGTAAGAAGTTGTGGTAGCGTAATGGCTAACGTACGCGTCTCAAACTCAAAGAGCGCGAATTCGATCCTGGCCAGAACGCATGCACCACTTATGCTGGTGTGCACCGACATTTAACCAGCGGTTAAAATAAAATAATCACTGTCTATGCATACATTTTCAGCGATTATTTTTTTTAACCATCGGTTAAAAGTCGGTGCACATCAGCCTTAGACAGTTTTCTGATCTAATGTGCATATTGTTATAATCACCACGTGCTAACAACGGTGAAGGAAAACATCGTGATGAAACCTGCACATCGAGATAACCGATGTATCAAACCTGCCAAGTCGCCTTGAACAAGTGAGCCCAGGAGTGGGATATTTATGGGTTGGTGTTATTATTACAAAAAAAATCGAAACAGTTAATATTAAAGGGACGTGTCGCACCACTAGTTTTTAGTTTTAGCTACGCATGTTGTACACATCACTATTGTTCCATTCACTTAATAAAAATATATTATCTACGAATACAGCGCTCCGTAATAATAGACTCTTTAATTTTAATAAAACACAATAATTAAACCACAAACCAGCTAAAAATTGAAAATAAACTTTCAATTTTCGAGTCGTTTGATCTGAACTACTCCTATTTGGATATTCGTAAAACTGAACTATCTTCTAAATTTAGACAAAGCTTAATAAGAGCAGCTAAATTGAAACGTCACGGCCGTAAGTTATCGTCTCTACAATTTAATTTTAGTTTCATCTATTAAAGGTCAAGGGGTTTATAGCACTAATAGTGAACGGAAAACTGAATAATAACCTGAAGCCATTGAGAAATATTGAATTGTGTAATAATTAAATAAGTTATTAGTAGTTAAATTGGATCTGAAACACTCGTAAACTTGAACAATACTTGTGTTAAAAACTTTTATGCCCATTTCGTTAGGGAAAGAATGATATTTATATTGATACTAGCTATACCCGGCTGCGTTGTCCTGCCTTTAAAAAATAAAAATCTAGAACCCGATTACAACGTCATCTACCGGCGCCAAAAGTCGAATCAACTTGAAAAAACAGTAGAAAATTATTCAAGTGCTTATATCGCTATTAAAAATAGGGGTTGATCGTAGCGGGTTGAAAATTTAGGTATGTATTTTTTAATGCTGTATCATAAAACAAAAAAAAAACAAAAAAATATCGGTTTGACACCCCTTATCACCTGGGGGTTTGAAAAATAGATAGTAGTCGATTCTTAGACTTACTAAATATGCATAAAAAATTTCATGAGAATCGGTCAAGCCGTTTCGTAGGAGTATGGGAACGAACATTGTGGCACGAGAATTTTATATATAAGATTTTCTGAATCCTTGTTCGCGTCCGGATTGACCTTATAGCTCCTGACCATGGGTCGTTACATGGTGGGAATTGGCCCTAGAAAGCGTCAATCTCAAGAATCTTCAGTCGCTGTGAGCGGGCAACGTCGGTGAGTCCCGGAGAGAGGTTCCCACCCGCCACTAGTGCCGTTGGGATCAGAGCATGCCGGTCTTCTGCGCGCACTCGTTCCTTCTCCTGTTGAGTTACAATTCGCCACACCTTGGGCTTGATAACGACGACGATGCTTGGTTCCCTCAGATATGACAGTGGAAGGGGCCGATGGCCGGAAGGCGAAGGATGAATGAATGAATCAACGAATCTTTATTAGTAAAAAATACAGTTAATAGTTATAACTAGGATGGTAGAAAAGTCAGATGTCCTCACTGTATTTGACCTACACATGGTCATACAAATATTTAAATTAATCTAAAAACTAAAAAATCACAACAATTCTAATAGTATATAATTAATTGATCTTGGATGGGATATCTAGGGATTTTTATTGATCTTCCCGACTCGGATGGTTCTAGTAGTTCCTCGGCGGTGCTATTACCACCCCAGTGTGGATAATCGCACATCTACCACCAGGCTGTCCCCGTGATGGTAAGTTGTCATACATTTCATTTCGCTGGATATAGATGTTAACTGTTACTTCTGGTGGATCTGTCTAAATAAAATACATACAAATTTCTAAAGATTAATGTAATAATGCTACATAATGATATCATAACTGTAGGTTGGTAGGCGGTAGGCGCTGGCTGAGGAAATCGGAGGACAGGGGTGAGTGGCGCCGTCTTGGGGAGGCCTACGTCCAGCAGTGGACTGCAAAACTAGTATAGTGAAGGAAACTTAATATATTATATTGTATTCTGTTTATAATTCCTTAATACTAAGAATACTGAGCCTAGTCATGGATCAATAGTCAAATGTTAACTGTTAATGCATAAATTTATTCAGTACTAGCGGTCCGGCGCGGTTTCACCTGCACTCTGTCCCGCTCCCATGGTATATAGCGTCATGTTATATATCCTATGACACTCCCTGTTAACGTAGCTTTTCAACAGTAAAAGAGTTTTTAAAATAGGTTTAGTAGATCCAGAGATTACCCCCTACAACGCCACACAGTCACAAACTTTACCTCTTCATAATATTGTTATGAGTTACGCGGGACTAGATTTAAAATGCCGTTGGAATTACTATATAATTTATTAGAACTATACAATAAAGGTACAAATATAACTAGACACTACTAGTACAAAATGCACGATTCAATAACACGCGCAAAGTCCGTCACTATATCGCTCATCAAATGCTCGTATCGTAATCCTCGCTTGACTGACCCACCCCTCTGTTCAGGCATTGTTTTATAGTAAACTGTATAATATAACAATCGACTGTGTATACTGAGTGTTTCCAAGAAAATTTAATCTGCGCACCTGGTTAATTATTTCTGCGAACGGCCAACAAAGTCGAAACAAATAACAATAAGCTATTGTCTGAATTCCTAACATGACAAAGGTAATAAACTGCGTCTTATGACAGGCAGGTACACATTTCTTTGTCGGTATGTAACAATATTATAGTGTAGTATATATAGTATAGATAGACCTAAATTTTTTAAAGAAAATCTAGTTACTTCTACAAGCTATCTGAGAGCAAAATTCAAGTAAATATACATTACATAATAGAATAAAACAGTGTCGCAGCAGTATAGCCTATTTACGGTAAGAAAATTACGAAACCACACTCCTTACTTTCATTCACTTCGTTTTAAGTCGACGAGCACTCAGCTCCTCCTAGCTAGACTCACGTAATGAGGATCCGCACTTAATTGACTCCACTTGAAGTAGTTCTAGCACTTGATTGTAGGTTGACAATGCTTTTTGTACTTCCCTACATGTATATGAGAGACAGGAATAGAAAATCTGCTTTTGTATAATTCGCAATCTTCTCGTCACAGGTCAAGACGGAGGTGTCATTTTCTTTTTTGGCCATCATTTGTGGATGAACTCCGCGGCGCCGGCGAGCAGTGCGTGGTAAAATGGCGACGTAGGTACCAAACCAAATAGCTCCTCAGAACATGCCCCATTGTACAGACGATAGAACGCGCTTGTGTATTAATTTCTAAGGCGATATAAAAGAAAAAATAAACATCCTAACGCAGTCACTTTAATACTTATATTTATCCTTTATTGGTAAAAACATAGGTATTGTTTAGAGCAAATCTATCAAAAACGCTGTATACATAATATATTTATATATTTAATAATTATAGTACAGGTTCCCTGGTATACTTTTCATCATTTATTACTAACAAGTTGCTTTTTCGTGAGTAACTTCCTTTTGATTAGACGCCCAACTTTTTTCCTTACAGTAACGTTGGTAAATGGTAGCTTAATATGGGTAGCAAGAATAAAATATGTTGATTTGACGAACTTTAAAAATTTATTACTAACCGATATTTTTTTGTTATAAATGGTTATTCATTCATTCCATTTTTTTTATCAGGAGGTTAGCAGACAGGGTGACAGGCTGCTGCTTTCTGAAGGGAGACTGGAATCTGGATATTAATGCCGATTAACTCAAGGTTGTTATTGCGGCGTACTCTAGACCGACGTTAGTAGTAAATACCCTACCCTCTGGCTGTGGGTTGTTTTGTCGCCTCTTACGACAGACCGCTTACAGCAGGAAATTGTATTCTTTCTCCGTTCCTGCACGGATATAAATTTTCTTAAATCAGTCATAATTAGTGCTTTTTTAATTTCCTCAATTTTTCGAATGGACACATACATACATAGGTATATGTAGATTTACTTTCTTCTATATCTATCTATATACTTATGATATTGGTGAAAAAAGGAATGTCTGAATTATTTTCGAATTTGTGGTCTATTATTTCTAGGTAGAATGGTGTGGGCGGTATAACGATTTCTTAAGCTCTTGACCTGTCTTCGGCGAGCGAAAACATTTCCTTCGTTATAGATATTGAAAGGTTGTACTAATTTTTTTTATTTGTGCTTATACAGTTAAACCTGGTTAAGTGAGACATCAAGGGACCTGCAATGTGGTTCCACTTATACAGGTATTCCACTTGCCCAGTGTCCCAGATATCCAGGTATAAATATATATCTGTCTCATTTACAGAGGGTTCCATTAACAGAGGTCGGAATAAAGGTTATTTTAGTTATAGAGGTGCAATTATTAATAATCTTATTTAAGTGCGAAATTTGCGGGTAGAATAAGAATAAGTAAGCAAACAAACAAAACGATGTTATCTCAGTTACAGAGGTCTATGTATATAAAATTCACTTGCTGTCTCCGTTATAGAGGTAACTATGATGATAAATCGAAAGAACGAATCCCAGACAGAGATTTCCTTCGCCCCACTAACAGGGGTAATTCAGTGCAATAGTGTTGGGACCTCAGCATGTGTTCCAGTTATAGAGGTTTCTCACTTATCCAGGTCCCACTTAACCAAGTTTCACTGTATATGCTACATGTTATGTACATATTGTCATTCCTGTTTCCCAATGTGGTAGGTAGAGACAATGAATCAAGTACGTGATACCTTTGATTATTTTCCACAGTACATCTACCTCCTGTCTATATTTAATAATTCTGTAGAAGTGTCAAGTTTTGTCTGTACGCAATCCACGTGAAAATTACTGAACGATGATATTATATGAATTACATACGATATGTTTTATCTAGGAAAATGATAGAGTTTTCGTGTGATAAATAAATAATAAGTATCATATCAGTTTGATTCAAAATAAGCGATGGACGTAGGATGTGAATTTAAAAGAAGACAAAATTAAGTATTAATTAATTAAGCGAAAGGTTTAGGATCGTCGCAAGTCATCTATGATATACAAACTGTTGTTAAACCTGCTTCTATAATTTTATACATAAAAATATAATAATTATATACATATACATATACATATATATATATATATATATATATATATATATATATATATATATATATATATATATATATATGTATATATATGTTACTAGCTGTCCCGGCAGACGTCGTCCTGCCCGGTAAAAAATAGGGGTTGATCGTAGAGGGTTGAAAATCTAGGGTTGTATGTATTTTTATATGTTGTATCATAAAAAAATAGAAATTAAAAATTTTGTCTAAAAAATAAATAAAAAAATTTGGGGGTGGACTACCCCTAACATTTAGGGGGATGAAAAATAGATGTTGGCAGATTCTCATAGATACCGGATAAGCACAAAAAATTTCATCAAAATCGGTCAAGCCGTTTCGGAGGAGTATGGCAACGAAAACCGTGACACGAGAATTTTATATATTAGATACATATATAATTTTTCTTTAGTATGGAATTCTGATTTATAATAAAATAAAAAATTACACTTCATTACGAGTGTAGGGCTCGAAGTATACATACATGTATAACACAGGTACAAATATAACTGGACGCAACCAGTACAAACTGCACAATTCAATAACACGCGCAAATTCCGATACTATGTCGCTTATCGAATTTACTACACACGGCTTGCTTGACTGCCCCAGCCCTTCGTTCGGGCATTGTTCTATACTAAACTGTATAATACCGACAAAGGGGCCGCGTTTACTGAGGTAATCTGCACATCTGGCAAGCTTCGATGCAATGCAAAAAAAGGATTAGTTTGAAACTAATGACGGCCATAAAATAAATACGATAACAACAGAATGTTTGTAAATTTTAAACACGAAGTAAACAAAAGAACTCCGCATGCAGGAAAGGCAATACACTGCGTTTTACGACTGCCGGGTGTGCGTTCTTTGTCGGTATGTAACAATATAATCAAATTCAATGAAAGTAAACTTAACTTATTTGCATTGTATTCTACCCATAGTACCTCAAAGCTATATGTAGAATTCTGAGCTTAGATCACCGTCTTCTATGGGTAAGGTGCCCAGAAGGCTGGCTACGTTACCTCACTGGATCTGGATTTATAATTGACTACTACAATAAATAATTACGAACTAAGGGCCACAATCTGTTTATTAAAATATTTTCGATCACAAACAGATAAACAATTGTATAAGAGCGTTGCCTTTTTTTTACCCATCAACACCGTAACACCAAATTCACTATTTATCATTAATTTGTTTCCAGAAGAAATATGATTTACTTAGTGTAACAAAAACACCATGTTAGACATTAGCCAGAGTTATCGCACCGAAATCCTAACGATAAATTGCTTTCTGCAAAAAGGATAAATAATACAGTTCTTGTACAAGGCAATTCATCTTGTTTACGATAGCAACACCGAGTATAATGGGACTTTTGGCTACAGGTAGGAACATAAAGTACTATAAACTATTACTTTAAATCATTTTCATGTCTCTATGAAGACATTTATGATGTGAAAAATAATATTGTGTGATGTGTCACTTATTTTCGTAGTAATATTTTCCTGGTAACATTATATTTGAAAGTGTGCGTTTATAGCAGTAGTATTTTTTATTGCATGAGTTCTGTAGACAGGCAGAGGGCCTACCTGATGGTAAGTGGTTACCATCGCCTATGGACACTTATAATACCAAAGGTGCTACCAATGTGCCATTACCTAAGGGAGACAGGAACCTGGGCACTAATCCCGGAACACAATTCAAAGTTGTTATAGCGGCATACTCTACGTCAGGGATTGTAGCCATCTAAACTGGCAAAAACTTTTACCAACTGGCTGTGGGCTGTTTTATCGCCTCTTACGACAGGCTACCCAGCCGCAGGAAATTGTATTCTTTCTCTATGCCTGCACGGATAAATGACAATTAATAAAAAAAGAAAATGAGTTTTTGTTGAATAATTCACTGGATGCCGATCATTGGGGAGGTGTAAACAATAGTATGGTTAGCACTATTTGTTGTTTTATCTAAAATTGTTTGTTCATTATTTTCATTGTTCGTGAGCGATGAAATAGTTATTATATATTGTTATGTCAATATGTGGCAAAATATGCGATACGTGTGAATGCACACGTTCATAGAGTACGGTGCGCACGAGACGTACTGCGGCCATCTTGATTTGCCTCTTCCCTTGTTTGTATACCATCATTCGCGCCATCATTCACACGCGCCGCAGTAGATGTAGTTGATGTGTTTATACCGTATGTAAAGTAATTCAGTTTTCAAGTAAATATTTAATTGGACAAGTTTATTTTTCTCAAAGAGCAGCAAAAATGGACGCTCACGCTGTTTATAATAAAACTAAAACGTACATTTCAGTATATGTTCTTAGAATGATTTATAAATAGTATTACGAAGTGAACGTTGTAAATCGCTTAAAAATATTATTTCGTTATAAATGTTTAAAATGAATTGAAATAAAAATCTGAATACATACAATGCTTTTTATTATTTCATTCGAATAAAAGTTTATATATGTGTGTACGTGACTTAGAAATATAATGTGGGTTGGTTACTCTGTCTCATACGAAATCGTGTTGGATTTCATATAAAAGATAGCCTTTTTCTCTTAGAGATCCCAACTTTCTTTTAAAATTATTGTTATCCTGTACTTTTAGTCGTTTATTACAGACTTTATAGTTTTACAATTGTTTTTAAAGTTCAGTAGATATAATGGTGAATAAACTTTAGGGTCAATGACTATAAGTGTAGGTATTTTTGTGTGATTTCGCAACTTAATAATAACGAGTTACGATATTGTCTTGTTTACATATTTTTTTTGCAGGGGGTCAGCAGAGAGGCAGACAGCCCATTTGATGGAAAGCGGTTACCATCGCCTGTGGACATTTGCAACACCAAAGGTCGGTGCTACAAATGCGCTGCTGCTCTCTTAAGGAAAACTGAACCTGGTCACTAATGCCGGAACATAAATCAAGGTTGTTATGGCGACATACTTTAGACCAGGGGTGGTATGGCCATCCAGTCGGGCAAATGCCCTACCACCTGGCTGTGGGTTTTTTTTAGTCGCCTCTTACGACAGGCCGCCCGGCCGAAGGAAATTATATTGTTTCTCCGATCCTGCACGTATAAAACATAGTATTATATTATTATAACGAATTTTGCATACTGGATACAGAATTTAATATCGAATGAATGTACACAAAGTCTATATATAATGTATGTAATATTTTTTGAAGTGATAACTTGGAGGGTAAACCGCTTCGTTACGTAACGCGTTACGTCAGTCTGTCTGATTTCCCTTTCTCTCAGGAAAGTTATCACTTCTGTCAGGCGTCCCGAGACGCACACGTTGATTTTTCATTTTTCTTTGTTGCATAATAATTAAAGATATTTTAATTTATTCCTTTGAGTCAGGTTGCCTGGAAGAGATCGCTTTTAGATCGCGATAAGGATTAAGGCTTTGGCGAACAGTAAAATATAGTCTATGTCTACGATATGCAATGTTGTGCATGCAATGATGTTTAAGATATGCAATTTCTTTAAAATTAATAAATATTGTAACCATTTTAATTATATTTAAAATGTATGTCTTATAAGGCAAATATGTACCATAAAGTTCTTGCCTGCTGCAATCTTGGTCCGAGTAACGGCCAATACTTGTGAACTGGGGGCCGTTGCTTGAGGCCCGTCCACCCACCCGTCCAGAGGTCGTTAGGCGCTCTCTGGCGTCGTCTCGTCAGGTTTTAATCGGATGATATTATTAAATTGATAGATAACGAAACTGTATATAAATCAAAATTTCAATCTTCTCTTAGTCCATAAAATTTAGGTTCTTATATCATAAATAAATTTAAACGAAATTAATTAGAACGAAATTAATTAGCGCTGACATTTGAATAACAAAGATTCAGAGTGTTTTAAATTAATGTTTTAATTGAAAAATTAATTTCAATTACTTTGTCGAAGTCATAAATCGTTTTAAACTGTAAAGCGTAAGACAAACATACGAAGTAAAGTTATTATTAAACTCAGTTGATTCTCGGACACTTTCTAAAGTAACAAAAAGTGGTGCTTTATGAGTGCTCGCGAAGTTTTTAACCAAGTAATCATTTTTAAGATAGTTTATCAAAAATATTTTAATGAATCACACTGTTTATTGGTAATTAATCACTGATTATATATTTGTGCTTAACCAAAATGTCCTGCGTATTTTTAACAACATTCTGTTTACATCGATATTAGTTCTTTAGTTTTCGAACATATGGTGTTAATAATAACCAGTGCAATGGATATTGCTAATCGGACGTAGTTGCGCAAAAAGGATCCAACCCACAAAATGTTATTATTGGATTATTAAAGATCAAAGTTTGAGCTATATTTCTGCATTGATGATGCAGTTACATTTATTTGTATAAAAATGATACATTCACGCTTATATTTTCCTAAGAACCCATAGACACAAACATGTACATCAATGCGGAAATACAGCTAAAACTTTAATAATTCAAAATAACACTTGTGGGTTGGATCCTTTTGCGTAATTAATAAAAATTATCTTTCATTTCTGTTTATGTTTGTAAAATTATATTTTTATGAGAGATAACACTTCTAGAAATAAGTTGTATTTAGTTTGTCAAAGCGTAGATCTGAAAGTGTGATAGTTTCTCAGTAAAGTGTACGAAAAAAACTGCATACATTGTGTGATAGTGTTAGGTCTGGCTTCGTTCGCCCTGATTAGAATGTTGAAGGCACTGAATATCAGCCAGTTCTGTGCCGGACTTCGTTTCGGCACAGGAAAATGCTGAGTGCCAACCTCATTTCTCAAATTGCCGCGTCGTTACTATTTAACTTGTGTGTGTCGTTTTTAGAAATAAATATTTTCTTTCTTTCTTTTCCTTATGTAATAAGAAAGAGAGGGTCAGGTCTTTTAGCTTGGACCTATACTGGGTCCGTTTAACTTAATGTTCGGCGCAACTAAAACTATTTTTTGTCTCAGTTATTATTAATTTTGCTGGTATAAATAGCACCCTATTATTATACTGCTTACCGAAGGAATCAAATACTTATTACATTGTGTAGTATGTACCAAAATTCATAATTTAATTTCTAAGGCGATATACAAGAAAAAAATTAACATCACAACACAGTCGCTTAATACTTGTTTTTATACTTTATTGATGTGGTGGTGTTGGTGAGCAAATTACACCTATGCTCTTATCACCTGTGTAGACGGGTCGGCGAGTTTCTATGATGCAATTCAGTCGTCAACAGATGAATATATATTGTTTAGATCAAATCTATCAAAAACGTTGTATATATAATAACTAAGATAATTTTACATTCGGAATAGTGTGAATGAAGCGTTAGGTAAACTTCTAGGCACTAAGTACCTCAGCCAGAAGGCCCAGCTTGGCGTACACAACGCGGTGCTGGTACCTACGCTAACGTACGGAAGCGAGAGTTGGGTATGGAATAGAGAGCATGAAAGTAGAGTAAACGCGGTCGAGATGCGAGCACTGCGCAAAATCTGCGGAGTGATGCTCGCGCACCGCGTTCGTAATACCGAAGTAAGAAAGAGAGTTGGTCTGAAAAAGAGTGTCGGGGTGAAGGTAAGGAAAGGAATGCTCCGGTGGTTCGGGCATGTGGAAAGAATGTATGATGAAAGAATGACTAAACAGATATACAATGCAAAGGTGGATGGATGCAGAAGTCGCGGAAGGCCACGACACACCTTCCATGATCAAATTGATCGTGTACTAGCAGAAGGTGATGTCAGGAGCCTTAAGAACAGACGAGCGTGCATGACAAGAGCTATGAATGTCAAAGAAGCAAGCGAAGTGTGTAAGAATAAGCCTGTATGGCGCTCTGTTGTTCGTGCCTACCCCGCAAGGGACCTGGCGTGAAGTTATGTATGTATGTATCTATTTTACATTCGAGTCATAATTTATCTAACAACGAGATATTCACTCCCACTTCCTTGAGCTCCCACGCACTACTACGCAACGGTTCTTTCTAACATTTATTCTGCGTACAACAATGATCTGTGGGAACTTCCCACTGCGGTTTTCCCTTTGCGCTACGACATGAGGATGTTTATAAAGGGCGTTATAAAATTTATTATAAATCGGTAACGCATCGGCGACATCCCATGTGTTGCAAACGTCGTTAGACGACGATAACCACTTTTCATGAGGTGCTTCGTCTGCTTGTTTGCCTGCTTCACGCAATAAAAAAATATCTCCACTCTTAGCAATGAATGGTTGTACCGTGTTATTTTTTAGCCGAATATAGATACTCCACAGCCTTCTTCAGCTAATCTAAAATACTATAACATATTTCGTGAGTTACACAATACAAGCGACGTATTTTAAATAAGCTCGCCCACTTTGAAAAAACAAAGGATGAAATTTGCATTCAACAAATTGACTTTTCAAATATAACGCGAAAGACAAATGGCTGGCCCAACAAAACCGTTCGGCTAAGTTAAACAAACGGAGCCGCCGGTTTCTGTTTTTTTTTGTAACCCGAAAAAGGGTTTTCAACTTAATTCTCTCGTGACATTAGATGGTTCATTTCTGTCTTATAATTTGGATGAACTAAAAAAAAATATACAAATAAATAGGTACAATGACCAGCGACAGTGGTCTGGTGGGGCTGGGCGGGCTTTAATACACGTTTTTATTTTTATTTTATATTTTACCCTTCTTTTTTTTATTTTTATTTATTGCAAGAGATCAGCAGACAGGCAGACAGCCCACTTGATGGACAGCGGTTACCATCGCCTATGGACATTTGCAACACCAAAGGTGCTACGAATGCGCTGCTGCTCTCTTTAGAGAGCCTGGATCCTGGTCACTAATGCCGGAACACAACTCAAGGTTGTTATGGCGACATACTCTAGACCAGGGGTGGTAGCCATCCAGTCGGGCAAATGCCCTACCACCTGGCTGTGGGTTGTTTTGTCGCCTCTTACGACAGGCCGCCGGGCCGCAGGAAATTGTATTCTTTCTCCGTTCCTGCACGGATGAAATATCTTCTCCTTCTATAAGTATATATTTTTAAGTTGGGTTTATTTATAAGATATTTTGCCTACCGCTGCTGTATGCGCATGAGAAAGGGAAACCAGACAGACTGGCGCCGTAAAGCGTTACGTAACCAAGCGGTTTACCCTCACATAAGAAGTTATCATTATATCATTCATTAAAAAAATATTAGCCTTCTGCACTTTTTCTCTATATAAATTATAAGTGTGCGAAATTTCATACTCCTCCGTCCGCGCAATTTTAGTACAAAGTTTTCGCTTCACGTATTAATATATACATTACACACACAATAAAAAATCTACCCAAACGTCTTGCAGTAACGCGAATTTGGAGAAACCTTCTCTCGTCATCCAAACATGTTGAATTACCGAAACGATTTATGAATACGTCATCAATTCCACTTTTCGCGTTTGATCTGAGTAAATACACGTCGAGCGTACACTGTCTGATATTAGGTGGTTCGTATATGACGAACTATTTGTTCGAAAGTTACATTTGAATTATAATTCACAAGAAGTCTAAGCCAAACGAAATGTGTGAAAGACAATTGGAAGGTTTTAAGTGTAGTATATGTGGTTTATCCTTATGTCATCAGTACAATTTGTCGTTCTATACTTATGTATTCGTGCTAGCGTACCATTATTGGTACTTCTCCGACACTTCTATCCTGATCTGTATATCTACCTTTGCATAGACTCACATTCGCCTTATTATAGTACGAAGTACACACACACAAACAAACAAACACACAACACACACACACACATATGTGTATATACAGTGGTGGTCATCTAATTAGAAACACTTCTTATGAATAAAGAAAGTATAACTTCAACGTACAAATGTTCGTAAAAATATACACATTCAATAATTAATAATCATGCAATAATATAGCCACTCAAATAAAAACCTCATTAAATGCATAAAATATATAACATATCTTACTTTTAATTACAATATGAGTTTTACACATGTAAGAGTTTATTTTCTGTTAGTGGCCGCTTGGACGCCTAATTAGAAACATTTTAAAAAGCATCCATAGTTCGTTCTTTTTTTTGAAATTGGAGAATAACATTTCTTTCTTGGCTTTTTCTATTATTTTGGCGGCAATAAAAAATTTAATCTGAATTTTATTTTGTTCAAAATGGGCAAAAATAAAAGTTGTGACGCGTCAACTAGGCAAATAATTGTTAATTTACATATGGATCATAAGTGGGCGTACAGAAGAATAGCTGAGCATTTAAATAGTTCTGTTAAGAAAGTTTTTAATGCAATTGATCATTATAAAACACATGGAACTGTTGAAAATGTTCTTAGAAAGGCTCGGCCAAGAAAAAGTTCTCCCAGAGAAGATACGCTAATCGTTCGTGTTGCTAAAAAAGACCCAAGTAAAGGCTCCAACCAGATTAAAAATGAAGTTTTTTCGTCTGATGACCCGAGAAACATCTCGTCAAGACTGATACGCCGAAGATTAGTGGAAGCTAAATTGTTTGGAAGAATCTCTCGAAAGGTATCGCTTCTTACCAAGGAACACCGGAAGAAGCGATTATTATTCGCTAAAAAAATATGTTAATTGGACGGTACAAGAATGGAAAAAAGTGTTATTTTCAGATGAAACAAAAATAAATATGGTAAATCCTAATGGAAAGCGCTATGTTAGACGTCCTGTAAACAGTGCTTTTAATTATAAATACAGTAGGAGTATAGTCAAGCACGGTGGCGGTAACATTAAACTTTGGGGGTGTTTTTCCGAATGTGGAGTTGGACCCGTTCGGAAGATTGAAGGTACAATGGATCAATGGCAATACAAAAATATCTTAAAGCACACAATGATTCCCTACTAGGACGATCATTTGCCTGTAACCTGGATCTTTCAGCATAACAATGATCCTAAACACATGGCCAATAGCGTCAAATATTTCCTTAGCGAACAGCGTGTATCCGTTTTAGACTGGCCAGCAAATAGTCCGGATTTAAACCCGATAGAAAATCTCTGGTGTATTGTTAAAAAGAAAGTCTCAAACAAACGTAACACCAGTCATAACGAACTATATGAAGCATTTGTTGAAGCATGGGATTCAATCCCCCTAGAAAAATGTATGAAATTGATTGAATCAATGCCACGTCGTTGCAGTGCTGTTATTCAAAATAAGGGATACGCCACTAAATATTAATTACAACTATTGGTAGGCTGTGGATAGTAGCTATTTCATAAATAACAATACTAATCACTAATACTTAAAAAAATATTGCTTTTTATACTTTTTTGTTGTTGTTTCTAATTAGTTGACCATTATTGTTCATACCTTAAAACTGATTTAAATGTTTTTCCGTAATGTAATATTAAAACTGCACATGTGTAACGGGATTCATAATGTTTTTCTAATAAATGATAAACCGTTGAACATATTGTTGTCCTATTTATTGTTTAATTTGAAAATAAAAACGATTGCGGTGAAGTATCTTACATAATGTCAAGGACCGTTGGTAGTGTTTCTAATTAGATGACCACCACTGTATATATATATATATATATGTATGTATGTATGCGCAAATACAACAATTAACGTATTACAAAAACAATAAGCATTTATTTAATGACTATGACTTTATTGTAATGTGAAATGAACGTCAAACAATAACATTTTATTGTAATCTTAAAACTTAACCTAAATGTTTGTGATCACGTGCACGTGGACCGAGCTCTATAAATACGGCCACACAACCAATCCCTCAGGATAGACTAGGCGTGTTTCTGGGAAGTTTTTTCGCCGTTTATTCTCTCCCAGCCACAACACGTTGCGAAACGGCAGTAAGATAACGTAGGCCGCCGCGAACCGTCGATCCCGGTCCGCAGGGGTCCTTCCCCTCGGGCTTTATATTACCCATCGCTCGTTCTCAATTACTTCTTTGTGTCGCCCTGTAGTGGGCATCATCAAATTCATACTCCTCTCATGGCAAAAGTCCAGCCGAGGTAAAACTCTTTAGTGAGCTCCCTCGAGCAAGTTCGCTCGCCCCGAAAACTTCGGTAAAGTTGTGAGGTCTTCGGACCAACAACATACAGTCAAGTCAAATAAAAAAAAACAAAAAAATTATTGCTTGAGCCGCCAAACGGGACGGACCTCTCTGGGAAGTCGTAACGCTCTTGAAATAAACGATACCGAGTACTCTTGAAATTCTATTTCGAGGACTCAGATATGGGTCGTCACCAAGAAGCCGATAACCGTGACGTCAGCATTGATGACGTTATATATATATAACACAGATTTTCCTGACCATGTCCTTAAATGATAATAGAGATTTTATTTGTCTGACAGCAATAGGCAATATATTCCAAAGTTGGACAGCCTTAACAGTGAAAGAATGATTGAAAAACGTTGTATTATGAATGGGCATATTAAGTCTATGTTGACTGGAAGGGTGTTAGTTGTGAGAGCCAGAGATAAATTCGAAGCGTTATTTAAGGCACTGTGGAATAGTTGGGATGAATGAAATACTAAAAATCAATGAAAGAATGTGAGTATTCCAGCAAAAACCATTTAAGTTTTTTACGAAGTTCAGAAACGTGGTCATATTTGAGTAACCCAAATACGAACCTTACAGAAAAGTTTTGGAGGCGCTCAAGTTTATTAATTACACTAAAGAAAGTTAAAGTTATATCCTGTACTTTACTAATTACACGAGAGATATAATAGTAAGATATATGTCACGGTGACAAACATAAGCATACAATAACAATAAAAGTAATTGCAATTGCCCGGTAAAAACAAAATTCGAAAAGCTTCTAAATCACCTATGAATGGTGTTACAGGTTTTGTTTCTTTCGCGTTACTTTTATTATTAAAATTTGGGATATTTATTTCATAATTTTCATTGGGATTGAGTCGATTATTATCCATATAGGAACGGAGAAAGCTTACAATCTCCTGCAGCGACCTGTCATCAAAACAACCAGGTGTTAGGGCATTTGCCCAACTGGATTGCTACCACCCCTGGTGTCTAGAGTATGTCACCATAACAGCCTTGAGTTGTGTTCCGATATTAGTGGCTAGGCTCCAGTCTCACTTGAGAAACCAGCAGCGCATTTGTAGCACCTTTGGTGCTGAAAATATCCATAGGCGACGGTAACCACTTTCCATCAGGTGGCTCCATCGTCTGCGTGTCTGCTGAACTAATGCCATATATTTTTTTATTAATAACAAATTTGGCGAATACAATGCTTTCACTATCAAGGATGAACATAAATATTTTTATCCTATGAAATAAGGATTATTTCCGCAGGATATAGATCCAAATTTTAGCGGTGTTTCATAGATAGTACTGTAATCGCTATCGCTCTTCATACCGGCTTATAATCACCAATACAACCCTGTCAGCATTTATGAACATGACGCCCGTTTCCATTCAGCGTACCTACAATGACTTGTGTATTATGTACTTTGCCCCAAATACGAAGTCAGTCATGTGTGAACAGCCTTAACAGAGTAATCAGGTTACTTGTATAATTTTTGTGTTATTAACTCGACTGAAAATTTGATATAAGTGAATGGAGCATGTGTAGATAGCGGATATATTATAATATATTTAACACTAGCTATGGCCGGTATGTTCTTTATGTATGACTTGGGCTTTATATTCCATTCAAACGCAACCTGCATTTTCTGGTTCTAAGGCCTTACACTCAAACGTCTTTCGTTCGTTTCGTCCGATTAGTTCGAAATAATCAATGAAATTTTAAATTACTAATAAAATTTCATTGACTTTTTCGAGCTACAGTACATATTACGACTACCCAGTAGCCACATATATTATATACGAATATCTCTACTGAATTTCATCGATATAGATTGAGAAGCTTTTACAGAGACTTACAAAGGGATTAGGGTCATCACTAACACCAACTAAAAACTAAAAATAATAAATTATAACACCATACAAAATCACAAACACACAATCAAAAACAACAAAACTTATACACTTACTCACACCAACGTGCAATACCACTGCATTGCATTACACGCACACAATTCACAAACAAACCAAGACACACAAAGAACCTAAAAATTAATAACCTAGGCACAGAAAGAAAAAACAACAGACATGGCACTAGTTAAGATAATATATATAGATATAGACATAAGCCACACACATACACTACACTACACATACATTAGTATAAGGTAAGTATTAAAATTAGAAAAAAGAATTATATAAGTTATTCTTAAGGTACACAACACAACATAAAAATCACAAAATTAATGTCACACATAATAACACATAAACAATAAGCGTGTATGAATTAAAAAAACTCTAACAATAATTAAGTTGTAAAAACGGTACGGAACTAGAGTCCGTAGATTAGTTAATTAAAAAAAAGGGATTAGGGAAAAACATAAGAATTCCGTATGTTTATATATTGAAGAGGTTCGCGTTTGACCGACATCAAATACATCTGACATCAGGTCTGATGTCAATTGGAAATGCAGTCTGACACATATTTAGAAGGTACCTGTTCACGCGAGACTTGAAAACACCTAAATTGTACCTTTCAGGAAAAACAGACGACGGAAAGATTTTCATTCCTCAGCGGTACGTATGATAAAAGTGGATTCGTCCGCTTTGTATCAGTATTGCGTGAGTTCGTACGTCTGCTTGTCCGATGGTAAAAAGGTGATGGAGGTATTATTTCATGCAATTCTGAGGCACAATCGCCGAAATGAACTTTATAGAATACCGATAAACTAACGACTTGGGTCGATGATCAATGATTATGATGATGTATTTGCCAAAATAGCTAAAGAACTCCTAAAAAATGTAACACTGGTTTGGTTCTAGTAGATGATTTAAAAGCGTTCGATATACCTAGAATATAACTAAGCTAAATCAGTGTTAAGGCTTCGGCCTCACCGCAAGTGGCACGCTTGAAAGTGAGTGGTCCAAATGCTTAGATACATAGTGGCCACGCAATAACTGCCATGCAGTCATATCTGGTGATCTAAAGTTTATTTGTAGACGTGTATTTTATGGTGGTAAAAAGTCTCTCTCAAAGTTGTCCAGACAATTACTTCTTACAGCAAGCGCTATCCTAAAATTTTCTTCCCTTAACCAAAATTATCGAACATGTTCGATACAGGATATTAATATATCATCCGTGGGAGGGATTCAAAATGGCTCTCTTTTATATATGCCGGAGACGCATCTTTCTCGGTGACATCTTCTCTAGTGGTTCTCGTTTAGTGGGCATCATCGGGGTAAAATGCGAGCACAAAACACAATAGTCACGGTTTATACACTTTTAATTTAGAATTAAACAATATTTTGTCACAGTTTAAGACTGAGCAGCGGATTCAGGGTACCGATCGATTTTTTTAAATGTACAAATAATATTGTACGTTATACATCGAAACAACAATCAACTCGACTCATAGCTTCCTCCGACACATACACACACACTCACACACACGCACACACACACACACACACACACACACACACACACAAAAAACTCCTCAGTCTACCCAAGTAGATACTACTCAAAGTATAGAGGGCGTCCCGCTCCGCCATATGCTGTGCTCTGATTGGTCGTTTATTAAATTACAATATTCATAACTTTTATTACGTTAGAACGATCTTTAAGTTATAGAAACATTTAACAAATCAAATTAAATTAAATTAAGAATTGTAGAAGTAATTAAAATGTAAACAAATGATATTGTGCGTTATACATCCAGTCAACAATACGTCCAATAATTATAGCTTCCCTCTGACATATATATATATATATATGTGCTTTTGAGAAGCCAAACATCCTAATAAGTAAGTGGTGGAACCGCGCGCATTACACGCAATTTGTTGATTCATTAGGATGGGTCATCTAAGGGATCGACTAATCTCTTACCGCTAAGCGTACCACTTGCAGTGAGGCCGAAACCTAAGATATTCCTTTGTGAATACACACATGGGACATCTCTATGTGACTAAAATGTGTATACAATTCAGTGAATTCCAAACAGTATTAATTTTACAATAGCCTTTGTCTAGAGTTAAGTATGTATACATACTTATAAGTAGCCTTGGTCTTATTTAGATTACTACAATTTCCTGGGGCTTTTCTTTTGACAGTTGCTTATTTGTGTCACTAGGATGAGCCTCGAGTTGGATTTGTCGTTAGGGTAAAGAAATAACAGTTTCGAATTTTGCTCAGTTTTGGGTGTTATGTAAATGTCCATCAGTCAAATTTTTTTTATGTTATTTCATTGGAGGTCACTAATGTAAGTGACGTTAGTGACATCCAATGAAATTAATTTGCAGTAATATGTTTATTGCATGTGTGTGCTATTAATTTGTTTTGTTAAATATTTGCATCAACTGCAATAACGATTGTAGAACTTATTAACATTTTATCTGTGCAGGAACGGAGAAAGAATACAATTTCCTGCGGCCGGGCGGCCTGTCGTAAGAGGCGACAAAACAACCCACAGCCAGGTGGTAGAGCATTTTCCCGACTGGATGGCTACCACCTCTGGTCTTAAGTATGTCGCCAAAACTACCTTGAGTTGTGTTCCGGCATTAGCGACCAGGTTCCAGTCTCCCTTAAGAGAGCAGCAGCGCATTTGTAACACCTTGGTGTTGTAAATGTCTATAGGCGATGGCAACCGCTTCCCATCAAGTGGGCCATCTGCCTGTCTGCTGAACTCCTGCAATAAATTTTTTTTGTTTCCTACATGTTGGTTATGGCCATTTAAAAGTCTTTTTAGAGTTATAACGCACTACTGGATTAGTCAAGTTTAAAAATCCTTTATCTCAGTGAAAAATTATTGCGTCGAGGTCTAATAAGAAAACAAATTAAAGCTGAATAAATAATGTGGTCCGTTAATGCATTAGCTCAAATTTTTTAATGAATCCAGGAAACCATAAGAAAACAAAAAAATTCTCACAATTTTTTACACTTCTCTAAACAAATCTCAGAACTAGGAACTTGAAGATTTAAAATCTCAATACAAACATTTTTATTGTCAGATTGATCCTTTACTCTTTTCGAGAAGTTTAAGTTAACAGTATATTGAATTGTATTTAATGTATAGTTTATTAAGGACTGATTTACATCAGTTATCAGATAAAAGTTATCAGACAAATAAATTATAACCTGAGTAAATTCAAAAGTAAAACTATTCAACTGTTTTATTCAAGCATTGGTAATTTTTAATTTATTCGTGCTGTATTTTATCCAATGAATAACTTTTATCTGATCATTAAGAAATTGAACCTAAAACTAAAAGACTGTCTATGCGAAACCAACACATTACTTTAGTAGTAGACAGTAAAGGAAGAAACTAATCTGGGGGACATCGAAAAGCGGATTGTAAGGGTGGGATTTATATAAGCCTGCGGGTTAGGCCACATTAGCGTACCCCGATTATGTGTCGCCTGAGAACAATATTTATTCTACACATGTGTTGTCTTTAGTTTATGTTCCTTTACAATAAAACTATAATCGAAATACAACTATCTAGCTAGTTAAAGACTATGTATCATCGCTGTCAACGGAAACCGTGCTCAGAAGTTAAGCTGTCTTGTCATGTTAAATGGTAATGCTAATTCCCTGTGGTAAATATAATACATACATACATAACTCCACGCCAGGTCCCATGCGGGGTAGGCACGAACGACAGAGCGCCATTTAGGCTTATTCTATTATATCACCTCACTTGCTTCTTTCACATTCATAGCACTTGTCATGCACGCTCGTCTGTTCTTAAGGCTCCTGACAATATAATAAATCTCTATAAATATTATAAACGCCAAAATTTGTAAGAATGGATGTATGGACGTGTTTTTTGCGTGAAAAAGTAACCTACTTCACGCAAAGACTACAGAATGGGTTTTGATGAAACTTTACAGTAATAGCTTACACATCAGAATAACACGTAAGCTATAATTTACAAAGATATAGTGTGAAATATCCAAAACATAACGATTATCCATCATCACTCAGGCGAAACCGCGGGTGCAGCTAGGAATACATAAATGAGAAATAATCGGCAGATAAATACATATATTGTATATCGCCGAGTTAAGCAAGTTAGTAAGTTTCGCTTGTATTATAGGTGATATATAACGGACTACTCTGGGGCCGATCCCAAACACCCAGACCATACTAAATATTAGATTTTTTTCCTCGGAATTTACTATACGAATAATCGATAACGGAGCCTCTGCGTTGCGGGAAGGTGCAACTTCTAGTCAAGGGTGGTATAATTTTTTTTCCTATAAATTTCTTTACAGAAATTCTTTGCGGATCCACGAATCTAATGTTTTAACTTCAAACGACATTAGTTGTCCATAAAATATTTAGAAGTTATCCATAAAAGTGTGATTCCTCCATAATGCCCGCGTAGATTAGAATCTAAAGTTACCAAAAGCTTTTCATTGTCACGTAGGAAACGTGACAACCTTTAAGTATCGGTTAAATATAAATCGAGTATAAAAGCAGTATTTACTAATCCCTAGGACAAATAGAAAGCAATTGCAAAATGTAAATGTTTGTAAAGTAAAAATAAAAAGCAAAACTGCTCTGTCTTGAACAATGACAGAGAAGCTCAGTATACAATAAAAAAAAAAAAATGTAAATCGAGACATGAAAATGCCTTACCACCTGGCTGTAGGTTCTTTTGTCTCTTACGACAGGTCGCCTGGTAGGTTGGTACTACGTTTTTAAATTCAGAAAACCGGAAACAATAATCGGTCCAGAATGAATTTTATTATTCGCCTCTGAAGTTTCGTAAATTATAGAGGTTGCAGAAAAAATCACGCTGACATATTGGTGCATGCACATGTTTGCTTTCACAACAACAACACAACAAAACAAACACACACCAACTTAAAACAGTGACACATTAACATATCTGAAAATTAGTAGGTAGTAGTATAATGGGTGGCCTTATTGCTTAAAGCAATCTCTTCCAGGCAACCTTGGGATGGACAAGGATCTCAATTAAAATAATTTTTTGCGTTTCACTGTAAATTCAGGGAAAAAATACAAAGTCTCGACCATCGATGCAGGGTTGCCAGCTTTCGGTTTTCTGTGGGATACATTTTGGAGAGTGCATTGGAGCTTTTCAATCTTTCCCCCAGTCTCCCTTCCATCATCACACAACCAGATGCAGTGGCATTCCGCACCACTATATGGTGGACATACCACCGATACGAACAAAGCGCTTTGAGTTAACCTTCATTATGTGCACCGCAAAGGAGTGGAACTCACTGCCGGAGTCTGCTTTCCCGAAACCTACGACCTGGGTGTCTTCAAGTCCCGTATGAATAGGTATTTTCTAAGTAAACGTGCTCGATCATAGACCATATTTCCACTCAAAATCGAACGAGATAAAGGTCAAACTCGAAACTTATACATACAGTAATAAAAATAAATAATAGTTTAAAAAAACTAAAAAATAGATAATCCAACTAAAAATTAGAAAATAAATTTTAATAAATTTGAATTGAAAATAGTGTAAGAAAAAATGATTTTATTGTAAAAAAAAAGCGTCGGGTCTATTAGCAGAGCAGCTCCATGGTACCATATTATGGCATTGTCACGCGATATACACATACATGCAAAATTTTAGCGCAATCGGAAACCGGGAAGTCGATCAAATTTAACTTGAAAGATTCCTTTACATACTAACATACGTATGAAACTAATAAAAGCATATTAAAAATTACAATGCGAGGTTTTTTTACCAGGCTTTTGAGGACTAAGCCGTGACAGGCACAGAAGCCTGGGGGATAGTTCGCGACTCGTGTGTGGGATTTGCCAGGTCGGGGTGGCACTAGCAAGCTCAGTTGAAACTGGTGACATCCTATTGCCACTCACCAGTTATGGATGCCCACTAAAACCCCTGGATGTTTCGTCCTGCGCCTTATGCCACGGCTACGGGCACACGACCTAGCCTGAATATGCAGATCTAAGCCCAAGCTTCTTGTGTAGTATAAACTAGGATATCATAAAGTATATGTAGTTAATCTTATTAGATTAAGGCCTATGAAAACTTATCTTGATGGATGTAAACGGGTTACGTGTTTGTAATTATATGAAGCATTTAATCCTGCTTTGAACGACCTTTAATCCGAAGTTATAGACTGATGAAGTGTTTAGAGTGCGGATTGCCGCAACTTAAAGGATTGATAATGTCAATATTGTGACTATAGATTGGGTTCCTTAAGTCGGCACTCTGACGGGAAGGTCGAATATATTGAAAAGGGAATTATGACCTGTATCTTTCTGTCATCGGACAACCAGACCCACCGGTTTGTGTAATGGTTACGAAGAACTCGAGATTGGAGATCACCAGAAGCTATCAGAATTATGCCGACAACGTATATTGTACTTTGGACACATAGCTTGAAAGAACCCAGATAGCATAGAGAGATTTGTGGTCACTGCGAAAGTTGAAGACAAGAGACCTCGCGATAGATTTTCAAATAGGTGGATTGACCAGATTGCTGACCAGCTGGACATTTCAATAAACTAGAGAGTGTCAGAGAGACCAAAACATTACCTATATTTCGGAACTCCCTTAGGAAGTACTATCTATCTTTAAATAAATATGTTTAATATATTAAAAAGTTACTTAGTTATCTATTGTAATATAAAAATGCTTGTCTCATATAATGTTAACAAATGTAAATATATCTATTTAGGTTATTTTGGATGTACGTATATATATTACTATTATATCTATATATGTATCAAATTTAGAAATAAGTGTAAGTATGTATATTTAAATTGTACAGTCCTATCATTTTTCTGCTCCACCTACATCGCCAGATTAGTTAAGAATTTCTTTAAAGCTGGGTTGCCTGAAAGAGATCGCTTTGAGGGATAAGGACGTCTATTGTTTTGCCAAGAAGTATTGTAATTATGCTTTTTTTTGTATTTGTTTGTTTTGGTGAGCAATACAGTTTTTCCATCTATCTATATATTAAATTATTAAAGTCACTCGCGTTATATTATAGAATCGTTTATTACTGTGCCTCCAAATTTGATTACCGCAAGCTTTATCAGACCTTCCTCGTCGTTAGCAGCCAGAATTGCGTCAATAAATGTCTCAGCCGATAGTGTCAACTGAAATTTAACGATCAAAATTGAAGACGGGAAATGTTTGACTTATATTGACTTATATCACTTCGAAGTTATGATGGCTTGGCAGCTTGTAACGAACAGGCACTTGTAAGAATTCTTCGCTTTTATTATGATTTATTTTTTTGTCTTCTGTCAATGTATATGGAGATGGAATGTAACTACTATACTTGAAATAAATAAATATTTAATCTTTTTTATACCTTTAAAATATCTTAAATTTTCCAAAACACATCATTATCATTGTCTAAAGGTGGGGCTTCATCTGTGTTATTGTTAAAGATTTAGGCCATTTCACGTACGATGAGACTTAAAGTCAAGTTTTTTATTTATTTCTGAAGCACAGCAGACATTCTGACGTTCCAACTGTGATGGAAAGTGGTTACCGTAGCCTATGGACATAAGCAATACCACAGGTGCTGCTTTTGTGCTGCCGGCCTTGAAGGAGAAACTGGAACCTGGCCACTGATGGTGAAACACAACTCAATGTAGTCATGGCGGCATACTCTAGAACAGGGGTGGTAGCCATTCAGTCGGGCAAATGCCCTACCACTTGCCTTTGGGTTGGTTTTTCGCCTCTTACGACAGGTCGCCCGGCCGCAGGAATTAGTATTCTTTTTCGTTCCTGTACGGAGAAATCAAGTCAAGTCAGTGTTACCCGTTAAACACGCAAATAACATAAATTACAAAGTGATTGGTTGTTTTAATAATAACATCCCTCTATTACAGGGCAGGCTGTCAAACTTTGGAATGCGCTGCCTCTTACTGTCAGAGAGGCCGAAAAATCGCCCAAATTTAAGCATTATGTAGTTTAAGTATGTTTATTTATGATATACTTAATGATCTGCAACATCTCCATCGTCAGATTAGGTAAAACTATTCCTTAAGCTAGGTTGCCTGAAAGAGATTGCTTTAAGCGATAAGGCCGCCTATTGTTTCTACCATGACAATATTGAACCGTGTATTTTTGAAATTGTTTATTTGGTGAGCAATAAATAACACTTTATTGCTCACCAAATATACAATTTCAAAAATAAACAATTCAATACTGTCATGGTAGAACCATAGGCGGTCTTATCTTATATCTATCTATCTATCCCTAACTACACACTAATTCAGCATCAAAGCTTAAACATTAAGTTAGTAAATGGTTAAAAACTTTAAATTACAGCAACACAGAAATGTATACTACCAAGCCGACTCTAACACTAGGGGCACATACAACGGACACACACACAGACGCAGTCACACACACGCAATCACGCACGCACTTATAGTTTTAGGATAGTTAATTAATAATTCCATTATATTTAAGTTTCCATAATAAAATTGTGTTGGGTGCCGCGATACAGACCACGAGTGTAGTGCAGCAACCGCCGCCAAAGAAAAATTGGAGCCTTCATTTTAATTCTAAGTGTATTATTACTATAAGTTTTAGGTATAATTATATAAGGCCTAGACATAGGTTTATAAAATAAATGAATTTGAATTCATATAATGCCACTTTATTGACTGAAGTATAGAAAAAACCCATAAGGTTATATAAACAGGGAAACATTTCACTCCCCGGAGGCTACTCGATGTCAATTAAATATATTCCGTCAATCAAGGGTCCCTTTACCCCACGTCTATCCTTTTACACAGGCTATCGGTTTCCTTTTGTCAATTTGCGAAGTGTTCTATGTGTTTTTCCTTTTTTAATATCATTCAATTAGGGTGAGAGTGGTGAGAGGTATCATTAGCTAAAGCTCTTACCACTCTGACCCTAATTTAAAAATATTAAAAAAAAGGAAAACACTTTGAACACTTCGTAAATTGACAAAAATGTCGTGATGATAGACTAATCTGCTAAACTAAATTATTATACTAGTGCTGGTTTAGAAACTACCTACTTTTGTTCTCCATCCTTGTACTCCATCCAGAGGTTGTCTGGAGGAAATCAAAATGAGCGATAAGACCGCAGATTGTACTTGTATATTAATGTTCATGATTTTATGTAGCATTTTTATACCATAAAGTGTACTAGTGGTCGACCAGCGGTCGAAATTCGACCATAAATAATTAAAATTGTAAGTTTGAACATTATTAAGGTCCTGTTGTCAAATATTTCAATAATCATAGATGTCTCCAAGGCTGCACTGTTAATTTGACTTTAACAATAAACCAAAGAGTATATATGCGTATGTCATCTATATGGTCAAATACATGGTTGGCAAGTACCACCTGTTTGGGATCCAATAATCAAAACTATTAAGACCCAAACCCAGCAAAAACCAACTGCCAAACCTCAAGACACTGAGCTCTTACTGCGTGCACCGGAATCATACCAATTTGACTAATAATTTCTTTTATTTTACTCCTTCCACCCATTTTGATATTATATAAAAATATAAGACTAGGCGTGTTTGATTAGATTAGGTTCCTATAGAGTAAATAAACTAAATAATTAAGATGAATAAGTAGGCAGTAGGCTAAATAAAACTTTAACAATACTCGTTGACACTTGACATCTTTGTCTTCTGCGATCACGGCTTCTGAAAAGTGGCCGAAACGTCGAAGTAACAAAAAAAAAATATCGTGCTTAAAGTTTTATTAAATTCTGCAATAATTGGTTTTAGATGTTTCTTATTCTTAAGTTTATTTAACTTTACTCGCGCAAACCCTGAATCATTGTTTTACCAAAATTTCCTATTTTTGGGTAATACAATTTTCTATTTTATACATTCATCACAATCAAGAGTGTAGCAGAGAAAAGTTACTTCACTTTAACGTGTTTAGTTTGGGTTTTTGTTGTAAAATAACAGAGAAGCATTTATTATAACTTAAAAACACACGTTCATTATTGTAAATATTACCTTTGAAATTTGAACATATTCCATATCTATGAAAAAAATGATAAACATATTTAATCATCTCAATTGAAGATACTCGTCGACATGTTTATGTTTGAAGCTGTTAAGTCGCGAAAACTTAAGAAAATATTAAAAATAATTAAAATCCGTTAGGGAGAAATTCTACCACAAACACCGTGACACGAGATTTTATAAATTAAGAAGATCTTGGAAAGCAAATTTACCTACTTAAAATCTAAAGGAAGTATGATAATTTTTCAAGTAGGTACCTTGACAGCAATTTCGACCCATTTAATTCCATCTTATGAAATCTAATTTAGTCAAACTGGCCTCCTTACAGCATCCGCTTTTAGTATCCAATAAATGAAATTGAGTTCTCAATTTTTTAATCCAGACGAACACCCGAGCTATCGGCGAAGTATTTCATGGATTGAATCAAGATATTGAAATAACCCGCTGGTGTTTTATACGTTATAATATTGGGCGCATGTTTTTCATTTTCGAAGCATGTTATTTAACTTGAAATGAATGTATGTATGTAAGTTCGGGTGGCATCTTGAAAGTTAAATTTGACCAACTTCCCGGTTTCCGATTGAGCTGAATTTTTGCACGCATAAGTAAATCGCGTGACAATGCAATAATATGGTACCATGGAGCTGATCTGATGTAGTCGGAAGGTGACCATAGGAACTGCTGTACTATACAAGATAGACCCGTCGTGTTTGGGCTCGTTTTACTTGTCTTGGTTAGCACTCTGCTGCTACATGATAACCTGGATCTCAAAAGCTTGTATTTAAAAACCTTTTTTAAAAAGCTTATTTTAAATCTCCTTGGATACAGTGTTGCCTAGCAGACTTCGTTATATAAGTTCAACCATGTTTTTAATTTTATAATTTATTTTGTAGATTTAAGTTTATGGTAAACAATAAAGAATATATTTCCATTTATTCAGAACATCGATACAAGAGTTCTTGGGCAGTAATAATAAATAATTAAAATATTAGATAAAGGTTGTATATACATATATATAATTGTGACTAAACATATAACCATAAACAGTAATAAACACGTGTGTATTCATATGAGAATTATGTTTTTTTTAAATTGAAGTGCTTTGCTTTGGATTTTTTGTAACGAATAAACTGAAAAACTACTGGACCGATTTCAAAAATTCTTTCACCGTTAGAATGCTACATTATTACTAAGCTTATTGATTTCTAGGGTCGAAATTAGGGATCTCTACTAAAACTTCAATACTGAAACCCAAGATGTAGAAAATAGTGTTTGACTGGGTTCGGGAATTGTCAAGATTCAAAATAAGACCAGGTAGGTGGAGCTGGGATCGGATTATAGATTTTTATAGTTTCAGGGCAGGACAACGTCTGCCGGAACCACTAGTACATTATATTTTTAATTTTAGTTTGTAGTTTTGGATAACATATAAAAATTATTTCTAATTTTTATATGTTATCCAAAACGCTCAGTCTGATTTATATTTGCTTTAGTTAAGTAGTTTGGACACCAGATTAGACATTTTCGGGACAAGTAATAAGTTGTCGATGAAGTATGTTTGTCCACACGATAATATGTACAATATAAATTACCTAATTATAAAGTGTAAAATACTGTTACAAGTGCGAGACTCGAATTAAAATGCCGTTGAATGATTATAGAGTTTATTAGAACTTTACAAACACGTATAACACAGGTTCAAATATAACTGAACACAACAAATCCAAACGTAATGCAGAAGGTCGTAATGTAATAAAACGCGTAAAGTCCGTCACTTATTAGATTCCCGATTGTAGTACACACGTCTCGCTTCGCTCGTGGTTCTCACTCGGCTCCTTCCCCTCCATCAGGTCATCGTTTCATGCTGCACAAATGCAATGTCCCCGTATCTAAGTCGACTTAATTCGCCATACCTGGCTCTCAGTGACTTGGTCGCAAACTGCCATAAAAGAGTACAATAAAACAATGGGCTGTTTTCTAACCGCAAATTTTAAACACAAAGTAACCAAAAGAAGGCGATCAGAAAAGAGTTACAATTACTTCAAATTCTGTAGAGAATAAAATGTGTTTTGTTTCAGATATGCAGGTAAATTTTGTTTTTTCAGGATCTGAGTTGCAACAATAGAATTAAAAATTATCGTAGAATATGGAAAATTATACTTAAAGCGGTAGTGATAATTAACATAGTGATATTAGACACCCTGGCAGAGCCTGTTCGCTTCCTATTTTGAAGTGTTTACTTTTACAAGACAAATTAACGCTTCTTAACTAATGCAAAAGGCTAAACATATAGAAGTCGGGTATTAATTAGTAACAAATACAAGACTCGTTATTGATTGGCCCTCAGTGTTGCCTAACCAACTTTCCAGCCGGATTCTATTTGCAATAGCAACGCAATTGAAATATCGGAAAGCGACCGCCTGTGACCGGTGCTCGGGAAACTAGTTTCTGAAACTGAAAACTTAACATTTAACTTGGAAACCGGTCAACGAGCTGCGGTAGAAAGTTTAACGAAACCGCCAGTGAGGTGAATAATGTTTTTCGAGATAAAAAAATATTCAAACAAAAAAGTACTCACCTATATAGGTTTAAAGAGCTTTATTTCCCATAAAAACATGTAGGTCTTTTTTTGATTGTCGGAATTCCGGAACACAAATCAAGGTAGTTACGACGGCATACTCTGAACAAGTCGTACTGCTAGTACAATGTATAGCACAGTGTGTGAGCGGGATGGATGATGTGTGCGCGAGATAGAGCAACTATTAATATGTGTGCCCCCGCGTTGCGCTAGCCAGTAGTGCGTTGTCCGCTGCGATGACAAGACGCATGCAGCTCGCATTAGATTAAAAATAATTAATAACTAATACAATATAAATCTTAACACTAATGTGGTGCTATGTAGTCTTCTATATGTTGGGGTGTTTTATTTTATATTTTTATTAATTTTAAAAAAGTTTATAGGTTTACATTTTTGTAACGTTTGACAATTTATTAAATAACTGCACACCTTCAAACACGATGACCTATATCCATAGTGGTAGCAAAAGGTCTAGCGCACTCCCAAACTTGAAGGTCGCGGGTTTGAATCCTGGCCGGAAGGCATGTGCCTTAGGTAGTTTCTGACCTAATGTGCATATTGTTTTAATAACCACGTGCTAACAACAGTCTCGGAAAACTTCATGGTGATACCTGCACATTGAGATAACCTATGTGTCATACTTGCCAGGCGAGGTGGGTGCACTGTCCGTCTTTCTATGGTGGGCGGCCTGACTCCAGCAGTGGGACGTTTGTTGTCTGATATTATTATTTATTATAAGAGAAATTTACTTCATGTAATGTTACATAGTCTACGTCTGATTCGTTCGAGTTTGTTTGCTTGAACGCGCTAACCCCAGGAACAACTGGTCTGATATAAAAACTTCTTTCAGTGTTAGATAGCCCATTTAACGAAGAAGGCTAGAGTCTATATATCATCACGCTACGACCAAAACTTTTTTAATTATTCCACGCAGATGAGGTCACGGCTACAAGCTAGTGAACGAATATAAAAGTTCGGTATAAGAAGGAAAAACACATATACAAACATCCAAATAAATATTTGAAATTACCATATGTACCAAAGTTCATTAGACCGAACGAAATTTAGGCTATCATCGGGCTTAAATTATGTTGGGCAATTTTCTAAAATTACCCTAATATACGATTTACGGCTGGTTAATTGAGCACGATCTCCGTGTTTACAATAAATGAAATTACAGCACTTCTAATAGAATTTAGTTACCGCCTATTTGTTCTTTTAATTACAGTGTATACTTCATGTAACGTCTCTCGATGTAACGAAAAACTCCATTAAGGTTTGATATCACATGGACTTGGTTAGTTTAGCTTGTCTTCCATACAATGATACACTTTATATAGCAGTACACCTACTCGCAATAACGACATCAATTAAGTTATAAAGAGTACCTTTTAAGTTGCCAAACTTAGCAAAACCACGCAAGTGTGTATGTTCTATCGCTTTATTATCCTAACCCTTAATAAACCCGACTGTCGGCATCATGCATACCGAAATTTATAAGTACTTCCTTTATCACAATATCAATAACGCCAAAAAATATGAATAAAAAAAGTACAAAAATGCAATAAAATTACCGTTGCAGCAAAAGACGTCAGATAAAAATAACAGTCTGTCCATTAAAAAAGAGCTCTCTATAACGCCGTAAAATACACAGTCCCTTTAGTGTCGTTATATAGAGCTTACACTGTATTTGGTTGGTTTATGGTTATTATATACTCTATGGGGGCCTAATCTAATTTACCACCGCTTTGTGATATGTGGCTTGAAGAGAAAAACTGTGCTAGAAACTCTTTAGCAACATGCCTAGCTCTAATAATTTTTAATAAAATTAAAATGAGAATTTGTTAATCAAGTTGGTTTGTGTTCCGGTGCATGCAAAAAGAGCTAACAGCGTCTTGAGGTCTGGTAGTTGGTTTTTAGTGGGTTTGGGTTTTAATATTTTTCATCAAATTTAATCTTTTTCTTTCTTTAAAAAAGGTAAAAGAAGTACATTTGATCTTCTATAATAAAACTACGTTTTAACGGTTTTGAGCGCGGTAATTTAATTGATTTTTGTTATTCCGACGCTACGGCCACGTTTTAGTGGCCGTGATCACGAATGACAAAGATGTCAAGTGTCAACGAGTTTTGTTAGTTTTATTTAGCTTACCGCCAACTTGTTCATTTTAATTATTTAGTTTTAATTTTGTTCATGGTTATTATTTAATTTAAATAATAACCTTAAATTACCGCGCTTAGAACGTCGTTCCATTATTTATACAAGTCGCGAAAACTTAAGAAAATATTATGACTATCTCCAACTTTTTCACCTCTCGATAAAAAGGAATTATCTTATAACGATATAATTTCATTCTCTAATTTCTTATAAGTATAAAAAGAAATTAATTGAACATTATAAAGGATCAATTTATTTGATATCCAGGCGATAATATTCCTTCATCAATCAAAAAAAGTTCCGGGAAAACTTGAACTTCCTTATATAAATGTAAAAATACTATTCCAATAAAACTTACCAAAGAGGAAAAAAACAGCGAACTCGATAAAAACTAGTCTGTAACAATGCACGAAGTTGCTAACAATCGCTGATCTATTATAACGAATAGTTTGGAGTAGGGGTAGGTTTAACCATACTAATATTATAAACGGGAAAATAATGCTGTCTGTTACGCTTCTAAAAATAAACTACAGGGCAGTTTATTAATGAAATACAGGTACATATGTAGTCTCAATGTCGGGAATTGGTATAGGATACTGTTACATACCGACAAAGAAACGCGCACCTGGTTTATTGCCCCACCCTGTAACGTTCACCCCGCCCTCAAAGAGCCAAGGAATGACAAACTCAAGCCGAAGCATAGAGTGAGAAATAAAAGAATTTATAAAGTGAAAATTAATAACATTTATTAAGTAAATAAACTTATTTAGGCCATAAATCGTGATTATCTAGTAATTAGAACCCTCGTCATAATACCGTTAACCCTATGTTCACAAGGTAGGTTATATAGGAGTGTTGATCAAGGAACAGGAAGACTCAAGGATCGGTGTATAATATATATCTATATAAATAATAGTTTTGTAGTATAAGTTGTAAGTGTAAAATGTCATGCGTTTTACGAATAATGACAAATGTATCGACTCATGACATAAGCTCATCACCTGAGTACGCCCGTGCCTTTATTAGCCAAAAGGAATATTAATATAAATTTCTTAACAAATTATATAATTTTGTGTAGGCACCCCACCTAAGCCACCTCTCTAATATTATACCACCGCATTCATTAGCTATCAGTAAAAGAGCTCATATCAGAATAAAAGAAGAACCTCCAATCTTTTAATTAGAATTTATTGAATTGATTATAAACATTGTCTAAAGTTAGCGTCGGTTCACAACGTACTATCACTGGCGAGAAGAGCCGACAAGAAACTCTCCAGTAGTACGCCTAACAATTTAGAAAACCCCTTTGGAGTGCCTTATGTGTAAAATGAGTTGGAAAAGCCATAAGACTTGAGTGAACGTATCATATAAGAGCCACTCTTCCAAAATATCAAATAAATTTGTAGATACGAGGAATAATACCTCAGCGACCTCCCCTGATGCAAGATAAGAATATCACAGTAAATTAAAGATAAAGTTTAAATGAAGTTTAAATAGTGATACTCTCTACATCTCATAAAATTCCCATTAAGTTATTAGTATAAGAGTTTTAGGATGTTCCTCCGTGAATATAAAGTAAAGATAAAGATAAAGTTGGGTGGAGGACACCTTCACTTATATTATTTGTTTTCCTATGTCAAAGACAGATTTCAGTGTAAGAGTTTCAGGGAAAATTCTCCGTAAAGTAAAAGTGAAATTAAATTGGTATTGAACTGGAGTATTCCCTTACGCTCGTATTGCTTGTTACCTATTTGTTAAAGACAGGATTCAGATTCCACCGTGAAGTTTAAAATGAAAGTTAAATTTAAAGTAAAGTGGCGGAACCCTACATCTGATTAAAGACCCTAAAACCCAAGAGATGAGAGCACAGCACCGTAAAGTAAAGTTTAAATTGAAATAGTCATGAAATGGTGGTACTCTACATCAAGGGTGTCAACATCGGTAACACTGCTCATATATAATTTATTAATAATTATCCTTTCCAATTCAGTCATGCTTGCCTGGCCTAACTACATCAAAGGCTCTCATGGAATCACATATCTTGAAAAGAAGTAAATTTTGATACGAATGATCCGCTTGCATTTGGCCAGTAGCTGACCTCCGAGCGCCCACTTCGCCTCCAAGCTGATCCGCGGCGTAACAGGTTCCAAGCCTCTCAGTTACCAAATCAGTTAAAACTCAATATGTGAAATCATCCTCGCCTCATGAATGCACATATTATAAACAAGTTGGATTTGCTTAAAATCAGCACGCGAGAAATACCTGGATAATTGTCGTAACCATCCAAAGTAGATTGTCCCAATAAGCGAGTGGGTCGTGAATCCCTTCGCCCAAGGTTACAGGGTCTATTAATCCCGGCTCTAACCTGAATCTTCATGAAAATATTCAATATGTGCTTTCACATCTAACTAGTTGTTGTTTCATTACAATTATACTACTGTTTAGCAAATATCCAGTATCAACAGAGTTACTTGCATGTAGCTATATAATTTAAAGAAATAAAATATTCATGAACAATAAATTTAAAATAAGTAACTGCATTGCACAACAGAGTACCATTCCGGCTTATTCTTACACACCTCAGTTGCTTCTTTGACATTCATAGCTCTTGTCATGCAATTACAGACTTGTCCAAATAAATATATATTCAAAAGGGTAAATCACGTTAACAAAATGAAAGTTAAAATAAAACTCTATTGCACAAGACCATGCCAAATGCCGAAGGCAAACCTTCTTAAACAAGAAAGTATTTAAATCATTAAAATCAGTAAAACCCAAAAAATAAACGTTAAATTTCTTAAAGTCTGTCAAGCTTTCCCAAACAAGTCGCATGATTGTTGTAGAGTGTGGTGTAATTATGTAGTGTTATAAAATATACTTAAATATATACACATATATGAATAGACTAAATAATAGATAATAAATCAAGACCATGACCTCACAGACCTAGGTCAATAATAACCCTGCCTATATTCAAAACAATCAAGACTCAATACGACGTCTGACTTTAAGCTCACTGCGACAAGAGCAGATAGACATTAACAATCAACACCCCTATTAAGTAAGTGACCGCAGCCAGGTACAACAACATGTATGCAACAACAAGACAAGAACTCCTAGAAGTAAATCCCCATTGACATATAATTAATCTCCCTTAACAAATTAATAAATAATTATATTGCCTAAAAGAATCATTAGAACCCCTTAGTAGCTTCCGACTATGAAGTAGTAATATTATTTAATTCAGTTTCTAAAACCAAAGTTATATCTCAGAACCCCTTAAATTAAATTCAATAAATTAGTATTTTTTTATCCGTAAGAGACTATGTGTCATATTTCCTAAGTAATATATTAGCACACTCAGGCTTTACAATTAACTCTTATTAATTTAGTTAACTATGAAATTATAACAATGTATAAACAATTCTTATCTTATAATAACCCACAAGTCAATCAAGACTTACATCAAAATTAATTTAATATTGTATAGCTCATTCTCCATATAATATACAAATCAAGGACAATAATTAGTTAAGTTCTAAAACAAGAAGGTCAGTAATAGATAGTATACAAGTCTGTCTTTTATTACATATGATCATGTAGGTCTCCACAGTAAATAGTTATGTATGTTAGCATATATGTCCATATAAGTCAAAGGAACGCCTCTATTGAATTAAAAGTCTGTATAGGTGGATCCACGGGTCCCAATATGTCTAAAGACTATCACCAAAGTACACCAAACTCAATACTAACTAATTAATAAATGCTGCTATAACTAACTACTCATCATTAGTTAAGTTTTGAAGATAATCCCAGGTTTATACATACAGACACGCATTAAATGCAAATATTCCATAATTCCTAAAATTTAAATTATTAATACAATATTATTAGTAACATCTCTGCAAGAAAAGAACATTAGATTTGTCTGCAAAATAATGTAATTAGTACACAAAGAAAATATCAATAACACATAATTAGTTATAGAATACATGTTCAATAAACAGATTAGGTTAAAACACATAATTAGATATATCATTAATAACATACAAACATAAAACAGCCTCTGGATCATCTGTGAACAGAAATAAAAGCAACAAACACGGAATAGATTAATATTAGTAGATTATTAGTATATAGGTATTAATAGTTATATATTACAACAGTCCACGAGAACATCTGAAACATAGATAAACACAACAAGCAAGATATCGGACAAATCTACATGATTAGTAAAATTATTAATGTATTAATTGTTGACTTGAAGATGTGAACTAGCCCTTTGGTGAAATCCATAGCACCGAAGTCTGTAGCGCACATATCGAAGATATAGTTATTTATTGTTAGTATTGAACATGTTGTCCACAAATAGTTTTTCTCCATCTGTAATAATATAAAACACAAATTTTTCCGAGAATAATTTTCTTCATGTCTTGTTCTGTCAAACACGAATATTCAAGTCCCTTCTTTTCTCTGTCAAATTTTCAAACAAAGAAAAATTCGATTATATCATACAAAGAGATTAATAATAAATACACATATTATGCGAAATAAAGGAGGGAATACATTATATGGAGAACAGCCATTCCTTTATAAATAAATTAACATTAATAAGAGAAAAAAAATTAAATTCATGGTGATGCGTACCGTCACACCACCCCGAATTTAATTTCGTAGCTTGCGGATAAATTAAATTCTAACCTAAGGTACGATCATGAAATAATAAATTGATAACACCCTTTATATAGTCCTATTAGTAAATAACATCCTGTACATAAACTTAATCTAAGTTAATAACATCCTGTATATAACCTTAATCTAAGTTAATAACATCCTGTATATAACCTTAACATAAGTATTGTCCATCCCATACACCCCACCAACTATATGTCTCATATCCAAAACAAATTTTAAAATTAGATAAAATCACCCCTTAAAATCTGAAATTCATAGGCGTAATTTAATCACCCCATAGAACATGAAAGCCGCAAATGCTTAATATACATAAGTCATAATTCAAAGAAACCTAAAACTTCTTCTTTAAAGAAAATTTTAATAACTGTTCTCCTTAAAATCTCGAGAGTCCTTCACCTTAATATACTTTATCTGGTAGCTAGATTGCTCTAACTATAATATCCATTAAGTTAACTGATTATTGTATAATTCCCAAATCTTTACAAAATCAAAGTTTTATGATCAATTCTAATTACTAGCCTAATAATTATATGACCCGAAAAAGACCCTCAAATGCTCTACCTATCGATCTATCTATCTATCTTGGGTATAGGGAATTTCCGTACGACCCTAATGTTTCCTGATCAACCCTAATACCTGAAGTCGACATGATATGCCCTAGTATCCTAACTTCTTATATATGAATTTACACTTTTTAATGTTACAAGTAAGACCAGCATCTTGTAATTTCTTTAATATTATACTCAAATGCTCTAAATGATCAGTCAAAGTACCACAAGTTAAAATTGCTAAATCATCCAGATAATTTACACAAAACTGCCTAACCTCTGGGCCCAATATAATATCCATAGCCCGACTAAAACTGCCCACTGAAGTCTTTAAACCTTGTGAGAGTACATTATACATATATGACTTTCCGTTAAAAGTAAACCCAGTATATTTCCTGCCGTCCTCAGATATAGGTATCTGAAAGTAGGTATTAAACCACACTTATATATGAAACCCCATGAAAAGAACTAAATACATCAATTTGCATAAGCGGAGCTTCAGAGTCTGCAACCATAAACTTTTGATCTCCCGCGCATCTAAGAATAAACGTAAAGACCAGTCGGGTTTGGTCGCAACCGTTAACGGACTACTATACGGAGTGGAACCCCGCGAAAGAATGCCCATCTCAATCATCTCTGCCAATTTCTCCTCAATATTTGACGGTAAGCATAAGGCACAGGATATGACCTTTAATAAATGGTGTACTATCTGACATCTTGATCTAATGTTCGTAACAATTCGCATGACCCAAAACATTAGAAAATATACTACGAAACCTACTCAAAACTTGTTTTAACTGCTCTAACTGTACATCCGAAAGCTGTATCCCCGTTTTAATTTCCTTTAACTTTTCTTGGAAATCTGAATCATCAACATCTCGAGTAGATATCTCCGATATTCCACTCTCAAAGATTATCTTCCTAAAAGGCAAAACTACATCTTGTTCATGTATTTTCAAACATAACCCCATTTCAGAACCTTGTAATTTAATCGTGGCTTCAACTAATGATAGCCAATCAAAGCCTAAAATCATAGATTGCAACAAATTTGGTACAATTAAAAAACTAATATCAATAATGTTACCTCCCAGTTGAACCGGTAACAATACCATTTGTTGGATTTTAGTACTTTTCTGACCTACTGGACCCCTAATTTGAATTGGCCTGATGGGCAATAAATTAATTTTACTACATTCTTTTGACATTAACTCCCAAAAGGTGCTGGAAATACATGTAATGTCACTCCCCGTGTCTACCAAACAATTCACTTCTTTCCCATAGAGTTTAACAGTAATTATAGATTTCACTAACTCAAATTTATCTGGCAAATAGGCATCTTCCTCCTCAAACAAGGAAGATACACATCCGTTTGTCATAACTGAATTAGGATCTACATCCTTCAAAAGTAATTTTAAAATATCAATAAATGCTCCCACCGAGGTTTCATCAATATAACCTAGCCCTGATTTATCTAATGAGGGCTGACCCTTAGCTATAATAGGTGTAAGTATACCAGAATTACTAGTGCCTAAAGACTGTCCAGGTTTCCACCCACTCAACGACATAATTCTTAACCCTATCAACAACTTATCATTCCCTCCTATAGTTGATGGATCGGGCACACACCCACCAACATAGTCTAGTTTAAATTATAATCATATTCTTCATGTGGTATAGTTAAATCTTCTATAATATTAACATTAGTACTGCCTACTGGAGGTACTTGAACTGGTTTCAAAGTTTGTTTCTTGATTTGCCAACTGGTCTTCGCCTTGTTATTACTATTATTATTATTCTGTTCATGTGATGATGCAGGTACCCGCAGTGTAGTATTCAGCACTTCACCTCTGTTAACATTGTCTAACTTCCTCAGGAACTCCGACGCTTCAATAATCGTTCTGCTCTGACTCGTAGACCACGCATATTGCACATCTTTTGGAAAGTGATGCATGATATCATTTATGAGTTGCGTCTCCTGGATTGGATAGGTGAACATCTTTGCTTGCCCACATAAAGTGATAAAGTAATTCAACATACTAGTGCCAGAGCGATTCCATGTGCCATGATCTATTTTCTTGCGAAGCTCTCCCTGCTCAGCTTCTCCCCAGTATGTTTCTAGAAAATCTCGTTTAAAATCTTCAAAATTGGTCCAACGCTCTCGGTATACACGAGCCCAACTCCTGGAACCACCATCCAAACATTCAATAATGAGATCAATCTCATTGCTAAACCCTATAGGCATTCGCTTCAAATATGCACATAAATCTTCTATGAAGGCAACTGGATGTTGTTTTTATATTGGAAATTTCGGCTTCTCTAAATTATTAACCGGCAGCAAGATATTAACAACTCTTCAGCATCAAATGATATGCACTTATCTTCAATTAATCTTAATAGATTAGCTCCTTTGCTTATATGAGAGCGCTTCTGCTCTTTGCTTTTGTAGCAATTAGATAATACCTCTTGATTTATTATAACTAGCAATGAACTAGCACTGTTACATCTCTTGGTTCATCCTGAAATATTAGAATTCCATTCTTCAATTACTTCATTCAAATATTTACACAGCACTAGTAAGCTATATGTAATCATAACCTATCTAAGTTATGTATATAATATAATTTAAATTATTAAATATTATTCCTAGTTTCATGCTTCATAACAACATCTGACTCCACCATAGTAAATAATTATTAGCCTAACTCCCATTTATAACACAAGACTGACTAACAGTTAATAAACTTCCTCAACTCTGTTATGAAAAATAAAATTAATAAAGTCCTCATTAAAATTTCATAAAATAATGATTAATATTTCATTTAATTGAAAATATACACCCCATTAAATTAAATTTGCCTCGCTGTGTAATTAATCAACAAGACCAAAGAATATCAACAAGGTCATTGTGGTGCCCCCCCCAACGGTAAAGTGTTGAACTAATTCGAATGCGAGGAATAAAAATTTCTAAGTCACTTGCAACACCCGTAGTAACAAAAGGATGAACTAATTTGAACGCTAAAATTAAAAATTCAAAGTCACTGCAGCGCCCTCTAACGGCAAGATGACGGATTAACTTGAACGCGAGTATTAAAATTTCAAAATCAACATGGCGCCCTCTAATGGCAAGATGACGAATTAATTTGACACAATTAAAATTTGCAATTCCACTGTGGCGCCCCCTAGCGACAACCTGACGAACTTATCTAGACACGAGATTAATTTTTTTTGCATAATTTCTAAATCATTTACCTATAAAATTCAGACTGTTAATTATTACACCAACCACCGATCACCCCCAGTCAACCCCGAAATAAACAACAACCCTCTATAACCTTTGAAACCTTGCTCCGCCTCACAAGCAACAAATTGTGTATCTTTCAGATACACAAGAATAAAATAGCTCAGCCTGACAGCAGAACTTGTTCACTAACATCAATCCAGACACCTTGGATGCAACACCTAATGTAATTTTGGACTCGCGCGCCGAAATTGCGAGATCCAGGATAAGATCCAACTGTCCTAGTCCCGCTCCACATCATGCTGCAGCAGCCGATTCTTGAATCCTGGGAACGCGCACCGAATTGTAGCGTCCAGGATTCAATCCAAGTGTCCTAGACACATCACGCCCAGAAGACCAGGTCCTGACATCCTGATCGCGGCTAACCAAAATTGTAACGTCCACCCCGACCCTCAAAGAGCCAAGGAATGACAAACTCAAGCTAAAGCATAGAGTGAAAGAAAAAATTAAAGAATTTATATAGTGAAAATTAATAAAACTTATTCATTGAATAAATCAAATAATATTGGCCAAATATCGTGATCTTCTAGTAGTAGGAACCCTTCGCTGTAACGCCGCGAACCCTTTGTTCACAAGGTAGGTTATATAAGAGTGTTGATCAGAGGACAGGAAGACCCCTAAAATCGGTGTATAATAATATATATATAATAATTTTGTAGTATATGTTGTAAGTGTAGAACGCTATACATTTTATGAATCATGACAAATATGTCACTCATAATATAAGCTCATCATCTGAGTACGCCCGTGCCTTTATTAGCCAAAAGGAATTTTAATATAAATTTCTTAACAAATTATATAATTTTGTGTAGGCACCCCACCTAAGCCACCTCTCTAATATTATACCACCGCATTCATTAGCTATCAGTAAAAGAGCTCATATCAGAATAAAAGAAGAACCTCCAATCTTTTAATTAGAATTTATTGAATTGATTATAAACATTATCTAAACTAGCGTCGGTTCACAACGTACTATCGCTGGTGAGAAGAGCCGACAAGAAACTCACCAACAGTACGACCTATCAATTTAGAAAACACATTTGGAGTGCCTTTGTGTAAAATGAGTTGGAAAGGCCAAAAGACTTGAGTGAACATTTCATCTCAGAGTCACCCTTCCAAAATATCAAATAAATTTGTAATTATGAGGAATATCACCTCAGCGACCTCCCTTGATGCAAGTAGAATATCACAGTGAATTAAAAATAAAATTTAAATAAAGTTTAAGTAGTGATACTCTCTACATCTCATGAAATTCCCTTTCCTAATTTGTTAAAGTAAAAGTTTCAGAATGTCTCTCTATGAATTGTAAGTAAACTTTGAATTAAAATTAGGCGAGAGACACCTTCACTTGTATTATGTATCCCCTTGTCAAAGACAGATTTCTGGATCCATCGTGAAAATGAAATTGAAAGTTTAAAGTTTAAGTAAAGTGATGGACCCTACACCTGCCTAATGACCCTAACCCTTGAGATGAGAACATAGCACCGTAAGGTAATGATTTAAGATTAAATTAGATGTGAATTGGTGATACTCAGCATCAAAGATGTCAACATCAGTAACACTGCTCATAAGTAGTTTTTATTAATCACCCTTTCCAATTCAGTCAAGCTTTGCCAGGCCTACCTACTTCTAAGACTCTTGTGAAATCACATATTGTGGAAAGATGTAAATTTTGATACGGATGATCCGCTTGCAATTGGCCAGAAGCTGGCCACCGGGGCCCTCAACTTCGCCTCCAAGCAGATCCGCGATTTAACAGTCTCCAATCCCTCAGTTACTCATTCAGTTAAACTCAATATGTGAAATCAACCTAGTCTCATGAAGGCACATATTATAACCAAAACAAACTAGGTTGCCTAAAAACGGCACGCGAGGAAAACCTGGGTAATTGTCGAAATTATCCTAGGTAGATTAGATTGTCCCAATAAACAAATGGTTTGCGACGTCATTTGTCCAAGGTTACAAAGACCATAAACCGCGTCCTTAATCAAAGTTAATATAGAAATAATCAATATGTGCTTTCACCCCCTTCTCATTATTTTGTAATATTAATTGAAAGCCTATTTTATACACATTTAGCAACAGCAGAGTTGTTTGTTTAAGAAAGTATAGTAAACCTAAAGGAAACTTTTAGCAAATTTTGGATTATAATAAGCAACTCCTTTGCGCCAAACAAAGCCAAATGCCAAGGCAAGCTTTCTCAATAGGAAAGTATTTAAAACATGAAAAATCCAATAAGCCAAAAAATAAACTTTAAATTTTCTAAAGTCAGTTAAGCCTTCCCATATAGAATGCATGATTGTTGTATAGTGTAATGTTATCATGTAATGTCATAGAATAAATACATAAATACTTATATATACAGATAAAATAAAACCCCAAGACAACCTTCAAATATGAATCCATATACCTCAATCTTCATATAAACAATCAGCTGCAACACAATTAAAATAATCATCAACCCTGTCATGTATTGGACAAACTTAAGCAATTTCCCCACCACTGTTCATAAACCCACCAAAGCATTGCAACAAACCACCCTGGAATTCAGTTAACTAGTTCACAGTTACCCTAGGTTCCCAACTGTAAGACCTGACAAGAGAATCCAAGTTTCACCTTGAAAGAAAATAAAATTAATGTTTCAATTCCTGAAATATAACTGCTCTCTCGAAGACCTAAACCCTTCACCACTAAACCAATAAAAGCACATACAAGTAATAGCTCTAATAGGAAAATATGGTTTCAACCACTATCTCCGCTACTATAAACTTAAATTAATCAATTCAAACTATCTCACTTAGACGATCATAACTGAACTGAAACCCCAGCAAATAGACCCTATAAGTTGCATTATTAAAATAATAACTTCAGTTAAGACAATAATCGCTCATCAGGAAAATAGAAATTCAGTATTTAATTGTTGACGCGTTAATCTCAATGTAAAATTTAGAAGTTTTATTAAATTAATGTTATTTCATCAACCCTTTAACCCACTTCCTAGTTAAAGGTGTGTCTGAAGAAGCCATTAAATGTTCAAGATTCAAACTCTTTAAATTAAAAGTTATCATATAGCGGTTCACTTTAATGTCAATGAAGAAATTATGATAAAACTATTTAAAGTAGAGGAAAATCTGCATTAAATCAATTCAGCAGAGTCCATTAACTTATTAGCAACTTCAAAGCAAATTATCAATCGATAGTTCATCTTTATCAACATAACTATTATTAAATTATGAAATTCGATCAATTAAATGAAGTGTTGATAAAATTTTAAAGTTCTTGACATAAGATAACATACCCCTAACAACCCTAATATCAAACTATGTAAATAGTCAAAAATAAAATATATTCAATAATAAGAGTACAATAAATAATATATACATATATAAACACATATAAGTACATAAGCAGCTGAATTAACTTTATTCCTCAAATTAGAATTCATACACCTCTGTCAATGCTCATTGACTAGAAATGTGAATATAATTGATTCCAAATATGTATATACAATATATAGGTATATAAGGCAAGTAAGTGAACAAATAATTAAAGTTTTATGGGAGCTTTCCCATGTAACCAGTCTAACTCACTCTATATGCCCTTCAAACAAACAGACATGTCATTATATAACATAAATACCTAATAAGTAATACAACAGAATGAAATGTATATATATATATATACTAGACGCTTGGAACCTTCCTTAATAGTTCTTAGAACAGTTGCTTTATATAAAAGAAAGTTAATTTTATAGTCTCTATTGCCACATTCTCCAGTGTATATGACACCCCAATATTAACGGATAATTAGGTAAATTCATAATAATATTATATTTATCAAGTTTATAAATAGATTGTAATGGTTTAAATGCTTCAGAATTCATAGCCCTGGGATATAAACATCCAAGCATAAATAAAGAATTTGGTTAGACAATTATAGGTTATTGATTTGCACTAAGAAACAGCTGTATCGATTATCATAAACCCAACACAAAATTTACACAAACAGGAAAAAAAATAAAATAATTATTGGACAGTTTTCAAGCTAATATTCGCAAGCAAAGAAAAATAAAGAACAAACACACAGACACAAAACCCAGATTGCCAGCTGAAAGAAAAGGTTGATTAGCTGAAATAAAAGTATTAGAGGACACATTAACACTCGCATAGCAAAGCTTTTAACATTTAAAGCCGTATTAAAGCATCAATAAATCCAACGGGTAAATATCCCACCATGGCTTGAAGAATTTCGTTATCAAAGATTATAGCACTGCACATACCTGAGTTAATTATATACGATCCTAAGTAATGAAAACCGTCCAATCAAAGTAAACCAAAGAACATTGGCTTGCAATATATTATGAAAACAACTCCATTAATATCTTATACACGGCCACGCTTAAGATTGACATCTACAGGGCAAACAACATGGCGGCTAACGCTGCTTGATGACATAAAATGAGGATATCTGCTTTAGAGAGGAAAATTATGAACTATTTTAAAATTTCAAAAACATTGTCAAATAATTTTAGAAAATTATTATGAATGTACATTGCAAGCCAATTAAAGTAAATTTCACTTAGCTTTCGAAGACAACAGGAGCAGTTGACGCAGCTCCCGGAGCACGTCGCCTCAACCGCGGGAATTCAAACGATCGTAGACAGCTCCCAGCACCATCCTCAGGGATCCCATTGCACACACTCACTACACCAACACTACACTCTTTCACAACACAGCACACACTCGCGAGACCTTCTACTCCAGAAGCTAGCACCAACTGGAGGAAGCCCATAAACTTTTATTACATTATCTCGGTTTAGTATATGTTTTACGCGAACGGCACTAAATTATTTTAAATCACTGCATCCAGGCTTCTCAGATCCAGCTCTTCATTCTTGAAACTCCACAGATTTCTTCCTTTTTTTTAATTCATTTGTTTTTCGGACTTCCACCGGACATAGTGGACGCGTCGCGACGTTTTTCCCCAGACTGCCCAGTTTCTCGAAGCGTCTCCCTCAAGAAATCACGGATTGTTCTTAATTTCAAAATATCCAAATTCTACACACAAAAATCTAGAAAAATTTGCTTTTAATCATCAGCCAGGACTTCCACGTGAAAACTGGCCACAAATTAATATATGTAGAGAAATAACCTAAGGCGATCCAGCGCCACCTAGCCAAACACGTCTAAACTAACCTACATTCTCATTAACAAGATACCAATATCCAAGCTCACTCAATACAATAACGATCGCATTGTTGCTTAACAAACATTACCACCAAATAACAGATGTCGCCATAAGTCACGAAATAATATTAAAATTCTTAATTTCAAGAAAAAAAATAATTAACATGAACAATTGATCAAATGAGACCGTTACAACCCGCATTCGGAGTTCTTTTGTTTACTTCGTATTTAAATTTTGCAATAAGACTATTGTTACTATTTTCTATTTTGTTGGCTGTTCGCAGGAATAATTAATTAGCTGCGCAATTACTGTTTCTCGGAAACCCCAGTGCACGTGGTCGATTTTTTGTACTGTATAGTTAGTATAAAACAACGCCCGAACGGAGGGGTGGCGCAGCCAAGCGACGATTACGCTTCGAGTAACACGTACATTTGATGAGCGATATAGTGACGGACTTTGCGCGTGTTATTGAATTGTGCAGTATGTACTGGTTGTATCGAGTTATATTTGTACCTGTTTTATACGTGTTTGTACAGTGCTAATAAACTCTATAATAATTCCAACGGCATTTTAATTCGAGTCCTTCGTAACTCGTAACAATACTTTCATCCCGGAAAATGTGGTAGTTTTTGTTATTTAGGATACGGAGTTGTAAAAAGAATGTAAGTTATTGGAAGATAATCCAGATTTTAAAAAATTGGCTGTGGCATTCAAAGATAGACAGACAGATTAGAAAAAAGTGATTCACAGGAGTTTAGATTTTTCCAAAATGGCCACGGAACTCTCATAATGATACAAGGTGCATATTATTTCTAATGCAAACACTTTTGGGTTGAATTATGATTCTTCAATTTTCAATAAAATATACCTCTACAAGTCTTATTTTGCTCAAACAATGCGAACATGCCCAATCGATGGAACAGACAGGGACGAATTTGGTTCATGGACCTAACTTGTCAAACAGTTAATAATGATTAATAATGTCTTTTTAATTTTTTTATTGTAGGAGCAGACAGGCAGACAGTACTTGATGGAAAGCGGTTATTATCGCGTATGGACATTTGCAACACCAAAGGTGCTAGGAATGCGCTGCTGCTCTCTTAAGGGAGACTGGATCCTGGTCATTAATGCTGGAACACAACTCAAGGTTGTTATGGCGACATGCTTTAAACCAGGGATGGTAGCCATCCAGTCGGGCAAATTCCCTACCACTTGAAAAATTATGTTATTGATACTGCTTTATCACTTCTTTTTAATTTTTAATATGTATGGCTAAATCTGGAAATTGAATTGGGTAGCTCCAATTTTCATATTTAGCTATAGATGCTAAAATCAAGAATGCATTAAGTATTCAAGTAAAATCCTCAGTCAAATTGTGGGTATTTGAGTATATTTGGGTATGTGGGTCAAACTCACACCTAACGAGGTAGATTTTGTAGTGTAGTTTATAAAGGTTTATTTCACTAAACGGTTGAAATATTTAACACAACACATAAGTATTCGTTAAAAATAATTAGTATACTTTAGTAGATTTTTACACGAGAGGTGAATGTGACCTATTAGGGCATGCGATGGTTTGCCTACGAGCGTAAATCAAATCAAATCAAATCAAATTTATCTGTTCAAAACATGGTTAAACAGTTGGTATATATGTTATCATGTACACATGTTTTGATCACATAGGAGCATACAAATATTTATGATAATTTTTATTTTAAATTTAAGTTTTTGTCGCACACACGCATATATACTCTTTTGTTTATTGTTCAAGTCAAATTAACAGCGTAGCCTTGGTGAAATCCATGACTATAGAAGTTATAGTCTTTGACAACAAATTGTTATGGTCGAGTTTCGACCACGGACTACTAGTTGTAATAGATAAATGTGTAGTAAATAAAATAAATACTTATTTATTTTAAGACTGAATATGTCCCTGGCGATGCCTTCCCAAAAAGTTTTCTCGTTAGTAAACCTCGTACCGATGAGCGGTATCGAATAAATACAATCGAGTTATACGACTCCACCAATAATTTGATCGAGTTAATATCAAAGCGGTTCTGGAATTTCCTTTTGGAGGTCTTCAGCAGGTCTTCAAAGAGCCTTGAACTGAAAGGGAAAAAGATTTTGCTTTAATTAAACTCATTTTAATGTACCGAAGTTCTAATTACTACCGCTTTAAAGACAGAACTTTACTTGCATTTTGATCTCGAAATATCCGCTGGAAAATCTTTTATACTAAGCATTTTTCTTTGAGATTGATAATATTATTTTAATACTAAGTATGCCTGTCACATCGTTTGTGGGACTTTGACTTTATATTTATTATTGAGGGTAATTGATAATATTGTTACGAGTACGGGACTCGAAATAAAAATGCCGTTGGAATTACTATAGAATTTATTAGAAACAAATATAACTGGACACAACCAGGACAAACTGCACGATTCAATAACACGCGCAAAGTTCGTCACTATATGGCCTATAGAATGTACACACGTATTGCTCGTATCGTAATCGTCGCTTGACTGCCTCGTTCGGGAATTACTATAGAAATTATTAGAACTATAAAATTATAATAAATTCTATAGTCATTCCAACGGCATTTTAATTCGAGTCCCGCACTCGTAACAATATAATATCTATAAAGACTATTCAAAAACGGTTAAAAGAGTCATCGTGAAACTTCTAATCTGCATATAACAATAAAAAGTTGCATTTAAATAAAACTTCCAAAAGTAAAGCTTTAACCGTTTAAGTGAATCGCCTGTTACGATAAAAGTTAATTTACTATGAACGGTAACCGCTAACGGTGGAACTTAAAGTCCAAGATGAAAGCATTTTTAAAGACCGTTAAGTGTAACGTCTTGGAAAATTGGTTAAATATGTTATAATAGCCTAAATGTCTGTTTGCGTTTGTACCGAAAGTTTTTATCCGTGCAGGAACGGAGAAAGAATACAATTTCCTGCGGCCCGGCGGCCTGTCGTAAGAGGCGACAAAACAACCCACAGCCAGGTGGTAGGGCATTTGCCCGACTGGATGGCTACCACCCCTGGTCTAGAGTATGTCGCCATAACAACCTTGTGTTGTGTTCCGGCATTAGTGACCAGGTTCCAGGCTCCCTAAAGAGAGCAGCAGCACATTCGTAGCACCTTTGGTGTTGCAAATGTCCATAGGCGATGGTAACCGCTGTCCATCAAGTGGGCCGTCTGCCTGTCTGCTGATCTCCTGCAATAAAAAAAAAAAAAAAAAAAAAAAGTTTTAGCATAATATCATTGCCAATTTACATATAATACGTCTTCGGCTTATTTACTTACGTATTGTTTTTATGGTTAATTGGCTAGTGTTAGGTATTCATGAATATTCAAGTGTTTTTTTATAGTAGTATAGGTTCCCGCTTGACTATGATGTCATCCGACGTAGAGCGGAGATATGATCTAAGATAGACCATGCTTACTTAGAAAACTATACACACAGGACTTGAAAAAGACAGACTGGCAATGAGTTCTACTGTTTATACGTATTTATATATATAATCCAAATTTTACCGGGATCCTATTTAGGCATCAGGTAAAATCTGGATCTATATCATAGAAGTCTCAGTGATGCAGGTCTTTGACTGACGCCTAGAGCCTGAAAACGGGTAAAAAGAAATGTTCAGCTTAGCTAGGCCAGAAATAACGGCTATGGTACCGCGCTTAAAAATTCTTAATACGTAATTTTACCATACATACTAGTGGAGAAAATTTAAGAAACTACTAGTAGTTATACAATGTAAAATTAGTTTATACAAAGTCAACAAATTATAATTCTTTTCATTGTTACAAACTTGTGGGATTTGATTTTAAAATGCCGTTGGATTTATCGCAAAGTTGTTACACACACGTATTTCACGGTTCTTACAAACACAGCCGAATATAATAAGTCCAAACCGCGAGGAAAAATCGTAATACATAATACGCGCAATGTCCATGAATATAAAATTCCCAGTCCAAATGTGGACTTAGTAACGCCTCACTTGCAGTTGAAACTCAACTCAGTTCCCCGACTTCATATACTCGCAATATAGACATGAAACCTCCTGGCAATATGCACAGAATTCACTGAAATGTGCGGACTTATAAGCTTAATCCGAAACAACTGTCTAAGAATTTGCAACAAAACTTGAACAATTGAAGAAAACGTCTTATTGGGAAATATACAAAAGGATTTACGCGAAATAATGACTTTAAATAATTTAGGCAACCATAAAAGCATTACAAATCGTTTAAATTCCAAGGGTAATTAAATATGTGTTGCAAAGGATTATATCGGTTCGCAACAATTCTATAACATACGACGGTTAAAAGGTAATAGGGTATAAGCGACAAAAACTAAATTGTTCAGGAGAGCAGTTTAAAGTTTAAAATTTCAGAAAAATGGAGATAACTTTTTCATTTCTTGTCATATCGTGAAAATGGAAACAGCTCTAGAATAAAATAAAATAAAAGCATTAACTGCTAATTTTATTTATTTGATTCCACGTCGTTTTATGTGGTTTAATGTCGCTTAAATCAATTGATCTTATTTTCTTTATGGAGTAATTCGGCATAAGTTACATCTACATTGAAAAAAAACGAAGGGTAGAGTAGACTTAGCCACATTTGACATCCTTATATCAAGAGGTAATAGGGCATAAGTCACATGACTGCAGAATAACATAAAAGGGTAAAAAGTATAAGTGGTAATTCTCATTATTATACCAAAAGGTAATGGAGCATAAGAAACAGTGTTTAGCAAAAAAATCAGTAGGATGTTTGTAAACTTAAACTTGTAAATGGTAGTAGGGTATAACCGACGCTTAATGTCTTTGACGACAATGGTAAAGAGGCATTAGTTCCAGCTTTCAAAACAGGTACTAATGGTAAACAGTAGTATACGCCTGGAGCCTTTACGGCAGTATAAAGTAAAAATGTATTACCGACTATAACCCAAAAGTGATGCCATTTTTACAGAGGTACAAGCGTCTTTAGAGTAAAAAAGGCCCAAAATTCGGTCGGTTAAATGAAATGACACTTCAATAACGCAGTTTTTTGCTTGGGCATAAATGACACGAAAGTCATCGTAGAGCCATGGGAGTGCATTCGAAAGAGCGAAAATTTTTAAGTAGGATGGCATTCATAACTCATTTTCGACCAAAATGTCGCTTATGCCCTATTACCTTTTAACCGTCGATATTGTTTGTCATTTAAAAAATCTTCTACTTTAATTTAGTTCTTAATTTCTTCTTTAAACTATCATTCTTCATGGTATTTTGTGATTCTTCCAACTGTTTAACGTCGGGGTCACCAATATGCCGTGTACACAAATAACTTACACGTATTTCGATAATTACAGTATTGTAGTAGCATGAAGTAGAGATTAAATGATACTTCAGATGGCAGAGAGTAGAGAGAGAGAGTAGTATTCACGATCAAGTGTTGATGTGAACTGAAACGAACTTATTTATTTTGGAAAAGGTAACCTAAAATACTCTACAACAAAGGTGGAAGACGTACTAAAGAAAATAAGATGGTTAAAATGGCGATGGACAGGACATATGACAAGGGAAAGCAGAATGAAATGGACTAAAATTATAACAGAATGGCAGCCACGTGATGGCAAAAGAAAAAGAGGCAGACAAGCTAAAAGATGGACAGATGACATCAAGTTAATCGGAGGAACAGCCTGGTCTAGAAAAGCTACCAATAGGGAAGAATGGAAGCAGCTGGAAGAGGCCTATGTGTCACTGGACACGCTGAACACAGAACCGGGAAACCCGATGTATTAGATTTAAGTTAAAGAAATTTGCTACTGTATGTAACAAACTGTATGATATCGTTGTTTAGTTTCAGCAATAAAGGCTAATTAAAAAAAAAAACACCTAAAATACTAATATTAACAAGTCGTACAGCTAGTACAATGTATATATAGCACATTGTGTGAGCCTGACGGATGATGTGCGAGCTAGATAGAGCAACTACACACAAAATATGTGCGCTCCCGCGTTACACTAGGCAGTGGTCGTTGTCCGCTGCGATGACAAGACGTATGTATCTGCCATAGTTTATTTTTATTTACGTATCAAAGACACACAGATTGTCTTACCACTAATATATAAATATTGCAAGAATGCACACAATTATTATACACAAGTATGTTTCATTATTTAATCTACGATTATGGCTTTGAACGTCTTGGACTTATTAGTACACGTTTTGCACAACCCTCTAATACCTAACAAATGTCCCTGCCTCTCCTTTGCTATCCCTTTTCAAGTGGCCAAGGGCGAGGCTGAAACTGGGTTGTGCTCCAGAGAGCGGGCTAACGGTATATCTAAGATATTCAATATTTAACAACTTTGAAATAATAAAATATACCTACCGTTATCCGTGCAGGAACGGAGAAAGAATACAAATTCCTGCGGCCGGGCGGCTTGTCGTAAGAGGCGACAAAACAACCCACAGCCAGGTGGTAGGGCATTTGCCCGACTGGATGGCTACCACCCCTGGTCTTAAGTATGTCGCCATAACAACCCTTAGTTGTGTTCCGGCATTAGTGACTAGGCTCCAGTCTCCTTCAAGAGAGCAGCAGCGCATTAGTAGTACCTTTGGTGTTACAAATGTCCATAGGCGATGGTAACCGCTATCCATCAAGTGGGCCGTCTGCCTGTCTGCTGAACTCCTGCAAAAAAAAAAAACACTACGAATGTCTCAGTATTGTCCATAGTTAAGTTGTAAATTATTAAAGCATCAGATTCCAGAAGATTCGTTTTAAAAATCCTCTCATTAAAATGTAAAAGGATAAAATCTCGATTCATTACAACCTCAGAAATTCTCTTTGAAACGATATCTATTTTTGTTTTAGGCACTCAATTAAAAAAGGACCAGACAAAGGTCAAGCGTTTGATTCACGCGAAACAAGGGTAAGAGATAATGGGTTTTATATTCAGACTAGGTCTGTCCTGCGGTTTCACCCGCGTTAAATTAGTATTATAATTAATAAACAAATATCGTGCTGACCCCTGCGAATTTCCTTACCCGTGTCACCAAACGATTTACTAGATTGCTTTGGTTTATATGACTTATTATACGATATTTACAATGTTTTTAAATAATTTAAACCTAGACAAATACATAGGATCATAATAATCGTAGAGAGAGTAGTTGAAAAAGAGTAGTTGTGAGTGACGTGGCTAAGAATTTTGTTTTGAGCAGGATCCAGCTTAATAGACGCAGCTAGCTGTTTCTGCGATACGGGGCTTCAATTTGAAATGCTTTGGCTGCTTCTTATGTGGTATTTTCTGTCCGACGTCTATCTGCTATCTGCAGTTGCACAAGATATGAGCGTCGGCAGTGTGCGAGGTGCGGGTAACATGTGCACCGGCAGGCGGCTCAGCGGGGGCGCTCTCTGTCCGCAAGAATATGCTTGGGGGTCGTAGCGTGACGTTTACCTATTATATTTTCAAATAAATGGCCTATTACCGATGATGGGAGAAATAGAGCTAATTTACTTTTCTTTGTAGGTAAGCTAGTAAAAGTGTCTAGGAACTGATAGAATTGATTTTATTGCCTTCTAGCAATATTCTGTCTTATCTGTAGTCGATGTCAGTCAATTGTAAACAAAGTAAAGATTACCTCGATAATAATCCGTCCCCGATTAGGTCATATTTGCTCTCCTGTTTTGTGACTAACTCAGAATTCGTGATAACTCCTTGTGATTGTGATTTAGGTGAAGGTTCAGTTCAGCACATATAGTACTTACTTACTTTAATTTATGTGACAAATTCTTTGTATATATTTAACTAGCTTCTGCCCGCAACTGCGTCCGCGTTGAATAGTTACTTTGGGCTAACTTGGTCTTAGCGCGATGATATATAGCCTATAAATAGAAATCACACTAAAAGTTCCCGAGATTAGCGCGTTCAAGCAAACAAACAAACAAACTTTCCAGCTTTATATATTAATATGAGATATATTTTCTTTCTGAATGAATCTAAATACTGCAAAATATCGTTGAAGCCGCGAGCACGCTGGGAAATGGTAACACATCCAGAAATATTTAATGTATATTTTTAACATTTTACTACTTTGTATGCTACGAACAGTTGCAGTTCGCAATAAACTTATAAGATTGATGCGGTTTGTGTTTGCAGTTGAGCTTTTATCGATAAACACCGAATGGTTTGTTTAACCATTTATTACAAATAGCGCTGGAATTTGACAGAAAAATATATTCTATACAATGATGTAGTGTATTCGTAAGAAATAAAAACTTCAAAAGTGATTACCATAACTATAACTAAAAATGTTAGATCACATAAATATTTCTTTATTGCAGGTCCACCTTATGGAAAGAGAAAGATACAAAAGTGCTACTGGCCTAGAAAAGGGAGGACTGGAACCTAGCTACTGTTGCCGCAGCAAAACTCAAGGTTCGACACCGCTGCAGGGGGCCCCTCTTGCATATAGGGAGCGGAGGAGTTTTCACCTCTGTTGACGAATTGAGTTTGCACTGTTTCCCGGGGCATTCTCAAGCACTAATGCGCTAGGAACAGCGTGGGCGTAATTACGTTCTAAGTCTCACGCTCTTCCTGCCATAAGTGCGGGGCCCATGGGAGAAAGGTGGTTTTAGTGAAGTATTGCCTTTGGGTTACCTCTCCACATAGAGGGAGGTACCTTGCCGAGTTGCCAAACATGACATTGACTCTGGTGGCTGCGCTATCTTCACTGGATTCACCTCTCATCGCTTTGGTCCAATCCCTAGCAAACGACCCGGTAGTGTGCGAAATGCATTTCCCCGGTCTTAAAAAAAATAACACAACTGAAGGTAGTATGTATGGCGGCATGTTCGAGATCAAGCTATCCAGACGGGTAATTGCCCTATTACTTGGCTGTAGGTTGTTTTATTGATTCTTACCATAGGCTGCTCAGCTACAGTAATTAGAATTCTTTTTCTGTTTTACACGAATGTGCAAGTAAGCGACAGGAACATGATTAATTGTTACATAGGTCATTAAAATTACATATAAAATTTTTCTTTATATTAGAAATACTAAGTAAGAGTTGATTTGATCAAAATTTAGTGAGTAGTTCTGAGATGTGAGATATTTTAGATGAAATGCTTTGTATAGTAAAAGAAAGCTTGATCGCCGCTGTAATATAAGAAAGAATATTCGACACTCCTGAATTAATTTAACTTTGTTATTTTAATTGTAACTTTTTATTTTATTTTATTGCATGAGTTCAGCAGACAGGCAGATGGCCCACTTGGCAGAAAGCGGTTTCCATCGTATGGATATTTGCAACACCAGCGGCTACAAATACGCTGATACTCTCTTAAGGGAGTACTGGAACTTGGTCACTAATGTCGGAATACAACTCAAGGTTGTTATGGCGGCATACTCTAGATCAGGGATGGTAGCCAACAAGTCGGCCAAATACCCTACCACCTGGTTCTGGGATATTTTGTCGCCTCTTACGATAAGCCGCCACGCTTGAAACTCTACGCTGCACAAGATCAAAATTTGGATATATTGAGGAATAGATAATTTATTTGTGGAGGAAATATGACAGCCACCATACGTTGAATGGACGTTGAGTCATCACCTTGAACAGAAATGACAGGAGATAATAAAATTATTTTACCTACCATAATCGAAGCAAGAATCGGACTGCTTTTCTTTGAAGAATACAAAACAATTAAACATAACACAGACATTAATTAAATTATAGGAATTTTTGAAAGGTTCCAATATATAAATGTGACAGATGACTGGTCGAAAAATTGTGGATAAGAATTAATGAGGTCCCATGACAAAATGGAAACTCATTTTGCGGCAGCGCGGCTGAATCCATGCAAAGCTATTTCTCATCGACTATTTTAATGTGCCAGTACTATGCGAACTCGATTCAAACTCATTTATATTCCACGCCGTTTATAGTCGCTCTTGTAGAACGGATGGGGAGAGGTCGCAGCGTGAGGAAAGCATATGTGAGACGGCTGGTTGGTTAGTATCCAGTCGGCCGTCCCAAATATCACTGGAAGGACAGATTGACTGACCTGTCGGGGCTACGAGCTAATAATTAGCAAGAAACTGCGCATGACAGAGAAAAGTGGCATGTTTCGGAGGCCAAGACCCACCTTGGGTCACTGAGCTAACGGAGTAAGTAAGTATAGGCGCTCTTGTTTTTATTTTTATTGTAAAGCTGGCAAACAGGCACAATAGAATGTTTACATAATAGTATGTGGTTAACGGCGCCTATATAGGTAGACATTTGCGACATGGGTGAAGCAAATGTGTTGCCAGTTTTTTAAAATGGAATAGAGGGCGTGGGATAGGAGGAATTGAATAAAAAAGTTGATATAGTAGGATTGAAGAAAAAATGGGATAGGGAGATCGAACAAACTAGAAGTGGATTTTTTGTAAAATACCCTCGTGGTCTTCCAGATTTGTTTTCTTATATCTATTCTTTTAATCTTTTTAATAATGACAGGTAGTTGTGCTATATTTCTCATATGCAGTCAGTTAAAATCGAGCATTCTGTATAGTTTATACATACATACGTATGTATGAAAGAAGAATATTATGAACATTAATTGCTTATTTAAAAAAAATAACTCTGAAAAGCTAGATGAGAAAGCAAACACAAAAAAGACTTATATTTTGACAGATAATTGTTATTTAAAACTTTCTATTGAGCATGTATTCAGAAATACCGGTTTATAGGTTTTAAGTTCGAGTACCGTTGGTAGTGTTCTCATACATACAGGACAAATAAATCTAATCGAATTCGAATTCAGTCCGTTCAGTTTGCGCACTGCTTCCGTGCTCACGTTTTTAATGGACAACACACAATCGAAGCTCTTCTCATTAATAAAGCACTAGCTCCAGACTATGTAGTTCATCGATTTATAGTGTAGGAAAACATTGTTCATGGCATTGAGGTATAATGTTCTACAACCCGCAAGAGTTAACTTGAGACTTCGCTCGGATGACGTAAGCGCGAGGTACTGAGGCGTCGATAACGAGAGCGGTAAGAAGGCGGGGGTCGGGAGGGGAGTGCGCATTTCGCTCAGGTCTCAAGTTAACTCTTGCGGATTATACGTACTAAAAGTCATCAGTCAAAGGCACGTGATGTCTTGACTTGAAAAAATTATTAAAAAATCCCAGTGTTTTTTCATTAAAAGGAAGCTTTTTAGGGGGCGTCGCAAGAAATTTAATTTTTAACGACCACCCTAATATATATATATATATATATATATATATATATATATATATATATATATATAAAATAACAATTTATAAGTAAAAAACAAAAAAATATCCGGACGAATCGAGAACCTCCTCCTTTTTTTGAAGTCGGTTAAAAATAGACTCCAGGTCGCTGTCGGTGTCGCAGAGAGTGCCCAAAATGCTGGCCGCATTTCCACGTTGGATGGCAACGCTGATGCGTTGTCCAAGGTGCAAGCCAGCCTTTTGGTCAGGCGAGACCTCAATTAGACGCGTTGAGAGGTGTTGTATACATAATAAAATTACGATTTAACGGTTTTCAGCAGCCGTTATCAAGGGAGACCAATACATAAAAATAAAAAAAAAACACAAAGATATATTTTTTATATGTATTTTCATTGCCGGACTGACGGTGAAGGAAAAGTGATTATTAGACTATTTTTAATTTCCCAGGCCGTAAAGAAGAAATATACAAAAATCCAAAGTCACTTTCAGATTTATATGTACCGTGTATGAATGTTCTGTGTAAAAATGTAATAAATTACCACCAACAAAATACTCGCTGCGGCATGTTCCTCTCATGGCTGAGTAACCGCCGACAGTGATTGACTGCTATCCCTGGGGAAGTAATAGTCGTCCCGGTTTAATTAATAAAAGTGTTTTCGTTGGTATATAATATTATTTTTTCTCACTTGATCTCTAAGGGGACATTTTTAAATAATAATGCGCAGACAGATTACTTCCGTGTTCCCCGAACATTGCCACGGGCAGACGCTGTGGAGTTTTAAGTAAGTGTGTAGTGCGTCGAACAATGGTTACCCAGCTGGATAGTGACGCACCACTCGCGAGAGCCTATGGAGTCATAGGCTCTACCGCCCGAGAGGGGAGTTCAAAATAAGACGACGAGCTGTTGTACATACTCTTGCAGTATATTAATTTCGTATTGTTCCTAATTTAATTTACTCTATATATATTATATAGAAACCGTGAACTGTAAGCGTTGATGTGATCGTGATGTGCACACAAGTATTCTGCTCAATATTAAATATTGTTACGAGTTGCAGGACTCGAATTAAAATGCCGTTAGAATTACTATAGAGTTTACTAGAACTATACAAACACGTATAACACAGGTACGAATATACGCACACAACAAGTCCAAAACGTCAAAGTACAAAGTCACTAGCAAAGTCCGTCATTAAATATATTACCGAAAGTCTCGCCTTGCTCGTGTTTATCGCTCGACTGCGCCGTCCCTCAATCGGGGCATTGCTTTATACTGCACAGATGCAATATTTCTGCCCAGTGGACCGAATTTCATAGAATCAGTTTGTACTTTAAATCGATACACCTGGCTAATGACTGCTATAAGAGATTACAATACACAATGGGCTGTTTTCTAATCACAAATTTTAAACTCAAAGTAAACAAAAGAATTCCGAATTCCGAAAGGTAATTGAATGTGTTTTTTGTTGCTTATTTTATAACAGTATTATAATTACACGTGTATGAGATTGGACAATTTTGATGATTTACACAAATGCTCAATCTTATCGGCAGCTTTATCAACGATATCATATATCTGTATGTATATTGTATGTATACCTATGTGTATCTGTATGCTGTACATAGCATCACGATCATGTATAAACCATTAGTCTTTAACTGTGTTAAATTATACATCATTATTTATTGATGTATAATCATTAAAGTCCAGGTCCTGAGTTCCACTGGTAGTTTATCCCAACAGCCCGGTACCGATGACTTTCATTTTCTACAATAGTCTTACACTAGCCGGGGCTTGCCCTTGGGGTGCATTTTTGTGTAGTGTAGACGAGTGTAGAGATAATCGCGGCTGAAAGTCACGCCACATTTACATTTTTTATCCCGATAAATAATGTGGTTTCCGTGGCATAGATATATATAACCAGAAAAATGGCGCTGCGATTTTTTTTTAATGCTGTAGTGGAACAGTTAATTAAGTTAAGCCAATAGATGGCACTGTGCAATAATTGAGGTCGCAAACGTTTCTCGAAACGTACAAAGAATATATACAAATTTCTCACACTAATAGATAACAATAGTCTCGCTGTAAGATCTTCCTTTCAGACGGAGGAGAACTGCATCTCGATTCTTACTCTTCCACTCTCCACCTTATACTGGGCCCCTCCCAGTGTTGCCAACCCCAATAAACTAAATAACAGCAGTTCGCCAATAAAAAAAAACAGGAGAAAACAGCAGGTAAAGTAAAAAAAAGGCAGATTTCATACTTTAGTCATATGAAATTAAAGCAATATCCAATATTACTAACAATAACCGCCTGCTTAGTTACTAGGACTCACATTGTTATATTACTAATCACAACATAATAATACGTAATAAAAAAAACAAATCAAAGTTAAATTATTTTCCACTTTCATTCTCAATTGCCTCATCTTCAGTATTTTCATCCCCGTTTTATTTTCACATAGTGTATAGGTGGCACTGAACGCTAATCGAAAAACAGTAATAAGAATGAAACAGAAAACAGGGACATCACTGTGAAAACAGCAAATCTAATGTTAAAGCAGTAGGGTTGGTAACACTGGCCCCTCCTGCCTCCTTCCCGCCATTGCAATTCACAACAAATAACATTGCATTATAATAAAATAATTTTCGTCATATATTTTCTATATACAAAAATCAGTGTTTGTGGATTTGTGTTTGTGTCATTCCCTGGCAATTAATATCGGACAAAGCTACAAGAGAAGCGTGGCCGGGTTAATAGCTAGTACAATATAATTAATTCTCTTATTCAAATTGAATCTGTGGTTCCATTATCTGTCAGAAAATTGAGGCACATTTCAGAGATTGCTTCGCCGCAAATGTTGGGTGTGGTTCAGCAATACTTCACAAAGGAATATTTAAAATTGCCTTCACCCACATTCACATGCCATTAATTTTAAGTGCACATTAGCGCAATACCAAGCGCCAAGTGGAAGTTCAGCAAATATGTTATCTAAAAATTTTGCAATGGAAAAACTGCATACTAATACGATTTTAATAGCATTTTGTGTGCCGTTCCAGAAAATTCTATTTTACTACCTCTATTTTTAACGATCAAAATTGTTTGAATCTTCTTTTGACCACTTTTTCTGTTCTCGTAAGTGATTTTGAATTAAATGCAGCATAGTAAAGCAAATTTACATACATACATACATAACTTCACGCCAGGTCCCTTGCGGGGTAGGCACGAACAACAGAGCGCCATTTAGGCTTATTCTTAAACACCTCACTTGCTTCTTTGAGATTCATACTTCTTGTCATGCACGCTCGTCTGTTCTTAAGGCTCCTGACATCACCTTCTGCTAGTACACGATCAATTTCATCATGGAAGGTGTGTCGTGGCCTTCCGCGACTTCTACATCCATCCACTTTTGCATTGTATATCTGTTTAGTCATTCTTTCATCATACATTCTATCCACATGCCCGAACCACCGGAGCATTCCTTTCCTTACCTTCACCCCGACACTCTCTTTCAGACCAACTCTCTTTCTTACTTCGGTATTACGAACGCGGTCCGCGAGCGTCACTCCGCAGATTTTGCGCAATGCTCGCATCTCGACCGCGTTTACTCTACTTTCATGCTCTCTGTTCCATACCCAACTCTCGCTTCCATACGTGAGCGTAGGTACCAGCACCGCGTTGTGTATGGCAAGCTGGGCCTTCTGGCTGAGGTTCTTAGCGCCTAGAAGTTCACCTAACCTAACTAAACTTTACCTAAAGCAAATTTAATAAGAAATAAATACACTAACATTTTTATTTGTTATATAACGTACACAAAATTGTTGTAAATGGAAGGTAAGCACATTAAATAATGAATATAGAAAAATGCACAAAAAATAGTTTATTTAAAAATAAGTAAGATCGTATTCAAAGATTTGTGATATCACCTGCATCAGCCTTGATTCAACCTCGTGAAAAAATGGTCTATCCCCATCTCGAATTCTATCCCATCCTAAAGGTTGCTTACGCGAAGGCATCGCTCCCACCGGTGTTGTAAACGTTCATACGCGACAATTATCACCTGCTAATAGGCCATTTGCATATCAAATCAAGTGGTATTATTATTATTATATTCCCCAAAGATTGATCCGTTTGATTCTTAGCTTTGCCATTTTTCTGACATACTGTGAAGTTTGTTGTAGTTATTGCACAATATGTAATATATACCACCGTGTACCAATTCTGGTGGAATAAAGCTCCCGTTTTCGCAGATTCGTTACTTCAATATGACAAGTACCTATCAAAATTATATTGAACTTTACGCTATGTCTTTACCTACTAGTATATCCAGACATATGTATGTCAATTTAATAGCGACCCAAAATTGGCAACTTGGGCTATCTAACACTGAAAGAATTTTTAAATCAGTTCCTGAGATTAGCGCGTTCAAGCAAACAAACAAATTCTCCAGCTTAGTAGCTTATATATTAGTATAAGTTTGTCCAAGCCAAGCAGTGGCAAGTTTATAGTCTGATATTATTATTGCATCATCTCATAACCCAAATTTGTTTTCAATAAACAATATTATACGTGGAATAGTTAGTTGCATCGCAATTTGCATAGCAATTTTGTATGTAATCATGATATTATTTTGATATGCGAGTATCGTATTGCGTAATTAAGTTTATGTTTGTTTTAACGCAATATTAAATAATAATATTTGTGGCAATATTTTGATTTCAACTAACATGAAATCTACTCTATACTAATACCTATATCTATACTAATATTATAAAGCTGAAAAGTTGTTTTGTTTGAATGTGCTAATCTAAGGAACCGCTGGCCCGATATGAAAAATTTCAGTGTTGGATAGTACATTTATCGAGGAAGGCTATAGGTTATATATCATCACGCTAACACCAATAGGAGCGGAGCACCAAAGGATAATGTTTCAAAATCGGGGTGTTTTGAAAACAATTTTCACGCGGTCGACTTCGCGGGCACAGCTACTTCATTATAATTAGTGAAAACTACGCATTTCAGAAATATGTTATTTATTGTATATAATGTTACAACATAGGCCCCGACAAAGACAAATTCCGCGTACAGATCTGTAAAAGCACATTTTATTACCTGTCAGCATTTGAACTTTGTAACCCTTTTATGATCGTCTTCTTTTCTTCACTTATTTATTGGCATACGTGTCTAGTTATTGTGGAGAACAGCCTACTGTCCTATTGTACTCGCTTGGAAGCATCATTAGCCAGATGTTGCGGATTATAAGTACAAGCTAATTCTAGTAAATCGCGTCGACGTTGCCGGGCGGGCACATTTGCATTTGTGAAGTATATAACGACGGCATGATTGAGAGAGGGGTCAGTTGAGCGAACTCTACGAATAATAAATTAGTTGATGGGAGTTTTATAAAAATGTGCGTGCAGACAATAATGCACTCAGGAGATTCAATTATTTGTTGATTTAAGAGTTCAATGCAGGTATGTATAAAAAATAAAAACTTCGTTTAATAAAACTGACTTCAAAAACTAAAATATATAAAATGTTTTAGATAATATATATTAATAATAATAGCTTTAGAAATAACTTATTTTATACATTTTTTACATACAAGTTTTTATTTTTTATTTGTTACTTTTTAGTGTCTAGCTATGTATGGGTGGACATACGAATGGTGCCGCGCTTATTAAAAAATATAGGTCCCAAGAAACGGGAACAAAAAAATGATCGTGAAATGAAAACTACTGAGCCAAACTATGTCAAATTTTTAGGGGACCATATGGCAGCTATTTCGCGTCGAACAAAAGAAGAATCCACGTGAACAGGATCATAAATCACGGAGTAATCGGTGAACATACATAAAAAAAAGATCCCGACGAATTGAGAACCTCCTCCTTTTTTCAAAGTCGGTTGACAATTCGAGATAAACTGATTTGGTGAACCAATAATCTATCGATAATCAAGAACTTTCCTGGTATATGTCGCAAATATACATCCCATAGTGAACAACGGTTGGCTGACGACGTGCAATTATATCTGAAGAACTCATTATCGTGAGTCCCGGGTTGAAGTATGAAGTTGGAAATTAAGAAGTTAGAGTTCTCTCGTTAGAATGATAAAACTTCAAGTTCGTCTTAAGTTTTTAATTAATATGAACCGTCTTTTTATGAACAAAGTTAAATCATGTTAATAGTTCTTGTTGAAGTTATGTTAATAAGTATAGTTTTGCGTGTTTATTTTTTAACATAAACATAAAAAGGCTACTATTAATGACAATCGTCCAGTAAAAATTTAACTATGTAAGGCTGCTTTCTGTTTTGTTGGTGCAGCAGCGGTGCTGATCGGCGTGGAAGCGGCACATACCGAACGAAACAGGAAATGCTCATAGAATATAGGCAATCGTTAAGCTTTTGGCACCACGTTTACTGACTTTACTGATTCTGTACCGTTGCTGCACCAAGGAATCAGGCAAAAGTTTTTAAATTTAACATAACCAGAGACGCTACTAGTCATTATTATCTGACCTTTCAATGTTTTATTATTAATAACATATTTATGAATGCAATTAATTTTTTTATTATAAAATATGTTTTACAGTTTGTTAGACTAAACTTGACGATTTTGTAACGTTTTGCCATGGCTATTGAATTCTAAAATATTTATTTCAGTATTATATTGAATACTCTTTTAGTGGAAGCCAATAGATGGCACTGTACAGTAATTGAAGACGCTAACAATTTCTGAGACGTACGAAGAAGTATACAAACCAACTATGACAATCAGTCTTGGCTTGCGAGGCACGAAGATACCCTCGGCGGTGACGGCGGAGGATTTGTGTTGGGTAGGACATGATTATAAAATATAAAATGAAATGAGTTTGTAAGAGTAACATGACATTTTGTATTGAACCAATACATCATTACTTTAAGTGAGGCGAGTAAATTTGTACGGTTTCTACAGCGGTGAGCATCAAGCCCTCATTCGTCTCGTTCTAAACTTCTATTTTGGAAATGTTCGTTTAGAAAAAGAGGCCTCGGCCTCAGTCACCTCATTTTACTAGCAATAGTACTATGACATATCATGTTGTCCCTTTTTTTCACGTAAATATCCAAAGAGGTTCTTATATTTTAAATTTTTGAGCCGTATCAGTAGAAACATATTTTGTACAGAACAAATGTACTGACTCAGACGTGTACTACTTATCAGTACTGATATGAAAGAACATTCCATCTGACTCTTTCACCCATTAGGGTCATACCTAGTCTTAAATCTTTATATCAAAGGTTTATTTAGGAGTGGTTTTAATTCTAATTGGTTCAAGCCTCTTCTATTTAGAAGTATTTATTCTGTGGAAATAATTTGAGGAAAGTAATTGAAATGCTTGTAATAATATTATAATAGAAATATAAAATGGAGCACATGTATTCTAAATAAATTTATGAAAACTGATCAAGGCTTTGTTTGAAAATTGATCAAGGTTTTATTTGAAAATTGAAAAATTAAAATTCACGTCTATTGTCTCCATTGTATTGTATTTCGTAGGCTTAATAAAATGTTTTTCACGAAACACGATAGCGTTGAGCTAATCATATTTCGTGTGATGAGTAAGAGTTCCCGTGGGCTACCTTCCCCTTTATCCAATGTTCCCAACCTACCCACTATTCCATTTCAGATCCCATTCCTCCTGAATAATGCTTCTATATCATTCTCTATCCCATAATAAACACGGCCGTGGTAGCGTAATGGCTATCGCAAGCGTCCCAACTTCAAAGGAAGCAGGTTACATTTACCACGTGCTAATAACAATGAAGGAAAACAACCTGCACATCGAGATAACCGATGTGTCATACCTGCTAAGCCGCCTGGAATAAGCGTGGTGGGTATACTGTCCGTTCTCTATAGTGGGAGGCCCGAGCCCAGCAGTGGGACGTTTCTTAGCTATTATTAGTATTATTATAAAGACGCCCTCTGTGGTTGAGCGGGCTAAGCCTATGCAGGCCTACTTCACTGTAACGTAGGTTTTGGGTTCGATTCTTGGCATGGTAAATATTGGAAAAAGAATTTCTGTTATTAACTATGGTCTGTGCATCTGGGATCGGCCCCAAAGTAGTCCATTGTATTTTATCCATAAGACAAACGTAACCTGCTTAATTTGGGGATAGAAAATGTGTGGTTTTTCAACCGGTTTATTCTCAACTTGATGACTTCGCCCCTGGTGTTGCAAACGTCTGCAGGGGACGGTAAACACTTTCCATGAGTTGGACTGTTTGTCCGTTAGCTGGGTTTGCAATAACAAACAAAAGTAAAAGTGGGATACAATTGGCAAGTGCTTATGGCATTTATTGCCAGTGTATTTAAAATATGCGTTAAGTTTTCTAAAGACAGCTGTCAGATGTCAAACGTTGGCAGAATATTATTTTAATATTAAAGTTAGTTCAGCTTGTTTACATTCTTTATTGTTTAATTTAAACATTTCGGAGAGCTAACAAGGTTAGACTCTGTCCTCGTTGAAAGACTTAAAATATTAAGTACGCGGCCGATCTTTTGGGAATGTTCGGTCTGATAAATGTGGTTTTTCTTTATACATAAAATTACATTTTGAAGTGAAAATTTCTTTAGCCACGTAGGGTACTTTTTGGTAGAGGAAAATCTTTTGAGTTCCCGTCAATGATGCTCATGACTGGTGCATGCGTAGGAGCCGTGTGCTGCGCGCGTTAGACGCTTTTTGGACGGGCGAAATCTCGTGCGTTAGTCTCACGGACATGCTTATAGCGCGCTACTAGTCGCCCGCCGGCGCATTATGCCTGAGCCACTTCAGCTTCGGGGTCAGGAGATCGAATGGAAGACCTCGGTCAAGTACCTCGGAGTGCACATCGACAGGTCGTCGAGCATGGGCTCACAGGTGGACCAGGCGGTCAACCAGACCCGCACAGCTAGGGCTCTGCTCCGACCTGTACTCTCATCCAGCTTGCCTCTGAGGACGAAGATCGGGGTCTACAAGACCCATCTCCGCTCGAGGCTAACCTACGCAGCTCCGGCGTGGTATGCGCTGTGCTCGGCTTCCAGAAAGAAGCTGCTGCAGGCGCAGCAGAACATCGACTTGCGGGTGTGCACGGGCGCGGGTCAGTTCGTAAGGAACGACGTGATCGCCCGCGATTTGAGCATTCCCAGTGTTGAGGAATTCGTGGCGATGTCGGCGCGTCGGATGTTCGACCGCGCCGACAACGGTCGCCACACGCACCTCCACGGGATTGCTCCTCTACACGCGCGACCACCTGATCACAAGGCCTCAAGATGGCTACCGACTCCCCGTGACCTCATCCGCCGGGATTAGGGTGATGTTGAGAAGTCGCGAAAATCTCCTATGCCGCAGATAGGCCACCAGTAGCCGCAGATGGCCATCGGAAGCTGCAGACTGGCCAACCATGCTGCAGACGGAGCCAACGTGAAGCCCGCGATGGCCACCGAAAGCCGCTGTTGGCCGACGCGAGCCGCCGACATACCCCTATGTGTCTGGCGGCTCCCGCACCCCGTCACCGGGGGGTAGTTGCCCCTTGCGAAATTAGACCGGGGTAAAGAGCGACAGCTCGAGGCCCCATACCGGCTCTGCCTCCCTTAAGGTAGAGACCATGACCTACTCAAGCTTATAGCAGTATTTCTGTAGCAATACAACTGTCACATTGTGCAACATTTCGAAATTGAATGAACAAGACTTTATACCCGCATTATAAATATAAAGGAATGCATTAGGCGAGAGCCGGTGTCCCAAAAGCCACTCATTCTTGTCCTCTCATTATGTTTACGAAGTGCAGAAGAAGTAGGACCTTAAGTCGAATGCGGGTGCTTCAATGTAACCCGGGATTAATTCTATATTTATAGCTTGCAAACTATAACAGTATGTTGCTGCTTCTGTAATATCCTTTTGCCTCTAATAACCAAGATCGAGTTTTTTTTATATAGCCTGAAGCAGCACTTGTGCCTGTTCAAGTACTCCGAATAAAGCAAGACGAGAACAACAGGAGGTAATCATGCCTGATGGATTCGCCCGGACGGTGATACGCCCGGCATACATCGAGCGTGCAGTCCTTCAGGTTGTACCTTCTGTAGTTGTTCGTCTTGATAACCTCGTCCATAATTTCGCAGACAAACCCTTCGGTTTCCCCAAAGAGGTCACCGAAACGTAGCCAGTTCATCGACGCTGGAAGGTATGTTGGGCCCGTATAGCGCTCGCTACCATCAATAATAAGCTAGATCAAGATAAACTATTAATAAGCCTCCACAGATAACAGTAAAAATAGAAAAATTAAACAAAGAAACAAAAAAAAATTTCATATAAGGTACATAAACGAATAAATTCTAGTTTGAAAAGAACTTGACCAACCTTGCACTAAATACTGCTACACTATTAGTACATAGGTCTAATTCTATATCTTGCAACTTATTAAATTCATTTACTGTTCTGATACAAATTGTGCACGTCAATGTTGTGTGTAATAATTGCCTAGGGTAATTTCTCAATGAGATTTGCACGATCAATTTTAGATTGTGCAATTTTAACTAAGAAAAGTAAATCAGCAATCATTCTTCTAGTTTTAAGAGGTAAAAGGTGAAATGAAGTACAGCGTTCAACGTACCATTTATGTGGTAATTTAAATTTCGAATTAATAAACCTTGTGAATTTGTTTTGAATAGTTTCTAGTCTAGTGGAAATTTATATTACAGTTGATTCAACAGCAGAGTTATTACAAGTGCCATACTATTCGAGCCATACGGATTGAAATAGGCAGAGATGTCCAAGATAAGTAGAAAGTAACTGAATGCAAAATAATATTAAAATAAGTATTTGAGATATCAGATACAAGATACTTTTGAAAATAGTATTTGAAATACTAGATACAAAATACGTATATTGTTAATACTTTTTGAAAGAAATCCTAATTTTATTGCTCTTAAGTTTATTACGTGAATTATGAATAGATCGCGCAAATGTAACGATATATTATATTTTAAAAGTTTTAATCAAGACCAGTTCTTCAAACATTTTATTACTCGTTTTTCTTCGATGAGGTCTCATTACCATACCCCCAAAAGAAAAGAGTCGCTACGTAGAGGGAAAACTTAGCAAACAAAAAATGTTATATTTATTGTAGTATATAATTATGACTGAAGGTAATTTAGCAAAAACAGTATATACAAAATATTAAGAAACTTAACAAATGGTATCTAAATACAAGATATAAAATATATTTTTAAAAGTATCTAGATACAAAATATGTATCTTGTATATGTATTTCAGATACTTGTATGTTTGATAATTCACATCTATGGAAATAGGAATGTTATTCATTGTACAATGATAGGATAAATAAAGCAAATCCATTCACGTGCAGTTGTTAGCAATCGATACGGGCGTTCTGAATATAGACTTCATGTTTTATTTATAAGCGACGTAACACGATCGCTTCCTTCTGAACTGCAAGCCTTGGAAATTACATGTATTAATTAACATTACTATTAATCCATTGAAATCTTACAATTTAAGTACCGAATATTGCATTTTTTAGAAGAAATTTTTCGTAAGACGCATAGTTTCCGAGATATCGCGAAAAAAGTATTTTTACCCCTTTTTCCAAGATGGCGGCCGGGGGAAAACGGTGGCGACCCCACAAACTTGAGGTTAAGATTCTATTGACCCCCCACACGTCTCAAAAATAAAATTGCGTCCTCTAAGAAATGCAAAGGTCATGTAAAATTTCAATGGACTATATGTAATACATATACACAAGTATCATTATATGGGTAAAAGTGTAATGCCATTGCCAATAGAATTCTGAGTATTTAAATAAAAAAATATCGTCACCAAAATTACGTACAAAATTCGCGTCAAAATTGGTGATACTAAAAACTAACCTAGACCAAGCCTGTCTCTTAGGTGTATGTCCCTTTCAGTTACTTAATAAATAAATTTATATAACAAATATAACTCAATTATTTACACGAAAAGTAATTGTGTGACATATAACTGCATAAAACTTTAAAAAAAGTTTTAGCTAGACGTGTTGCTGGGGAGTTTCTTTCTGCTTCTTCTCCTTAACAGCAATAACACGTTGCGAAGCGGTGTACATAGACTAGCAAGTAAAATGAAAATTTAACTTATTTATACGATCTCCAAAAAGTGTTCTTCATCGGAAATTTCTATCCGTGCAGGAACGGAGAAATAATTCAATTTCCTAAGACCGGGCGGACAGGCGACAAAACAATCAACAGCCAGGTGGTAGTGAGCAGTAGAGCTTTTGTAACGCCTTTGGTGTTGCAAATGTCCATAGGCGACGGTAACCTCGTTCCATCAGGTGGGTCGCTTGCCTGTCTGCTGAACTCTTGCAATAAAAAAAACTAAGTTTGAATAAATATATTTTTTTTATTTTTTATTGCAGGAGATCAGCAGACAGGGAGACGGCCCACTTGATGGACAGCGGTTACCATCGCCTATGGACATTTGCAACACCAAAGGTGCTACGAATGCGCTGCTGCTCTCTTTAGGGAGCCTGGAACCTGGTCACTAATGCCGGAACACAACACAAGGTTGTTATGGCGACATACTCTAGACCAGGGGTGGTAGCCATCCAGTCGGGCAAATGCCCTACCACCTGGCTGTGGGTTGTTTTGTCGCCTCTTACGACAGGTCGCCGGGCCGCAGGAAATTGTATTCTTACTCCGTTCCTGCACGGATAAAATGAATTTAAGCTTTGATCGTTTTTTAGATGAAGCTCGATTTCAAAAAATGTACACATGAAAGCATTTAAATCAGATAGCTTTTTGGATGTGATGCTTCATTTTACCATCAGTAAGCCTTACAAATTGTGTTAGTCATTTAATGTGACATTTTCAGTACTAAAGCAACAAGATCCATTCTGTTTCAAATATTTTATACCATCCAGTTCAAAGCCAATTCGACACAAAGAGGAAAGTCTTTTTTGTTTTGTTCGTAATTTTTCCCCTTTTACAATTTATTTTTGCGAAGCGAAGTAATGTCGTCGTCAGTTAATAGAATAGAGTGCGTATTGAAATTATTTTATATGGTTCTGTACACTAATGCAAATATTTTTTGATTTAACTGAACCGTGGGCGATGGAATTATACTTTATTTGCTATCGGTATTATTGGTAAAATGAGGGACGTGTGCGAAGGCACCCGTTTATAGAGCGTGGTGTAAAGCTTGCTGCGCGTGAGATAGTCTGCGGCCATTTTGTTTCGTTACTTGTTCTCATGTATTTCATTGCGCGTGCCATCATCCATAGTAATATTTGGAAAAACGTTTAAACATCACAAACCAGCACAAACTGTACAAAAATGAACTGTAATTGATGTGATGTGTGTGATGTGTGATAGTATGTTATATTTTTCTACTGGTAGGTATAGAAGTTTACGAATTTAATTTTACACTAAATGAATAAAACTATAAGCTGAAAATCTAATATATAAAATTCTCGTGTCAGAGTTTTCGTTGCCATACTCCTTCGAAACGACTGGACCGATTCTCATGAAATTTTGTGTGCACATTGGGTAGGTCTGAGAATCGGCCAACATCTATTTTTCATCCCCCTAAATGTTAGGGGTAGTCCACCCCTAAATTTTTTTTTTTACCGGGCAGGACGTCGTCTGTCGGGACAGCTAGTTAAACTATAAATTTATGAATATTAAATATATGTAAAATAAAAACTAGAAAACGATTATATCGCTTAAAGTTATCTCTTCCAGACAATCTGCCATTATGGAAAAAATACACACAAAAAATAAATAGTGTTAAAAGTAATTTGCAAAAAAGAGGGTAGTCTTACGTTGACGACGTTTGAGTGTTGAAATAGGAGTCGTGGTGGTCCGTTGGATTATAAAAAGGGGGCACGTTGGCGTGCTCTCGCCGGACGCGTCGGACGTCTGTCACGCTCATTGTATGAGAATCCAAAATAATGTATCTCAATTAAACAAAATGATTATATTGTTGATATTTATATCTAGATATTTGAGTTTTTCCTTATGTTCCGTGTTCCGTTTATTTATAATGACGGCTTGTTTGAATTATTATCTAAACTTCCTTTAATCCATCCTTAATTGTAATGAATATCTCAGTAAATTAAAAAAACAATATGTTGATGAACGTTGTCGCACGGAACTCCATACAGAAAAATTGTAAAAAGTCAGAGTTGAAAGCATCTGCTAATAATTAATGTGTTACCAACGCCACGTTTTACTAAATTTTAAATCGTATACCTTGAAAAGCTTTCAAATAAATTTATTTATTTGACTACTTATTGCCATGGAAGATGAAAATTTTGTGTGAGCGATTAAATTATATTCTAATATATGGCCAGCATTACATCACTCCACTTATACCTTCGCCCGTAGCACTGTCGCTGGAGTGATGTAGCGCTGGTTACAGCCAATAATCTTCAAAATAGTAATGTCTATAGATAAATAAAATTGTAGTGTCTGTTTGTGTAATTATAATGTTAAAATAAATGCAAAAAATTCAGGAGGCGGGGTTGTTCGGGCCAGGAGATTCCAAAAATGCAATTTTTAGAACTTTTGTCTGTGTATCTATCTGTCTGGATGTTCCGGCTAATCTCATACACGGCTGGACTGTGGGTAATGGCGCGCGCAATGAATACAATGGGCAAAACAAAATGGCCGCAGCAAGCCCCACACCGTGCTCTATGAATGAGCGCTTTCGCACGCGTCCGTCATTTTACCACAGTGATGAAATTATATTTTAGGAAAATATTTCATCGCTGTGGTAAAATGAGGAGTTTTAAAAGTAGCCCAAGATGCTCTTTATCACATCAGCTATCTGCCAGTGAATGTCCCGTTAAAATCGGTTCAGCCATTTATGAAATTAGCCAAAACAGACAAAAATTATAAAAATTTCATTTTTGGAATCTCTTGGCCCGAATTATCCCCCCTGATTTTTTCACATTTTTGTTGTAACACTACCAGCAAACACTTCAATTTTATTTAACTGTATACATACATACATAACTTCACGCCAGGTCCCTTGAGGGGTAGGCACGAACAACAGAGCGCAATTCAGGCTTATTTTACACACCTCACTTGCTTCTTTGACACCACCTTCTGCTAGTACACGATCAACTCGACCATGGAAGTTGTATTGTGGCCTTCCGCGACTTCTGCATCCATCCACTTTTGCATTGTATATCTGTTTAGACATTCTTGCATCATACATTCTTTCCACATGCCCGAACCACCGGAGCATTCCGTTCCTTACCTTCAGCCTGACACTATTTTTCAGACCAACTCTCTTTCTTACTTCGGTATTACGAACGCGGTCCGCGAGCCTTACTACGCAGATTTTGCGCAGTGCTCGCATCTCGACCGCATTTACTCTACTTTCATGATTTGTTTTCATACCCAACTCTCACTTCCATACGTGAGCGTAGGTACCAGCACTGCGTTGTGTATGGCAAGCTGGGCTTTCTGGCTGAGGTGCTTAACTGTGTACATTACTGTTTTTAAGAATATTGTCTATGGCCAGCGTTACATCACTTCAGAGACCGTGCTACGGGCGCAGGTATAGTGGAGTAATGTGATATTCCTAAAAATATTAAGAAAAAGAAGCCTTGACATTGTCATTGAATTTCAACGGCCTCTTTGGTTGAGCGGGCTAAGCTTACCTCGCTGCAACGCAGAGGCTCCGGGTTCGATTCCTGGAAGAAGTTTCGGAAACTAATTTTCTCCTGTGTTTTTTGTAATCTGGGATCGGCCCCAGAGTACATCGTTGTATTATTACCCACATCACAAGCATAACTTGCTTAATTTAGGGATATACAATATTATGAAGTTTGTCTGCTGATTATTGATTTAACTGAGAATACACTGACTAAATTAATTTATTTATTAAACACTTAACAAAATCAGTTTTATTTAATATTAGCTAACCCGAGCTTACTTCGCTGGGCATCAGAAAAACATTATTAATCATAATCAAATATACCATATGCCACTCAGGAATAATGTAGCTTTCCACTGGTGAAAGAATTTTCAAAATCGGTTTAGTAGATCCAGAGATTACCTACAACGTCACAAACTGTACCTCTTTATAATATTAGTATATATTAATTTTTGAATTATTTTTAGTGAGCGTATCCTTGCCCACAACTATTTCCATTAGGTGAGCCGTCTGCTTGTTGACCAGCTTCCAAAAAACCGACTTTCTTATAAATAGATAGACAGTTAACTCTTTATTATACATCATTAAAGAAAGCTAAAGCGAGTATTATTCTAATTATTTACAAAGGGCGCTTTTGTCGTTTAAAAGCGATCTCTTCCAGACAGCCCGTGGCAGTTATAGCGTAACATCATCACCTAGTTTCTATACTATTCAAGGCAGTCCAAGTTTACTTTTCTACTCTTAAAGACCAGGCTGGAAGGTCGTTCTTCTCGTCCTCAAATACGAGCCTCAGCATATTATTGTCGTGATTGAGTTCAAAACTTTTGAATGGAAAAAGTTATAGAGCTTTGAACTTTGTACAAATAAAGGCATTGTTTGAAAATTTCCAAACTTTTTGAAATATTCCACATAGTCCGCTATTCAGTTATTTAATGATTTTACGAAATTCAACACACATTACTCAATGGATCGTGTAGAAAATTTCATAATACCATAATGGGCTGGTTACAAGGAATTTTTGATTTTTTAGATGCTTTTTTTTAACTTGCAATGGATGTATGTATGTATGTTTGGGTGGCATCTTGCAAGTTAAATTTGACCGATTTCCGATTGAGTTAAAATTTTGCAGTGTAATGATATGATACTATGGAGCTGCTCCGATGATGAGTCGGAAGGTGGCCATAGAAACTCCTGTACTAAACAAGTTAGACCCGTCGTGTTTGGGCTCGTTTTACTTGTCTTGGCTAGCACACTACTGCTACATGATATTCAGGATCTCAAAAGCTTGTATTTAAAAACCTTTTTTAAAAATATTGTAGATTAAGATTGTAGTTAGTTAGTAGATTAGGTTGTAAATTAAGTTTAAGTAGGTTTTTTGGTCTGTAGACCAAAAGTGCTACAAAATGTGCTGCTATTCTCTATGGGTATATTGGAACCTGGCCACTAATAACTGGCCGAAATACAACTCAAGGTTGTTATGGCGGCATACTTTAGACTATGGGTCGTAGACGATCAAATACCCTACTATCTGGGTGAGGGTTGTTTTGTCGCCTTTTAAAACAGGCCGCCCGGCCGCATGAAAATGTATTATTTCTCCGTTCTTGCACGGTTGAAAGTGGGCTACGAATGACAATTGCCTAATCATAAACATGTGTAAACTCTAAAAACCTTTTATATTCTATAAGACTGCATCACAGTTCACTCTTCGTAGATATTTGACACTGTTTTCTTTACACACTTTTTATGTTTTTTTGATATTTACCTCTTTATTTACTTTCAATTTTTTTTTATAGCTGGAGTACAGCAAACAGACTGACGGCCCACCTAGTGGAAAGCGGTTACCGTCGCCTATGGACCTTTGCAACAGAGTTGTGACAGAGATGATTTTATGACACCTTTTTTGAAAAACTCCATATTGCAGCACTGTGGGAAAACCCTGGCTGGAGCTCATTCCAAATCCCCACGGTACGCAAGAGAAACGTTTTACAGAACTGTTGCGTACATAAGGGAAGTGGCTCGAGGAAGTGGAGTTGTATTCCTAACCGATGGCGTTTGGTGCGATGGTAGAAGGAGGACGAAGGCACCATTCTAAACAGTTCTTCGGAACATTGCCCGTTATACATTCGGTAGAATACGCAGCGAGAAGCAAAGTCTCCCCTAAGGCCAAGAAATAATATGTCGTACTTCTTTTGTTTTTCTGTGGAGCGTAAGGACCTCCTAATATTAATGTTCTCTGAGGTAGCACCGTGTGTGTAAAAGTGTCCCTCAAAACGTGGATAATAAGGGAGGTGCTGCGGTAGCGTAGTCTAAATTTTAAAGAAAGCGCCAAAAGTAATTAGATTAAGATAGAAATGTAAACAAGGATCAAAAGATTTCCGCTTTATGCTTATTATTAAAAAATCGTAATAATTAAACCACTCTACACATTTTCACATTGTTAATAAGTTTTAAGGTTTTCTATTTTGGCATTTTATTGCACTTCAACAAGTTTTATATTTTAAATTCGGCCCACTTCACTACGTCTACAGCAGCTAAATATATACATAACTTCACGCCAGGTCCCTTGCGGGGTAGGCACGAACAACAGAGCGCCATACAGGCTTATTCTTACACACCTCACTTACTTCTTTGACATTCATAGCTCTTGTCATGCACGCTCGTCTGTTCTTAAGACTCCTGACATCACCTTCTGCTAGTACATGATCAATTTGATCATAGAAGGTGTGTCGTGACCTTCCGTGACTTCTGCATCCATCCACTTTTGCATTGTATATCTGTTTAGTCATTCTTCCATCATTCATTTTTTCCAGATGCTCCCCAGATAAATTCATGTTCTAATTATCATGAATTAAGCTGCTCATAATAATAATAATAATGATGAATGAACCCGCAGGGGGGGGGGGGGCTTTGTGGCGAAGCCTTAGGTGAGTGGCGACACCTCGTATCTGACTCTGGGGGCCAAGACAAGGCCCCCGCCTTCGTGCTTGCCTTAACCAGCCGGCACGGAGTGGAGATCGCTAGAGCTAAGACTCAAGCTCCAGGGGTGGAGGTGAATGGTAAATGGCCTAATGTCGGAAGTAGCTTCGGTGAACCTGCAGCCCACCTCTCTACACCCCTTAGCCACTCACACCCATGTTGCCCCTGCCTTTTATGGTATTTTCAGGGGCCCATGCAGGGAGTGGCGAGTCACCGTCTGCCCATTTTTCCATGTTCCCTGAACATTGCGACGGGCAGACGTCATAGTCCCCATATTCCCAGACCGCTAGTACCACTAACAGTTCACCCCAATAGCCCGGTACTTTTTGTCCTCATTTCCCACAATAGTCCTACACTGGCCGGAGCTTGTCCTTGGGTACATTATTATATGGTGTAAACAGGGATAATCGCCGGTCAGTGTCACGCCACATATTTACATTAAATTTGTCAAGGGGCCTCTACGTGTTGGCCTCCCCATGGCCCCACGCAAGCCCTCCAAAAGTCCGGGGCATTTTTATGGCCCGTGGTCTTGAAATACATACAAATAATAATGATAGTCTTTCGTTTGCTACCGCTATTGTGATAGTTATTTAGACCTCTATTTATTATACTTCTGGACATGTAACGTATTGTTGTAAATAAAATATTATTATACTAAGAAGATTCACATATTGCTTTATATTACATCTATTTAAATAAAGTGTAAATGCTCTCCACAGGACAAAATGGGTTAAGGATTTGAAGCCTTAATAAGTTTTTTTGATGGTCCGTTCCTATATCTTAATAGCCGTTCATTTGCTACACTATCAGTAACAGTTTTACAAAAGCTTCATACAAATAATGTCAAAATTAATCGATGGTAAGACAAGTAAATGATAATAGTAGCAAGATATAAGAACCGCCCATTAATCAATAAACCATCACCATTACTAATCAACTTTAATGGACCATTATCAAACTGTGAGTGTGGCAGTGAAAGTGTCAATTTAAGTTGCTCTATTAAAAGAAAACTCTATAAAGTGTTTGCTGTCCGGGAACGATCCAGCTGAAACTATATTCATAAAACTAAACAACTATCTTCGATAGCTTGAGTTGGTTAACACTCGCAGTAAGTAACTACACTAGACAAGATAGAGGCACTTTACACCATACGATTCTACTTTCGACTTATGTTTATTTATTGTATGTTTAGATATAGTTTCGTATAAAGAACGTGTTGCGGGATAAAGTCAGATTTTAATTTTATTGACTATCAATTTTAAAATCGGTTTATATATTTTCCTATTTTCGATTATGGGATAATTTACCTATTATTGTTGGATCGCGTTTAAATTAATATATTTTGTTGAATGTATTTACTAACCTTTTTTTTTTCTTCAGAATTCTCCATTCTCCAAGAATGTGAGTATATAAAATGAAACAAAAAGATACTTGAGAAGATAGTTGCGATTACTTAAGGCAATTCTGATGATACCCTACATGCGTATGAATACTGAAAAGGATTTTGCATCTTTTATTTATAGAATAGGAAGGAATGCACTACTAAGTTTTAGTTTACTCTCATTGCAAATAATAACATGATATAATTTCTTGCCAAAATTCAACCATATAGACCACGTTGTTTTTGAGAAGTGTGTCATATAAATAGACAAGCGTTCGGTTTTTTTCCTAAAATTTGAAGCAGTGTATGGGCATTGCCTTAACAAGTTGTAGTATACTAAACATCTTAACACATCGGATGTTTCGACCCGTTTAGAAAAAATAATTGCGTCCTAATGAAATGTCTTATATTCTAAATGAAAAAATGCTCACCTTTAAGGCAAATTCTGTATTATATTTTACGCATTAAATTCAAGGCCTTACTTATAATCGTTTCTTAAATTTAAAGAAACTATTCAGCAACTTGTTAGTGAAAATCTTATTCACAAACTCCTCTTAGTCGAATATTTTGGGTACAACCTACGTTAATCATACAAATTTAGTTTATCTGTGCTCCTCTTACACAAATAACAGGTAATACACGTTTATAAGTGAAGAAAAAAAGAATCATTGACTAGGGTCTGATTTTCTTGCTTAAGACATGCCTGATCGTTTCTTAGCGAGATTATTATAAGTAAGGCCGTCAATGGCAAACTTAAGAATCGTCGTAAATAGAATTGTCAAAACGTGTCAGCAGTTGAGACGTCGACATTTAGGGCATATTTAACAATCATCAGGTAAAGGTAAAAGTTATCAGGTAAAAGTTATCAGTCGAATAAACTATAAGCTGAGTGAAATCAAAAGTGAAACTATTCAACCGTTTTATTCATGCAAGTGACTTTTCATTTTTTTCTTATGAAAACCTTTTATCTGTTGGTTGAGAAATCGGTCCTGAGAGTAGTAAATTTCGACGTTTCAGCTGTTGAGACATACTTATAACTATAAATACGTATAACTGTCGCGTCGTATTTACACTGGCGTCTTTGAGCGCACACGTTCATAGCCTTAGAGACCACAGCCTTTGCTGTTGCTCAAAAAAATTTGTTTCTTATCGGTACAGGAACGGAGAAATAATAAATTTTCCTGCGGCCGGGCGGCCTGTTGTAAGAGGCGACAAAACAACCCACAGCCAGGTGGTAGGGCATTTGCTCGACTGGATGGCTACCACCACTGGTCTAAAGTTAAAGTATGTTGCCATAACACCTTGAGTTGTATTCCGGCATTATTGGCAAGGTTCCAGTCTCCTTGATGAGAGAAGCAGCGCCTTTATAGCATCCTTGGTGTTGCAAATGTCAATAGGCGATGGTAACCGCTTTCCGTCAAGTGGGCCGTCTGCCTGTCACCTAAACTCCTGCAATAAAAAAATCAATCAAATCAATAATTATTACGACTTGTCGTAACTTGTAAAAGACACCGAACCCAGCGGTTGTTCTTTTAACCGCCGACATCGTCTGGCGGCCATGTACTTAACTTAGTGGCTGTCGGTACCAAAGAAAATAGGGCATTGTGATCGTGGAAAATATAAAGTGAGAGAATTCGTTTGGCAATGCTCTGGAATGTAGGGAGCACGGAAATTATAACATAAGAGAGTTAAGTGCCTTTGCACGTTGTAGAGTTTCTTTTATGGTAATAATATCGTGCGGTTTTCTTTTAGGGTTCACATGGAAATATTTTAAAATCGTCATTTCCCTCCGTGTATATATCGTGATTGTTTAATTAAGAACATCGTAAGCGACATATATAAAGTTTCACAAGAGCGCTACTTCACAAATTGTTTTTAATACACTACTCACAGAATATTCAAATTTTAGTACGTACCTACATAATTTTATCACTATCGCACGTATAGGCTTTTGTATTATCATGTCATTGTCAACTACCGTATAAAATTAGGATTCCTCATTCCATCGTCTGTACTGCGACCCTCTTCTCCTACTAAAGGCTGGTGATGTTGCCCGTGGTGTTGCAAACGTTTAAAAGGGACGGTAACCGCTTTTCATTAAATATACTGTCTGCGTACTTTCCAGCTTCAATTAAAGGAAGCATTCAATAAAGACTTAGTTGTCATCAATTATCTTGCATTTAGTAACAAGAACTAACCGGGATCATTGCTAATATTAACAATATTATGCAAGATCGTGAGGTTAGTGCCAATGCTAATTCGTTGAAATAAGATTGTCTTCGAAGATTTACTTTAAGCGACGATACTTTTTTATTTCACCTTTTCGCAACCATTTAAGGATGGCATAATCAATGTATTTTTCTTCCATACTCTTATATTCTGGCAAACATTCTGCCATAATACAAATTCATGTCATCATTCACACAATTCATCTATCTATTGTGGACTCTTAACTTTCTTTGCGTCACTTTCTTCCTATTTATTTCTTAGTTAAGGACGTAACTTTCAAAGTAACACAATTTATAGTTTTACAAAAAACATGCCCATTCTGAAGTTTCTTAGAGATTCTTCAGCTTGACTCCAGTTATTCACAGCTGTTACTCGTGTTGTTGAAACTGAGGCCTTCACTGCTATATTAAAAAAAACAAGTTTAATAGAATTTATAAACTATTTGCGCCCTGTACAGATAGTTAAAATTACGTTTTGACGGTTTAAGAGCGGCGTTTTATTTGATTTATATTTCAACGTTTTAGCCGCTTTTTAGTAGCCGTCATCCCGGAGGACAAATATGTCAAGTATCAATGAGTGATATTAAAGTAATAATTTAGACTACACCCAACTTGTTCATTTTAATTATTTCATTTATATTTATTATTATTTATTCTATGTGAGCCTAGTAAAAAGTGACCGAAATGTCGAAATAAAAATCAAATAAAATACCACGCTTAAAATTGTTAAATAGTACTTTAAGAACGAGTTAAATGTTGAACTTTTCTTTTAGCGAAACTAATATGAGGTATTGTAGTTTGTGGTATGTCTCTCAATTTTGATCGTGAATTGTGATTGGACTCTGCGGGATGTCGCTTATCTTTCCAGCTATCTCCAGCGCTCAAGGTTTTCCATCCACTACGCACTGTAAATGGAAAGTGTTGTAAAACAATCTGATATATCTATCGTTTTTGGTGGTGAGATAATATTGTGATTTCTATTCGAGATTAGCGATTGTGTTTAAATTTCGAAATAGAGTGTACATACCAACAAAGCACCAATATGTATCTACATATTGGTGCTTTGTTGATTTTGTTAACAATAGCTTTTTATGTGGCTTTGTTTTTTTGTAAACTTTAAATTCTTTTGAACATAAGCCTCATATCATTTCCATCGTCTCTGATACCGTAACTCACTACTATGAGGTATATTTTAAGGTTAGGACAATTGATAAAATATTCATTAAAACTATTATTTATTGGCTTTAATATAATTATAATGTAATTTATAGTTTTTTACATTTATGATTCAAATTGTGACGCACGTCACTGTCCTTTCTGTAAGTAATGTTAAGCTGTCTACACACCGCAGCCGTCGGTGGGCTTTAGAAGTTGCGAGCCGGACAATTTTCCCGGCGGGACGACAGTCGCGGCATGCAGTATTCACAATTAGTGATTGCGCGCGTGTCTTCAGAATTATTACGACGTTTTAGTATTAGACATGAACGAGGACGATGAAAGTGATCTAATATTAGCCACTTGTGCAGTTAGTATAACTGAAGAGCGGAGAGAGGCGTGACACGGTGTAGACTGCGCGGACGCAAGCCGCCAGCAAGATCGTTAAAATCAGGCCGCCGGCCTTGCCCGCCGGGTTCGTGCCGGGCGGGCCGGCGGTGTTTAAACAACTTTATGTATTTTCATCACTAGACTAATTAACTAACACTAAAAACACATAAAATAAACTTTTTGATTCATTACTTTAATTTCATATAGTAAGATGGGATAAAGAAGATGGGACAGGGGGATGAGACACAAAGATCAGACAGGAGTAATGGACCCATCCAATGGATTAGGGAAGATTGGATAGAAGGAGGGGAAAGTGGGACAGCAGAACTCTCAATCAGCACACGAAAGACAATTGACTCAAAGCTAATCGTTTCACACGAATGTTCTGTGAGAAGCGTTACATTACGCTAATCGAGACTCGATTGAGAAATCAAGATTGGTAGTATGTTGGGGGAGTGTATTGGTACAACAATAAAAGCAGCAGTTGCAAATGTAGTTTTTGTTGTAACGAGGGGGAGCAAAAAGATTTATTATTAGCTGTATTTATATTCATACATATAAGAAACAAAAACTTTTCTGTTAAATTCTTTATTATATTTCACAGAAAACGTATCCGATAGCAAAATTTGGGTTTTTATCGGCGCTCGTAGTAAGCACGCAAAACACACACACACACACACACATATATGTATATATATATATATATATCTAATATATAAAATTCTCGTGTCACAGTTTTCGTTGCCATACTCCTCCGAAACGACTGGACCGATTGTCATGAAATTTTGTGTGCACATTGGGTAGGTCTGAGAATCGGTCAACATCTATTTTTCATCCCCCTAAATGTTAGGGGTAGTCCACCCCTAAATTTTTTTATTTATTTTTTAGACAAAATTTTTAATTTCTATTTTTTTAAGATACAGAACTAAAAAATACATACAACCCTAAATTTTCAACCCTCTACGATCAACCCCTATTTGTAACCGGGCAAGACGACGGCTGCCGGGACAGCTAGTATATATATATAAATATTAACTTAAGTTAACAATTATATTAAATTTGTTCTTATAATCTAAACTAAACTGATTTTTTAATAATAATTGATAAAAACGAGACAGAAACACAGTGATAATGTACGTTACACAACTTCAAATTGAGAAAAAAATTTTGAAGGTTAATTACTGCAATATTTCATTTAGGTTAATTTTAAGTCTATTTAAAGGTATGTTAAATATGTCTATGTCGATAAAGTTGATATTATATGTATTGGTGCAACGAAAAAAGAAGCAATTGCTCGTTTTTGTTATAACGAAGGGGAGCAAATAGAATTATCATTATTGGAATTGGATTGAAGAATTACTTATTGATTTTGCATTCGAAGTGCTTCCATGATACAAAATCGATCAGCATATGCATACGTATATATCAGCTCATCATTTTCTTGATTTGCGATGTATGGACTTGTCGTTGGATTTGCTTCAGTTGCATCGGCTATCTCTCTGAGTGTTTGTTCTTGATTTTCAACAAGTGCTCCAGTATTATCAGTTCTAGTTGATTTAGGTAATTCTACTTGGAACCCGCGACGTCCCCCTTCAATATAGCAATATACGTGTTCAGCACTGGGTCGTCTTTCAAGATTATTCGTTCCACTATCTGTTTTTTTCTGAAAAGAAAGAAAAACATCATTGCTGATTTTCAGTTTTGATAAAAACGAGTGATTGTGTACTTTAAAAAAAGTGTGTGTGCAGTTCACACGCAGTGGAAGAGAAACAAAGTGTGACAATGGGTGGGAGGGATGCTAAATTTCATGACGTCATCTTTAATATATTGTTAGATACTGATTAAGACCGCACAGCTGCATGTTGTAAAAACGAATTCTTTTATTTACGTGTTTGAACTTAAACATCTATTTTTATCGTACTTATTTTATGGCTGTAATTAGTGTCGAACAACTTAATCCTTGCTTTTACATTGCTTCGAAGCTTGCCAGATGTGCGGTCCTTTATCGGATTATACAGTTTAGTATAAAACCATGCCCGAACGGAGGGGTGAGGCAATCAAGCTACGACTACGATACTAGTAAGACGTGCATTACTTTTGATTAGCGACATAGTGACGGACTTTGCGCGTGTTGAATTGCACTGAATTGTGCAGTGTGAACTGGTTGCATCCAGTTTTATTTTGTACTTGTTTTATATGTATTTGTTCTAATAAACTGTATAGTGATTACGCTAATATTTTTCAAAATTATTCATACAAAAATACATTAAATCAATAAACAAAACATTACACATACATGGTAGTGCCATGTATTTGACCCACACACGTATATATATTCTGTTGTTTATTTTTAAAGCCCAATTAACAGTGTAGCCTTGGCGAAATATGTGATTATAGAAGTATGGTCTTTGACGACAGAACCTTAATAATGTTCAAATTTGTAATTGAAATTAATTATTTTAAAAATTAAAAGACAGAATGAACTATTAACGCTGACACTACCTGGATCAACCAAATTAAATTAATTGCTTAGAAAGACCCGAAAACAGGACAATTGGATCAATAAAAATGATTTTAAGAATTGTCTTACCTTATTATGTATCCAGTCATAAATTTTTTTGATGAAAAAGCCAAATGCAATTAGTAATAGGAGAATTAAGGCGACACCAAAAATGACTATCCATTTTGCTATGTCTGAAATTTAAGAACCGTTTAAACCTTTCTTATTATATACAAAAAGCATATTAAATCTTAAAACAACTCTACTTAAGCTTGGTTTTCGAAATTGCCAGTGCTGAAGGATTTATTTTCGAAGAAGAATCTATATATGTATATAACTGCTATTTAATTATACTTTCTGTTATTTTTATTGCTGCAGTTCATCAGACAGGCAGAGGGCCCACTTGATGGAAAGCAGTTCCCATCGCCTATAGACATTAGCAACACCAAAGATTCTACAAAAGTGCTGCTGCTCTCTTAAGGGAGACTGGAACCTGGTCACTGATGCCGGAACATAACTCAAGGAGGTTATGGGGGCATAATCAGAACAGTGTTGGTAGCCATCCAGTTGGGCAAACGCCCTACCACCTGGCTGTGGGTCATTTTGTCGCCTCTTACGACAGGCTGCCCATCCACCGGAAATTGTATTCTTTCTCCGTTCCAGCACGGATACGCCTGTTACCGTCTTAACAATCGTAGATATGTATGATGCGCATAACTTAAGAATGGCTTTACGGATTTTGTTGTCATTTTTTCTGTATTTGAGTGGGTCCCCCGGATGCTATAGATTCAAAATTGGAACCGGTAGGTGGCGCTGGGATCGGAACCTACATTTTTTTTTCAGAGCAGGCCAATGTCTGCCGGGACCTATGTAGTTGACAATAAATAACAAAAAATTAATTGCTCTCTTCTTAATACTTACTAATTGTATAATAAATAAATAATCGTGACGTCAATAAAATCAATGCATAATATTACATACCATTTCCATTATTAGGCAGAATGCGCTCAGTCGAGTGAATAGTAAATTTTTCCGATTTTGGGTTATGTAAGTAATTATTTACATACTCCAAACAACCCTCGCGGTCATCACTAGAAATCGGCTTATATGTTAGTGAGGCTGGAAATAATAAGGATGCTTTGATTACACCGATCCACAAAAAAAGTGATTTGTACCTTTGACCAGAGTCATCTATTCTTATATTTCGATGCGCTGAACTCTCGAACTCGAACACCTATCACACTCCTATGTCCGTCTACAAGTCGCACCGGTGTTGGTGCCATCTCTTCCATACCTAGACTATGTAAACTAATAAACCTTTAGGTGATATTTCTGATATACATGCAAATTCATATTACGAATTTCGTTGAATTATTGCATCTCACATTACTAATTAACTTCTCTTTTTTATTTCTTTATATTTTTGAAACTTAATAGCTATTAAGGCCTTATAATTTTTGACTTCTTTAAATTAATGATAATTTTTCAAACTACAAAATATTTGTCTATGAGTAATTAATGCAATTGTCATGTTTTTTTACAAAGCTACGTACATCCTTGGTATTAGTGCATGTTATTGTTGATAAAATAAAAAAAAAACGATATTCAAGCAACTATAAAATACTTTTTTTTAACAGAAACAAAACTAACAGAAATATGGATTTTTGGCTTTTTAGATTGAAGTCCATTTTAGTTCTGCAAAAAAAATGTGTTCAGTTCACACGCCGTAGAAGTCAAAGTATGAAAATTTACTTCGTGACGTAACATTTCATATATTATATATATTACAATATATATATATTACAATATATACAAGCTTTAAGACACGGAATTTGAAGTATTAACGAAAAATTAAAACATATCCAACTCTATCTGTATGAGCATCGTATTTACATCTATACATATATATAAATAATAAATATAATAAAATTATAGAGGTCAAATTTCTGTACAATTGAAAAAATGCTATAAACTGAGTCAGGGGGATGTAAAAAGTGAAATAGAACTAATTTAGATTTTTTTCAATTTTTTTGTTTCTCTGTTTGTCTGTCTGTTTGTACCGACTAATCTCAGAAACAACTGAAACGATTTACATGAAATTTTGTATGGTGATAGCTTATATCCCTGGTCAACATATAGGATACTTTTGATCCCGAAAAATTAGAGAGCTCCCGTGGGATAGTTAAAAAACCGCACTACGCGGACGAAGTCGCGGGCAGAGGCTAGTCTTTAATAAAATTGTAGAGGTCATATTTCTGGATAATGAAAAAAATTTGCTAAAAACCGAGTCAGGGGAAGTAAGAAGTGAAATAGAAGAATTTAGGTTTTTTCAATACTTTTGTTTCTCTGTTTGTACCGCCTAATATCCGAAACGACTGGACCGATTTATGTGAAATTTTGTATGGCGATAGCTTATATCCCTAGTCAACATATAGGATACTTTTGATCCCGAAAAATTAAAAAGCTCCTGTAGGGTAGGTGAAAAATCCTTTAACTATTTAAAAATCTTATTATACAATTTATGCACCTAATTAAGTATCGATATTGCCGGTATGATCATTATCATCATACAATAAAACAATTTATACAGTAAAAAAACAATTAGGCTATATCATATCATGGCATCACGCTAAGACCAATAGGAACGGAGCACCAATGAAGAATTTTTTTAAACCGGGAGGGATATTTTTAACTTATTTTTTTAACTAATTTACGCGGACGAAGTCGCGGGCAGAAGCCAGTTATTAAATATAATGTATGCTATCTCGTTCTCTCGCATGCTTAGTCCTATAGATTTATGTGTTTATCTCTTTTTTGTTTCATCGTCTCTCAAATCACAACGATTTTAAAGGACTGTAACTGCAGAATAGCGGATATTTTTTGTGACTTTGTAAACTAATATCCACAGTACATTCACTTAATCAATAACATGGTTTGGTAATACAGATGTGAATGCAAATACGATATTTGTTTGTTCATTCCTTACGCCTATCAATATCAACAAATCTTTATGAATCATGTTGTATACGAGATTTTGAAAGTAAAAATCAAAACCAGTAGCGTAAAAATACGCCAATGAATCGATTAACAAACTACAAATAAACTTGGGTAACTGTATTTTCCTCATAGCAATTAACGCAATCATTACTTGACATACCTGACGCACGTATTGATGAATAATATAATTATTGTCCTATATTTTTCTTATGCTTACATGGAATGCAAATGTATTTTAAAATAAAATAAAAAAACATAAATATTTAGACTAGTGCAACAGCAAGCAGAGATTTGGGTAAGAACAGTACCTACCAAATATTAAATATTTGGGCAGGGTTTGCATCATAGTGCTGCCAGGACTTAGAACGTAGTTACGCCTACACTGATCCTAGCGCATCAAGTGCCTGAGTAAGCCCCGGGAATCAGAGCAATCTCACTTCGTCAACAGAGTTGAAGACTCCTCTGCTCCCTAGATGCATGTCCTGCAGCGGTATTTCAAGGAGGGAAGTCATGCGCATATCTGCGCCTCCGGGACCCCGTCTCTCGTCGGTACCCGTGAGGCGCATGCGCACTCATACGTCTTTTCCTGTCTCGTTCTGCGGCCTCCATTTGAGACATCACTGCCTTGCAGAAATTGGACGCACCCACCCAATGATCATCGCTATCTAGCATGGCTTGCACCAGACTGCCGAGTGAATCGAGCGGACCTATTATTGTCTCGAGTTCAAACCTCTGTGGTGGCCATGCTGGGCACTCGACTAGCGTATGAAAAGTCGTGTCTTGCGCGCCACACTGGCGGCATTGGGTGAAGGCAAACAGTGGATATTTTTTTTTTTTTTTTTTTTTTTTTTTTTTTTTTTTTTTTTTGAGGCGGGGAGAAATGACTAACCGATTTACGTACTCTCTGGGCCGTCACTAGGAAACGGCACGAATCCACGGGGGGCGATAACGCTAGCAATAGTATGCTCTTCTTGCGCTTCGTCCGCTATGGATTACACAGAGGAGTGTGGAGACTCCGAGCGATGCCGCACGGGCGAGCAACCTCAATACCCACTAAAAAACCCCTCCTCCCTTCGCGGCCCTGCGCTTTGATGTGAAGGAAAGACTGAGATGTAGAACATAGTTACTCAGCAGTCGATCCAGCGCATAAAGTGCTGAAGTGTGCCCCGGGAGAACACACTCCACTACGAAACGGGGGTAGTTGTTAAGTCCCTTGCTTTGACCTAGTAGCTAAGGGCCCCCATCGTTCCGGATCCTACCTCAGGGAGGGAAGTAATGCGCGTACCTGCCTCTCCGGGTGCCGGCTGAAGGCCGGCGACCTCGACAAGAGACCGTAGCACGCGCCCTAGGACTTCGCTCCCTATCCCTTTCTGCGGCCTCTTTCAGAGACATAACTGTCTCACAAAAAGAAACCGCAGTATCCCAGCGGTCGTCGCTCTGCAACATGGCCGTTACCAAATCGCCGAGCGATGCGACGGCTCCTAACTTTGTCTCGAGCTCGAAACGCTGCGGCGCCCAGGCAGCGCACTCGACAAGCGTATGAAACGCCGTATCGGGTGCGCCACACTGTCGGCAATCCGGAGAAGGCAAGCAGCCCACAATGCGAAACAGATACTGATCGAAACAACCGTGTCCGGTCAGTATCTGCGTCGTCCTGAAGGTGAGGGTGCCGCTAGTGCGGTTAACCCATTCCTCCAGTTGTGGCCTGATTGCGTCCACCGTAAAGCCGCCGGCCGCAGGGTGTTCGAGGTCACGAGACCAGTCGACGAGGCAGGAAGCGGTTTCCCGCTTCCTGACCGTCTCTATCTCGACTTGACAGAAGGTCAGTCCTCTAGCTAGGGCATCCTGCTGGGTACGACGAACCCTGGACAGGACGTCTGCCTGGAGAGGCCAGGGCAGCTCGCCAGGCAAACAGTGGATATGTTCCAAGACTAGTCAAGTTTATACAATATGATATGATACTTTTTTCATTGTGAATTCAATATTCACAATGAAAAAAGCATTATGGGGCTAAATCATACCAGCAAAATCCAAAAATGCACAGACAGACAAAAATCCTAATTATTTTTCTAAGTATTGAACGGATTTAAAAGAAACTCGACATAGAGCTAGCTTATGTCCCGGGTTGGAATATAAATAGCTAATATATAAATATATTAAACTCATCTATTGTAAAAACGGCTCAAATTATTTGGACCATTTTTTTATAGTTCGATTAAGCTAAAGTTTATATATATATGAAGGTACCCTTCTTTTAAAAAACTAGAATTGTCACAAAAAACCCAGCTCGGTCTCGCAGATATTTTTTCCTTACATGACTCAGCTTTCGTCAGTTAGCTCACAGATCCATAGACACATACAACCACGCACGCAGGCCTGTGTGCGCGAGCGCTCACACATGTGTAAGCGTGTCCACACAAACACACATAGCATATATAATTTAACTGTAGAGAGTTAAAATTGTAAGTGATCAACTCACGTACTTGGTTTCCCACGATACGGGCTAGTCTTAGTGCGAGAACGTATTAGGCATTAAACGCATTAAGTCTGTATGAATTATTCAACAATTTTTTTTTAAGTTTCACCACGGTTCCTGTGGTTATTGTCATTCAGAAGATGATTTTGCATAATTCTATAGTGGGTGGGTATCTTAATAGCAAATATTACACATATATACAATTACTTACTTAATTTAAATAGTGATTTTTTATGGATGATAGAAAGAAGAGTAAATTTGGGGAATAGTTTGAATGGAGCGTTAGGTAAACTTCTAGGCGCTAAGAACCTCCGCCAAAAGGCCCAGCTTACCATACACAACGCGGTTCTGGTACCTACGCTCACGTATGGAAGTGAGAGTTGGATATGAAATAGAGAGCATGAAACTAGAGTAAACGCGGTCGAGATGCGAGCATTGCGCAAAATCTGCGGAGTGACGCTCGCGGACCGCGTTCGTAATACCGAAGTAAGAAAGAGAGTTGGTCTGAAAGAGAGTGTCGGGGTAAAGGTAAGGAAAGGAATGCTCCGGTGTTTCGGGCATGTGGAAAGAATGTATGATGAAAGAATGACTAAACAGATATACAATGCAAAGTGGATGGATGCAGAAGTCGCGGAAGACCTCAGGAGCCTTAAGAACAGACGAGCGTGCATGACAAGAACTATGAATGTCAAAGAAGCAAGTGAGGTGTGTAAGAATAAGCCTAAATGGCGCTCTTTTGTTCGTGCCTACCCCGCAAGGGACCTGGCGTGAAGTTATGTATGTATGTATGTTTTTATGGGCGTTACGTGATTAGCCCAGTGTGTGCTTCTTAAATACGCACCGTTACTAGACTTACAAAGAAGAAAGTGTCGAAAAATTCGTACTTACCACCACTCAAAGAGCTGTTATTACTTGTCATTTCAGTTTTATTGTGAATAAGAAAAATTCTAACATTTATATAATCCTTATCTAAATCTTCTATGCAATCGAGATATGCGCCGTCATCTTCTAACTTTACTTGGTTTATGTAATGTGCTTTTATTCTACTATACGGCATAGTTAAGCTATGAGTATATGCAATTCCACCTGAAATTTTAATACAAAAAATTATTTTGAGGACTTTTTAAAAGGTTGATTTCACATGGCCGTATATTTCTGTATTTAATGGAGAGCAATAGTTGCCATTAAAAGTGGAAATACAGATGAAATTTGGGAATTATCTCCACCGTCAGTGATCTGTTAGCTACTTGTTATCTATATTCAAAGATATGATTATCTATCTTTATTATGTTTAGACAGTGTTGGCCGAAGATCTGTCCATGACAGCAATGACATCATAAGCCGAGCTCTTGTCAGCGTTGGGGTATCAGCCATCCTAGAGCCACAAGGCTTGGTGCGCGACGATGGAAAGAGGCCGAACGGATTGTGACTTATTTCTTGGAAGATGGAACGGCCACTTGTGTGAAATACGACATGCGTTGACACTCCGGCGGCAGCACATCTTTTAATGACTAAGTCAGGGGCTAGCAACACTGCTTCAACAGCTGAAGATCTCAAACGGCGCAAGTTTGGAGTTGGGACTTTCTTTATCTTGGGGTCCATCGGAAAAGGGTTCCTTCAAAGAAATTTGTATTAAACACTTTGATACCACCTACGATCAGAAGGCTTTTTCGTATTTCGCGCAACGAATCAGCATTGCCACAAGCTTTGCATTGTCTTTTGGGCAAGCTTCCCTATGGCAGCGACTTATCACATACTTTACTTAATCACTAATTATCTATGATTTAGCTTATTTTTAAGCATTTAATTTAAAATATGACAATTGTAAAAATTTCTTGGAGCTTTAAAGCTGATTTACATAGTCCAGCTACTGACTTCAAACGAAGCCTGTGCAGGGACCAAAAAGTGACTTATGCCGTTTTCATGAAATCAGTGGTCTTGGTTATTTATTTATGGTATATACAAGTTACGGCAGTCAGTAGTCATAAATAAGTTCTCCAAAACGGCGAAATTTGATACGATTAAATTATTTTTTCGGAAGAGTTAACGGAAATGTTCGAAACTAAATTTAGTAAGAAAATTGATAGATCACAGAATTGAAATCTAAACACTCTGCTGTGTTATTAAAACAATTGAAATTTGAAAATTGTGAAAATTGCAATTTTTTTACAACAAAGCCTAATCACAAATCTCATCTGCCTCGAATTTCTAACACGATGCGACGTCAACCTCAAAACGAAGTCAGCGAATTGCTTACTGCTGATTTTGTCGAAGAAAATTTAATTTTACTTCTCATTCTATGTACACCACTTCGCAACGTGTTATTGCTGTTAAGGAGAAGAAGCGGCAAGAAACTTCTTAGCAAAACGTCAAGCTATTGGTTAAATCAATAATTTTTTTTTTAAATAAATTTTATACAGAAATATGTTACACAATCACTTTTCGAAGAATTAATGAAGTGTGCATACTCAAAAAGACACGGACTCAATAAAAGGAAAGAAAAATATATTTGTCCTTTTATAATCATGGCATGACTTTTTCTACACTCCCTTGTTCAATGGTCGAGCGAAGCTCCTGCGACCACGGAGCTTTAAGACTATTGACAAAGGTGCGTCATCCCAGTTGATGGGGTAATAAGCTTGGACGCACAACTCAACTTATTCCTACCTCCTAACTCAATAAATAAGCTGTACAAACGTACAGCTATAGACTAGTTTTAACTAACTCCGTTAGCTCAGCGACCCAACTGAAACGAGAACACGCCACCTGTTCCTGTCCTGTGCGATTTCTTGCCAGTTAAGGGCTTGAAGCTCACACAGGTCAGCCTCCACTCTGTACCTCCACCGGTACTTGGGGCGACCGACCGGTCGTCGCCCATCCGATCGTACCAAATAGGCCCTTTTCACTCTTCGATCTTCTCAGATCTGTTCCACGTGACCTAGCCAACGGAGGCGGTGAGATTTTATTTCTCCTAGTATATATCTATAAACTTCGGCCAAAAGGTTTTCAATTTCGACGTTGGTTCGGACCCTCCAGCTGCCATCGTCTTTTCTCGTTGGACCCAAAATCGGGATTTTTGGGTATTTTAGTTGCTACACTGCTTCATACTCACTTGCTTTCCAATACATGGTGAAAAATCCATTGTATTTTTCAGCAGATTTGCAAGTTAAGTTCAAAAATTCATTCTCATTGTAAACTAAACACCCGAAAGCATCAAATTCTGTTATTGAATAACTTGAAATTTGTGTGGTCAATGATGTCTCTTCTGATAATACTATAGGCACAGCTGTAACATGCAAATTAAAAATTATATTCTATTATATTTACCATCGCCGTTTCCAATCTAATTTATTCCTGAGATGGGTTGCCTGATATACATCGTTTTTTAGCGATGAGACCGTCCTTTAATAGACAAAATAGTACTTATAGTCTATAAGTTTTTCTGTAATGGTTTACAATACAAAGCTATCCATACAGTGGCATACCTTGCCTTAGACGGGGCCTGTATCAAAATCTGTTGGAAGGGAAAAGTTTTTTGCAAAATAAACAAAAATGCTTGATTTGAATTAAAATAATTGATTATTACCTATACTTAATGATCAGAGAAGTTAAGTTAGACAAATAATTCAAATCAAAGGTACACTTATCTCGCCTTTTCTTTCAGCAAATTTATTTATCAAATCATCCATGGCTGAAGATGATTTCAGATTTTCTACATTTTTCTGCATGTATAGACAATAATGACAAGTCCGATAGCCGTTTATGTTGGCCGAGCAGTTATTCTCAGAAATGTTATTAATCTATAACAAATTGTGGGTAACACATTAAGAAGTTTTGTTTACACACTTTCGGGGTCAGTGAAGCCTAGGGGTCCCGTATCATTGATACACCTGATACGGAGGTGGCTAAGCCCAGTCTCTCTATCTATATATATTCTTGATTTTTAATATAGTGCGTACATTGACAGAAAAATGTATGTATGAAATTTATCATTTACGTCTTTGTGTTCTCATAACTAAAAAAAGGAATCGACGGATTGCTTGACTACGCACACTTCTTCATGCCATGCGTGAGCTAGCTGTCGAATTAACTCCAAGAGAACTTATAAAAAAGGTATATCTTACTATTCATCCTGGTACCGCGCCATTGGTAGAATATCGCCATTTCTTGTCATGTTTATGTCAACATTTTACCAGTGAGGTAAATAGATAATAAGATCCAGAAATAACTTTCTATATATATAGAATTTAAATTCGTTTTTACCAGTATGACAACGGAATCGTGAAACACCAATTAGAACTCATACTTACACTTTGAAGGTCTGATGTGGATTTTAAGCTTAACAGCCGTATTGGAGTCCAATTGCCATGTTCTACGCATAGAGTCAAAGATTTTTGGTATCTGAAACTATTTAAAACAAGTGCTATCAAAACGTCTCATCAACTCAAAGGGTGATCAGAGGGCTGGTGTCTACCTCGGACAACGAATCAGTACGGCAATCCTGCGTGGTAACGTAGCCAGCTTTTTGGGCATCTTACCCATAGAAGACGGCGACCTAGACCCAGTATTTTACTTGTGTTCTTAAGGAATCTAGGTTTTTTTTTTTTTTTTTTATTGCAGGAGATCAGCAGACAGGCAGACGGCCCACTTGATGGACAGCGGTTACCATCGCCTATGGACATTTGCAACACCAAAGGTGCTACGAATGCGCTGCTGCTCTCTTTAGGGAGCCTGGAACCTGGTCACTAATGCCGGAACACAACACAAGGTTGTTATGGCGACATAGTCTAGACCAGGGGTGGTAGCCATCCAGTCGGGCAAATGCCCTACCACCTGGCTGTGGGTTGTTTTGTCGCCTCTTACGACAGGCCGCCGGGCCGCAGGAAATTGTATTATTTCTCCGTTCCTGCACGGATAAAATACAATATAACTAAGTAAAGCTTCTTTTTTTCTTAATTTGTGGCAGCTAGTACACCTTATTAAACGTAAATCTCTTATTCAATATTATATATTAGAAAGACTGTTATATATGGGATACCACTTTATTCTCTATCCAAAAGGTGGCAACTATGTCTTAAATCAATGTAATGAAACATCTGAACAAACCTTAAAGCACCATTGCATTGTTCCTTTAGGAGATCGTATACTATAGAATATTGTTTCTTGAACATCTGGTGAGCCACGTAACCTAAATTGGATAGAAATGTATTTAGTCCTCTTTTTTTAGTCCTGTAGTCGTTTTAGCATAAATGGTAGTTTTATAAAATCACCATGTCCACACACACACATCCGTGTGTCCATCTGATTTTATATGTAAGTCACTTTTCTACGAAGCTACTGTGATTAATTATTATATTATTGCTATATGTAATTTTTGATAGCAAGATTCATTCTATTAAAATAATCTGCAGAGAAATACACCATACACATGTATATCTCCAACTAAACCAGTCACTTTGGTACTGTGAGTAACATAAATAAAGTAAAAAAGATAATTCTAGGACTAAAGAAGTTGAACCCAAAAACTTCTGCCTTCAAGTGAACAAAATTCAGAACTCTAAAAAATCAAATACGTCGGTCGTTCAGGGGATGAATCTGCAGCACCAGGACCTTTTTACTGGTTATGAAGAAATAGTTCTAATGTCGTTTTTGAAGTTATACTTCTTTAGGCGCGTATGTGAGTAAATTTTTACGATGCGCGCGCACACCGTCACACGAAAAAGCTACACCATGAAGTTAGCTATAGTCAACCGACACCCTGAAATTAGCTATAGCCAACATTTTAGTTTTTCAGGATGGCCGAGTGTAGTATGGTGGTTGCGTAGCAACGAGTTGTTGATAGATGAATTGTGAATTTGTGAGACGAGCATTGTAATATTTCTTTAATCGACCGTGGTAGGGGGTTTATTTATTTAACCAATTTAAAGAAGTATAACTTCTAACGCGTGTACATAAGTACACACACTTTATTATGTTCATTCCTTTCTCGACGAAGAAATTTGTCAGGGGATTGTTTTCTTTTTTATAAATATGTAGGGTCTTTTGGTTTTTTTGTTGCACTTTTATTCTATTATTTGTATATTTATTAACAGCTTCTCAAAAAATTTTTAACTTAAAAGTTATACCTAGTACCCTTATCTCATTTTAATACAAGGCACCTAGTTTTTGATTTTTTTTTACTTTTAAAATATGCCTCTAATTATGTCTCTTTGTACAGTGATTTCTATTGCTGTCCTGTTTCTAGAGGTTCTGCTAATTAATTTACTTATCTATGTTTTAGTATCTACTTGGGCTGCTTACCGTTCTATGGGCGTAGTCGTGGTGCGAATTCACTCGGTTTACCTACGCGCTACCGAAAGCTAACCAAGCGCCTAAATTTCTACGAGCGCTTCATGATTCTCTCATACATCGCATACATCTAGATTTTGGTATCGCGTAGCTTTGCCGAGCATAATAATTCTGCATCGCTGCTACACAAATGAGAAGGCGCCCTACTGCTACTTTTATTTTATTTATTGGTATAGTCAGTTTATTTATTACAATCAGATAGGTAGTCCGCAGTTAGTGGACTTTTGGGAAGCAGACGTCCCTAAAGCAACCAAGATTTAACTCTAGGACGATTACAATGAGATAGGCTTCACGAGGCGCGTTAGCAAACCATAATAGAATAAACCAATACTCACAAGTCTGCAGGGTTTTTAGCGTGTTCACAAATTTGAATGTTTATTACGGCTGGTTCATTTTCCAACAATACAAATCTGCCATCCTCTCTCTTTCCTGCGTTTATAGGTTCTTCAATCCAAAAAATATCTTTTTTTTCTTTTATACAATTAAGTTTTAGAAATATTTCAGGGATAATCTCTAAAAGTGAATGAAAATTATGACTGAATTATTAATATAACGTCACTAGGTAGGCGAAACTTTACTATTGTTGGGTTTTGACTTTTGAGTTATACTTATTCTTTACTTGGTGATTATAATTTTAATATATACTCCTGTCACTTCCCCCTGCATCAATCTTGATGAAATTTTTGGGTGCGTCCCCAGATGCGAATCACAATAGAACCTAATAGGTGGCGCTGCAATCTATACAGTTTATTATATTTTCAAATTAAGTTTTTTGAAATTTTGTACATACAGGTATCTCATAACATAACAATGAAACATATATTCATCATGCGTACAAAACCACATTTGTACCATTTATCCTGCTTGGCTCAATGTAAACTTTCTGCAAATATCCTATACTCCAAGATAAAAACTACATATTATTCAACCTAGATTTCGAAGTACATAACATATATTCATACGCATTACGCCCATTTTCTATGGGGGTTGACAGTAACGATCCACTTGCGAAGATTCTGACACACAACTTTCGATTCATCTACTTGCATCATTATTTTCATATATGCACGTTTCTTACCTGACCTTTCTTTAACACTTCTGCCATTTGTTCATGGTATATACGACGCGGTCTACCGTCGTTTTTTTACCGTAATGCCTGCGGCCGGGCGGCCTGTCGTAAGTGGCGACAAAGCAACTCACAGACAGGTGGTGGGTATTTGCCCGACTGGATGGATACCACCCCTGGCCTAGAGTATGCCGCCTTAACAACTTTGAGTTGTATTCCGGTATCAGTGACCAGGTTCCAGTTTCACCTTCAAGGTCGGCAGTGTATTAGCAGCACCACTAGTATTGCTAATGACCATAGCCGAACCATTTCCCATCACAATTAGTCCGTCAGCCTGTCTGATGAACTTCAGCAATAAAAAAAGAAAATATCAGCCGCGCATAAGAGGAAAATCGCGGCGAATGTGTGGGATTCGCCAGGTCGGGGTGGCACTAGCACCCCTAGACAGAACTATTGTCACATCACAGTTAGAAATACCCAGTAAAACCTCAGAATTCCACCCTTCGCCCTTAATGACTGGACCACGGGTACATGACCTAGCCCCTCCACTGGTTCTGGGAGGCGGTGGCCCATCGGGTTCATCCACTGCCGGGAAACTACTACTCCCCGGGCAAATTCATACTCTCTTAAAGCGTGGGGAAGTATTTAACGCGTCCACGGGAGGAGAGGTGAGCGCACGCGAAATACGTCACGACTCCATCTCGATGACATAACGACGGGTGGAAAACCCTTAGGGAGCCACCCGCGCTGTTCGCTCACGGCGGCCGAGGGTCCAGACTAGCCCTCCGGCGTTGACGCGTCTCCCTCTAGTGGGAGGGGAGCAAAGAAGTGCGCTCACGATCCCGCTGCACCTCGTCCTTAGTAAGCATACGTTGCGGTCTACCGCTACCAACTCTACCATGCCATATTCACATTCCCACATTAATATTTCTAAAATTACAGAACACCCAACGTAATAAACCGTTAATCCTCAAGGTAGTATAGATGGAAAAACTAATTTCAAAACACCCTTATGTATGTATGTTACGAAATCTGCAATAACAGGCAAGTAGAAATAGCTATTAATAAAGATTTCATTACTCACTCAAAGATCCATAAGCAACACAGTGAACAACGTATAATACAATAGTAAAACCACTTATGAACAACATTGCTGAAGATAGATCCTCCGAAGTGCTTTAAGTATTGTTGTAATTGATTCCAATTTAACAGTAATAAATGAATTTATAGAAATTAAATTAATCCTATGCTACATTACGAGCATCATTCATAACCATTTCTGACACCAAACGCAACGAAAAGCAACATTTAAACTAGGCTTTTCCTGTACTGTCATAAGTATTTATTTAGTACAATAATATAAAATTATATGTACATGTATAATATTTATATGTATGTTACATTTTAATGAAAGAAATAATAGACAACGTATTTAAACAATATTTTAATTAAAATATAAAAACTTCGTTTAAAAAAACCGACTTCAAAAAATATAGTATTTGTTACTTTTTAGTGTCTAGCTGTGGGTACGCCTACGAAAGGTGCCGCGGAATGGATTTTTTTTCATAAAAATTTTTCATAAAATGAAAACTACTGGGTGAAACTATGTCAAACTTTTAGGAGACCAAATGGCAGCTATTCCGCAAAAAAGAATCACGTAAATCGGATCATAAATACCGGATCATAATCGGTGAACATAGATAAAAAAAAAGATTCCTAGGAAATGAGAACCTCCTCCTTTTTTTAAGTCGGTCAAAAATCCTCTATTGAGTAGGGCGTCTGCTCGATAAAATAATGATTTAATCTATTCTTACAAGGACCGATACTTTTGGATTCTTTTATATTGAGAGGTAGTCTATTATGTACTATATTATTAGGTAAAATCCTTTGTATTATTAGTTACTAACTTGATAGATAGAAACATGTCTTACTTTAGCACTGAACTATATTGAATTAAAATGTCGTCTAATGTTTCTACTAACATTTTTTAAATATATTTTTTTAGGACACGTAATGACTGACAGTCTACATTCAAATGAGTGTAAATACATTATGTGAATTCCAATTTATTATTTGTTGTATTCACTCGGCCAAGTGGTTGCGCCAATGTACAAACCAATTGTTTTATCTTGTTCGTTGGCAGCCAACATTGGGCAGCCTACCTAACAGTGTCCACTATTTCGTGTACACTACAATAGATCTTGGAGCGCTCCGCTTCAAGCGTTCACAGGTCGGGGTTCTAGTTTATATTGTTACGAGTTGCTCGAATTAAGATGCCGCTGGAATTACTAAATAATTTATTAGAACTATGCAAACACGTATAACACAGGTACAAATATAACTGAACACAACCAGTGCAAACATAATTTATGATTCAGTAACACGCGCAAAGTCCGTCACTAACGTCTTGCGTCGTGACTATCGCTAGACTGCCCCTCTCTGCATTGGGGCATTGCTTTATACTGCACAATTACAGTATGTCTCTCGGCCGCGCAGATTGAATTTCAAAGTATCACACACCTGGCTAATGACTACCATAAAATATTACAATACACAATGGGATATTTTTTTAATTACAAATTATAAAAACAAAGTAAACAAAAGAAGACAATCATAAAAGTGCTTTAATGTTATTAGCTCAAACGACGCCGGCGGGTAATAAATGTGCTTTGTTTTCAGGTGGCTCAAATTGTAACAATATAAACAAATTCGGCAGCTGTATGTTTTGTTCAATAGATTGGCCAAACATTCTAGCCAACGTGTAGAATGGGACTGACAAAGAAAACATAACAGGAAAATATAATATTATTCTTTAGTATTATGTCACATAAATTCTATGGTTCAACATATAAGAATATACTATTCACAGGAGAGTATACTATCTTTATATATATATATATATATATATATATATAATACTTCTGTACGTGTGTTGACAGTGAACTCCTCCTAAACGGCTGGACCGATTTGAATGATTTTTTTGTGTGTGTTCAAGTGAATTCGAGGATAGTTTAGATTCACAAATAAGCCTGGTAGATGGCTCTGCAGTCGGGTTCTAAATTTTATAACTTCAGGGCAGGACAACCTCTCCTGGGACAGCTAGTACCTTACCACCAGCTAGTAATTGATTTGGTACTTATCATTCCGACGTTTCAGCTACTTTTCAGTAGCCGGAATCACGAAAAACAAAGATGTCAAGTTTCAACTAGTAATGTTAAAATTTTATTTAGCTTACCAGCAACTTGTTTATTTTAATTACTTAGTTTTAATTTTGTTTATGGTTATTATTTACTCTATGGGAGCCTAAACTAATTTACCACAGCTTCGCAACATGTTGTGGCATGAAGAATAAACAAATTTTTAAATTAATAAAATTTACAATAGTAGTAACTGATTTGATTGATCTTGAACGGGCTGTGCTAGACTTTTAACATAAGTGGAGTGTTACATACCTACAAAGAAATGCGCACCTGGTTTATTACCCTTCCCACATCCGGAGTTCTCGTTTACTTCGTGTTTAAAATTTGCAATTAGACAATAGCATATTGTTATTGTTTTCGGCTTTCTGGCCGTTCGCAGGAATAATTAATCAGGTAAGCAGATTACGGTTTCTCGGAAACCCCAGCCGATGAGGGCGATTTTTGTATTGTATAGTTAGTATAAAACAATGCCTGAACGGAGGGTTGAGGCAGTCAAGCGAGGATTATGATATGAGCAAGACGTAGATTTGATGAGCGATATAGTGACGGGCTTTGCGCGTGTTATTGAATCGTGCAGTTTGTACTAGTAGTCTCTAGTTATATTTGTACTTATGTTATACGTGTATAGTTCTAATAAATTCTATAGTAATTCCAACGGCATTTTAATTCGAGTCCTGCGTAACTCGTAACAATAGTAAAAGGAAAGTATGAGTCAATTTGAAATAGAATAAGGGATTCCCTCCCTATTCCACTAATATGTCCCAGTAGAGGGGTGTCCGTAAACGAATTTGGATGCATAAATGGACACATCCGAGGGTCAAAGCAAGCATACAGCCATATTTAGAGGCTAAACATGAAATTATTGAATGTAAAAGAAATAAATGATTTCTTCTCAGAGCGCACTTAATCATCGAGTACTCAGTCGTGCAGGAAAATGGCTGAGGAAAATAAATCTTTCTCGAGTCCGGTTTATCTCTGATATGTTTCTCTTGTGACGATAAAATACTTGGTGTTAAAGTGTATATTAGACGACATTCGGGTTTGTTTTTTTATTTATTGAAAGAGAAAGAAGAAATCATGATGAAAACATTGGATTATTTTTAATTCGGAAATATGTAGTCGTAAATATTTCTTTGAATGTCAAACGTTTGATGTTCGTTCCCTCGTTCAGAGATCAAATGAAATGTATAAGAATACTTTTTTGGCGGTACGAAGTTTTCCGCGATAGCTACCTTTGACAAATATAATCTGTTTTATTCCTGCAACGGATTGTTTGGAAGAGAGCGCTTCTTAGCGATAAGACCGCAATATTTTTCGGTGTTGTCTGTAATAGTGTAGAACATAGTGTTGTCTCTCTCTCTCTCTCTCTATGTGTATACATTAATGTAATATATGACAAGCATTTTATATTAACATATATCACAAAAGATAAATTAACAATGTTCATTATATTAGACATATTTATTTAAAACAATAATTTCTAAGTAAATTCCGACGAATGGGTAATGTTAGTATAGTATGTTTTGCTTCATTTTTATAGGCAAAGTTAAAAGTGGTATTTATCCAAGACCCGTGCAAACGAAGTCATGGGCACAGCTATGTGTTTAATAAAATTCGCGAAACAATAGTTGTTGAACACTAAGGGTGCCTAAGCTTCCCAAAGCTTCCCTATCTGAATAGAACAAAAGTCCCGAAACATTACGGGTCGGTTCCAAGATAAGGTGGGGGGTGACAATACAAATTACAAGGAACAGGGCGAGCCAACCCTTGTCATACATATGACAGTGTGCTCGTCATCCGGGCAACGTATGAAAAATGACTTTATATCTGCTAAGGCTTTTAAGGTAATTTTCGACCTCTTTGACGATGTGGCCGGTGTTTTCAAAATTGGTTTTTTGGGTAACAAAAACACTGCTCTTTTTCATTATAAAAACAAACATGAACTTTGGTATAAGATTTCATCATGTAACGAAACTAGAATTTATTTCCCCAAGTTAGTGTACAAAACAATAATACTGTGGCGACCAAGGATAGAACTGCCCAGCAGCGTAAATCAGCTTTACAACTTTTAGAAAAGACTAGAAATTTCTGAAAGGGAAATACAAGCACGGATATATTTAGAAAGGGATAGACGATGAACGAAAGACAGAGATAGATAGATGTTAGAAATAATAATAATAGATAATATCGGAGGTGGTCTACGCAATATCGGCGACGGTATTAAGCGTGTGACCACGTATCGTCGGGACTGTGCATCGTTTGGTCGTGCGTATAGGGGCAACCCTGCAGATAGGTACTGCGTGCGGCTGTGTAAGTCAATAAAAACTCTTAGTCAAAAACTGGTGTTTTCTTCCAATCCATAAGAGCGTACCCCGTTCGTACGTAACAATACTACGAAAAATTTACAGAAACCAAGGTTTCATAAAAGTTTTGGTTATGTATCTTAACATTTTTGAAGTGATAACTTCTTATGGAAGCGTAAACCGCTTCGTTATGTAACGCGTTACGGCGTCAGTCTGTCTGGATTTCCATTCTTTCACACATAGGGCAGCGGTAGGCATGCTCCACCTCTCTTACTCTAACCAACAGCGCTAGCCGTGTTTCTTCTAATGTACATATTCAGGAATTGTAACTAAGAATAAAATATATTTTATAATCAATAATAGATTTTATTAAAAAATAATCTTTCCCTACATCATCATATTATATTATTTATTATACATCAAATTTAAGTAATAACCTAAGCTTTTCTCAAGTTTAACAATTTCAATGTTAAATAGTTCAACTTAGATTAGTTTAAGTTATCACTTCTGTCGGGCGTCTCGAGACGCACGTTTTTTCTTCTTCTAAATATTTTTGGTCCTTAAAATCAGCATTTTTGTTGTTAATAAATTAATTTTCAAAAACGGTAGAATGTTTTCCAGTAGTAACATTACCCACACAGAGGCAAGTATATACTACATCAGTTCAAACAAACAAGTTTATAAAGAATGCTTCACTTTATTAAAATTGATGTTTTTGTTTATGTAGGGTCCGTCTATACATTATTAATCTTCTAAGATTTCAAAGCGGTATCTATATATAAATACCTACGTGAGGCAAAAACGTTGTGCCCCTTTTTACAAAAATTGCACGGACGGAGGAGTATGGAATTTCGCAGACATAGTTATCCGTGCAGGAACGGAGAAAGAATACAATTTCCTGCGGCCGGGCGGCCTGTCGTCAGAGGCGACAAAACAACCCACAGCCTGGTGGTAGGGCATATGCCCGACTGGATGGCTACCACCCCTGGTCTAAGGTATGTCGCCATAACAACCTTGAGTTGTGTTCCGGCATTAGTGACCAGGTTCCAGTCTCCCTTAAGAGGGCAGCAGCGCATTTGTAGCACATTTGGTGTTGCAAATGTCCATAGGCGATGGTAACCGCTCTCCATCAAGTGGGCCGTCTGCCTGTCTGCTGACCTCCTGCAAAAAAAAAAAAATAGTTTATATAGCGAAGAAGGGATTTTTTAAAATTATGCATCAAAAATACATTAAATCACAAAAAAAACATTACATACACTACCATGTATTTGACACACGCATGCATATACACACATATTATCATGCCTTTTTCCCATGGAGGTAGGCAGAGACTATAGATTTCCATTTGCGACGATCCTGAAAAACAACTTTCGCTTCATTTACTTTCATTAACCTCTTCATACATGCGCGTTTATTTGATATGCTTTTTACTTGACCTCGTTTTAACATTTCTTTTATTTGATCATAGTGTGTATATCGTGGTCTACCGGTACCAACTCTACCATTTACAATAGTTTCATACACTCGTTTTGGGATACTTTTTTCATCCATCCTCTCTACATGCCCAAACCATCTTAACATTCCTTTTTAAACTCTTGTTATTACATCTTCTTTCAATCCACAACGTTTCCTTATTACACTATTCTGTATCATATCATTCATGCTTACCTCACATATACTTCTCAAAGCTCTCATTTCAACTGCATTTATTCTACTTTCATGCTTCTTCTGCCACATCCAACTTTCATTGCCGTACGTTAGTGTTGGCACCAACACCCCTTGATGGACAGCCAAACGTGCCTTTACAGATACGCATATATACTCTTTTGTTCATTGTTGCCTTGGCAAAATGTGTGATTGTAGAAGTAGGTAGTCAATATCCGGGGAGCGATATTAATAAAAAGATTCATTTACTTATGAAATTTATTATGAAATTGTAATTATTGGAAACCCGATTTATATCTACTGATATTCTAAGCTTATTAATTATGAGTTTAGGCAGGCCTGATGTACACTGCTAAGTCCCTTGGCCATGCATCCTCCCGCGGTGAAATCATTCCATCTCCGTATGAGCTCTACACATAAACATCCTTTTGACCGGGAACGGGCAGTGTCAGCATTCAGGCTCTCACAATGACCACGCGGCCCGGGGCAGGATGCATAACTAGGTATATAGTCTTTGGCACCAAATTATTACGGTCGAATTTCGACTACGGGCGACCACTAGTTTTATTTAAAACATAAATCTGGTTAAATGATATATTATGCATATACCACTTTATGCGGCCTAAAACCCTTTTATATAGTTCGTCGTACGGCGATAACTCGTGTCGTTTCTTTCAGCTTTGCCCTTGACCTTTTTAGGGCATTATATAAAGAATCGTAAGAAATACCCATTGTCTTATAAAAGAAGGGAATCTGAAAATAGTTTTATGCGTAGCTTTGAATTTATGTCCTTTCCCTTTTTGGTTTCTTATCGCACATTCCCTTGAGTAAAGGCAAATAAATATTTATATATTTTATTTTGTTTGTTTTTATTCAAATACTTTTTTTCTTACTTTTGCTAATCAACCAAATGTTCTAAGCAACGCGTTGGTCCTTGTGATCTGTAACTACCACACTTTTGTTTTTAAGCCCTTGAATTCTGACATCTCAATAGTTGAGATGTTAACTCTTAAGTCAGCCAAATGCTGAGACCTCTACTGTTGTGCCATGGTACATTTTATCATTGGTTATTTTCTTTAGCTCGTCTCTGTTTACTGTTAGAAGTAGGACTCCTCAAGTTTGCGTCACATATCCCGGTCTCCCGTCTTCCTCATTCAGCCCCTACCGGCGACCTTGCGCAGGTCGTCTGTCCACCGGGCTGGAGGGCGTCCTACGCTACGTATGCCGAGACGTGGTCTATGAGCGAGCTACGTTACATTATTATTTAGCTTTATGACTTGGCAGCTAGGACTTTAAGCCAGATCTTAGATTATACATAATATTGTTTCTTCATTTTCTTAAGCCTATGTATAGCTCAGCTGAACTGTAGGTTATCAGCTAAAGCAATTCAACGGAGTACTTGTGACAACTCGAAAAGCCACATTTGACTATACAGTTCACATTTCTCACAAAATACATAATTACTACTCAAAAAGTATCCTACAACTTTGTTCATTTTAGACTCATTTTACACCTTTTTATAAAATAAAACTACATATCATATCTCCTTTCTGTTCCCGTCAAAAACTCCCAGCTATGTTTCTCTTATAGATAAAATCAGAAATGAGGATATTCGGAAGAGAACGAAGGTAGCTGAAGTTGAAGTGGCAGTGGATTGGTCACGTCTGTCGTAATACCGACGGCCGATGGAGAAAATGTATCCTGGAGTAGGAGTGCATTTCTGGATGCTCTTTCTTAAGCACTTCAAAGAAAAAGAAAAATAAGTCAAATGGTGAACAGTTCTATTACTTTCCACGAACAATACTTACTTGCCATGATAAACTACAAAAATGGATAAATGCAGTGTAGCACGTTTAGAAATAATTTCTTTCTTTCTTTATATGTAAGTAGGAATTTCAACAATATTTAGAAATACATACGTAACTTCACACCAGGTCCCTTGCGGGGTAGGCACGAACAACAGAGCGCCATACAGGCTTATTCTTACACACCTCACTTGCTTCTTTGACATTTATAGCTCTTGTAATGCACGCTCGTCTGTTCTTAAGGCTCCTGACATCACCTTCTGCTAATACATGATCAATTTGATCATGGAAGGTGTGTCGTGGCCTTCCGCGACTTCTGCATCCATCCACTTTGCATTGTATATCTGTTTAGTCATTCTTTCATCATACATTCTTTCCACATGCCCGAAACACCGGAGCATTCCTTTCCTTACCTTCACCCCGACACTTTCTTTCAGACCAACTCTCTTTCTTACTTCGGTATTACGAACGCGGTTCGCGAGCGTCACTCCGCAGATTTTGCGCAGTGCTCGCATCTCGACCGCGTTTACTCTACTTTCATGCTCTCTATTCCATACCCAACTCTCGCTTCCATACGTGAGCGTAGGTACCAGCACCGCGTTGTGTATGGCAAGCTGGGCCTTCTGGCTAAGGTTCTTAACACCTAGAAGTTTACCTAACGATCCTTTCACACTATTCCCCAAATTCACTCTTCTTTCTATATCGGCGGTGTACCTTCCATCCCTGCTAAAAGCACATCCAAGATATACACACTCATTCACTTGTTCCAGCATAACATCATCGACCATTATCCTTGCATTCGTTCTGGTTTCTTCTCTTTCAAACACTATAACCTTTGTTTTCTTCGCATTCAAACGTAAGCCTCTCGCTTGACAGTCATCTTTCATCATTGTGACTAGTGTTTGCAGTTCTGATCGCGATTCGGCTAAAAGCACGGCATCATCCACATAATGCAATATTTAGAAATTACTAATAAACTTGTTTGTAAAAAAACTCAGTTTTGTATGTAGTAGTACTATTTCATACAAACGGATTTGAAAGTGAACATAATTTTGTGTCAGTAATATAGACTCTTATAGTAGTTTAAATATTCAAAGTTACCACAATTAACTGTAATATGATGTTGAAGATAAATTCGGATTTATCTATTCATCAAAAAACGTCTTATATTACCACAGACATAAGCGAAGTCTGTCTTCTTTATAATATATTCAATGTACTCTTTGGTCTGTCTTACATGACGTGAGCATTATATATTCGTAAACGTTTGTTAGAGGTTGGCGCTCAAGAATGAAAGCTCCGTATTACACTATGAAATATAAAATATTTACGGTTAAAATGAGTTGATACTGTTTCAAGTTAACGGGACTCGAATTAAAATGCTGCTAGTATTATTATACAGTTTATTAGAACTATACAAACACGTATAACGCAGGTACAAATATTAACCGAACACAACAAATACAAATGTAAAGCAGCAGGTCGTAATTCAATAAAACGCGCAAAGTCCGTCACTATTAGATTCGTATCGTAGTCGTAGCTCAACTGACTCCTGTCTCCATCAGGCCGTCGTTTTATGCTCTACAAGTGCAAATATGCCCGCCCGGAAACTTCATCACAGTTTCCTAGAATTAGCTTATAACACCTGGCTATGATGTAATAAGCGAGTACAATAAGACAATAGGTTGTTCCCCCCTAGAAACGTATGCCAATAAATAAGTGGATAAAAGATGACAATCATAAAAGGATTATAATTAGTTCAAATGCCGACAGGTAATAAAATGTGCTTCTACAGATCTCTACATAGAATTTGTCTTTGTCGGGGCCTAGGTTGTAACAATATTTTACAATTATTTTGACATCATAAACGTTAGAAATCATTCACTTGAGTTACAATTTTGCCACATATTAATGCATTTTCGTGATTCCTGTTTCTTGTACTTCTGAGGTATTCTGTCTCAAGTTTTGGCCTTTTGACATATTCTGGTCACGGTGACAATCATTATTAATTAGCGGGGACTCATATATACAATCCGAACGAGTTAACTTGAGACATCGCTCGGATGACGTAAGCGCGAGGTACTGACTTGACCGTACGCGACGATGGCGATAGCGATAAGATGGCGGGCGTCGGAAAGGGAGCGCGCATTCCGCTCAGGTCTCAAGTTAATTTTTGCGGATAATAATTGTAATCTTAAAAAGTATCTAAATATATTGTAAAAAATGATGACAGATTTGAAAATTTTCCTTTTAAGTTGCACTCTGGCTTTCATGACGATTTTTGCTGCCACTTATATATAGTTCGTGCTCATTCCCTATGACGCCAAAATAGGAAAAAAGAACTAACATTTCGACATAATTACGATCGAAGAGAGACACTCACGAAAAAAGGCTATAGCATACATCAGCACTTCTCACAGCAATTTCTATCCATAGTTCGATTCACTGTTCTTTTACGGCATTTCGCATGAAGTGTGTGGCATGTTTTCGCCTGCCTATTTTATTCATGTTACGCCACATAGACTCCATGTTATACGGGGCTTACATATGGTTGTATTCCTATAGTGCAGAGGGATAAGCGTCGGTTATTGTCATGGTATACTTTTATATTATTATTATGAAAGAGCTTTCTATACTCCGTAGTAAGCCTGAGAAAAGTAAGGATTATTTTTTTTGACCTGACGGAAATTTACGTAAATAGTAATTAAATAATAATCTGTGTAGGATCGGAAAAAGAATACTGATTCCTGCAACCGGGAGGTCTGTCATAAGAGACGACAAAATCAACCCACAGCCAGGTGGTAGGGCATTTTCCCGACTGGATGGTTACTACCCCTGGTCTAGAGTATAACGCCATAACAACATTGAGTTGCGATCCGGCATCAGTGGCCAGGTTCCAGTTTCTCATTCAAGGACGGCAGCACACTGGCAGCACATCTCGTAGCTCGTTTCTATAGGCGACGGTAAACAATTTTTATCACAGTTGGGCCGTCTAGGAAGTGGGGATGCATCCCCAATTGCCGGCGCGTGGTGCGATGACAGAATGACGACGTAGCACCAAATCAAAAAGCTCACCAGAGCACTCTCTATATTACAGACGGTAAAACACGCTTAGAGCTCTGATGTCCCTAAAGCTGAGAAACTCTAAACTGTCTATAATTGTGGAACACACACAATTTTCGACAATAGGGACCGTTAGTGCAAGTTCCAAGTCGCTCAACGGGCTATGAAGCGAGCTATGTTGGGTTTTTCTGTTATGAATAGAATTAGAAATGAGGATCTCAAAATTAGCAACTAGAAGTGGCAGTGGGCTTGTCACGTCTGCCGCAGGATCGATGGCCGATGTAGCAGACGAGTCCTGAAGTGGAGATCGTGTCTCGGTAAACGTAGTGCCGGACGCCCTCCAGCCCTACGGACCGACGACCTATGCAAGGTCACCGGTAGGCACTGAATGAGGAAGTCAGAGGACAGGGATGAGTGGCGTCGCCTTGGGGAGGCCTAAATCCAGTAGTGGACTGTGAATGGCTGATGAAGACGGACCGCTAGGCACTCCAAGGAGTCAAGTGGGAGCAGTACTGCATATGAGGACGGACTTGAACTTTATATAATAAAAGCCTATGCCCCGATGTGAAGTAACGCTTAGTACAGTGCTACCAAGTCTGAATGAATTCAATATTGTCAGTTAAATATTTTGAAGTCAGCCTCCTCTCCAAGTCAGAAGCTAGATGGATGGAAATCTGCTTCCATTGTGAATGTTGCATACCTATTACCATTACTTTGCGTGTTAGAATATAGGTATAGAATACTATAATAAAAAAGAAGAAGTAGGCAATAACTTACTCTTTACTACATTAATAGGATTTTTCGGCGAAACATTTTAGCAACATAAAAATATCTTCCATAAAAACGCTTGAGATCTCTCTCGCCTAAAATAAGGCTGAGTACATCATAGTCCAATATTTGTGTATTTTCTTCTAATCTAATAAAAAAGATGTATATTGAGCATTAAGTATTTGCCAATTAAAATAAGAGTTTAGGGGTTAATGTAAATATGAAATGATCGTAAAGATATGAAATTTAACTGTAGACAGAATGTCTTTGCTAGGATCTCAGCGTAAACTCACACATATTACACATTTCAACAAAAAGGCTCAGATAGATAATTTATAAGAAATTCACTATCTTATTAGAATTCTTCATTGTGTACCAGTTGAACCTAGTTTGAAATATTGCTTAAAGTAGACTAGTAAACAAGTGCCTTTTAGACCAACTTTTTTCAGCAGTCTCCAAAAATTATAAATGAGGTGTCATTCGATTCGGAATGGAATCTAGATGATTTTTGAAAAAAAATGAAGTTCAGTTTGCAAAAATTGTAAAAGTTATTAACAATTAACTAAAAAAAGGCGGGTTAGTTTTTTTGCAAATATCTCAAAAAGTAATAAAGATTTTTCAAATTTGAGATAAGATTCCAAAAGAGGAGGAAATTTCCTAAAAGACTTGACTCCCGAAAATTTTCAAAAATCATCTAGATGCCATTCCGAATCGAATGACACCTCATTTATAATTTTTCGGAGACTGCTGAAAAAAGTTGGTCCAAAAGGCACTTGTTTACTAGTCTAAAAGCAACTTACAGACAATCTGTTAAAAAAATATTATACATTAAAATTTGACCACGGACCGAAGGTACAATTCAGCCACTAAGTACACATATCTTTTTATAAGAGGGGAAATCCGTTTGAGAACTGTACACTGCGGGGCAAACATGATGGGGAGTGTGGGATTCGCCACGCTGAGCCGGAACTGTAACTGAAAGGATACAGTAACGTGCTCTAATATGTACGCCGACATTGAGTTTTGCTTTGTTGGCTTCTTGCGAGTGCACCTCCTGATTCCGCCTCGCGCTCATGAGCTACGTATAGGCAACAATTTTTTGCTACAGGAATTGCAACGGTTAACCTATCAACCATGTTTTTTTTGGCCAGGGGAAATCCACTTGAGTACTAAGCCGCGACAGGCACAGAATCCTGGGGGATGCTTGCGACCCGGTGAGACAGTGTGGGATTCGCCCGATCGGGGGTGGCACTAGCGTGCCCGGCCAGAACCGGTGCCACGCTATTGCCACTCCCCAGTTAGGGATACCCACTAAAACCCCTGGGTGTTCCGTCCTGCGCCTTATGCTAGGGCTACGGGAATAGGCTACCCGGCTCCGCAATCCCTGGCAGGCGTGGGCCCCGCTCACTGGGCCTCTTCCAATGCCGGGGAAGCTACTCCCCCGGCGACTTCTCGGTCTATTCGCGCGGAACACTCGCGCTCTCATCTCTAACCTATCAACCAACCCCAACCCCGCGTATTCACGCGGTTTTGGAAACACGAATGAATGTTTCACAGACAATATAATGTTGCCAATTTCAGTTGGTTACACATTGGTGAAACAATACATATGTTTGTAACCTTCCATTGTATTCCAAAATTTTATGTCGTACAAAATAAACATTTCATTTTACCACAGTTTAATGAACCAAACATCAACTTTGATACCTTTTATTCTTTTGTGTTCAATTTTAACACTTTTCAACACAAATGAGTACTAAGCTTAACAATACATTTCTCGATACAACAAAGAGGCTTGTGTCCGACAAAAGAATAAAATATGTGCATACATATTTTTAGCCTTGTATGAAAACATCTATATATTTTATAAGTATATACACTTAAGCGATTTACATCTTTACAGCATACTAGGATATGTCCGCGCCTTCGCCCACGCTTGACTTCATATTCCCGCGGGATTCCCGGAACATAAAGTATCATAGTATTTAAATAAGAATGCAAGCTATTGCTAAAATAAAATGAGTCGGCACGGGCAAATTTTTATGCATTCGAACAAGTACAAACCGCTTCCGGGCAAAATCAAAAAATAATATTACACATTTTATTTTTATTATCTTATACTAAAAATTCTTTCAGTGTTAAATAACCCATTTATCAAGGAAGCTATAGTCAATATATCATCACGCTAAGACCAATAGGAGCGGAGCACCAGTGAAGAATGTTTTGAAATCGGGGGGTTTTGAAAACAAATTCCACGCGAACGGCGTCGCGGGCACAGCTACATAAATAAAATAATACATAAAATTTGCTATCGACCTGTGTCATTGTTGACAAACATGTGTATTGAAAAAACCGCAAAGAGTAACGAAATGAAGATCGAAATTTTAGAATAGAAGGTTCAGGGAGGAAAAGACAGAGATATAATAGATGTTTAGAAAGGGGTAGACAATATATAAAAGAACAACGAAAAGAAGTACGAAATTATGGGTACATAAGAAGCGTAAGGCTCTCTTACTGTGCAGTCAACCTCCCCCCCACCCCCGGGCTCGACAACCCCCGGAAACCCCGATAAAGTTGTGAGGTCTTCGGACCAACAACATAAAGTCAAGTCAAATAAAAAAAATACTGGGTAGTTCAATAAGAGTTGGAAGAGAAGTTTAATAGAAGATAGTGACGAGTTTAGTGGTGAATTAAGTGAAAATTTTAGGAGGCAGTTCAGTGAAGGAGCAGTGTAGCGTAGATGTAGAAGCGAGGTACACGCGGTAAATTCGGAGGTGAGCACTGCAGTAGCAGTTGGTGGTCTACGCAATATCGGCGAAGGTATTGTGAGTGAAACACCTTATCATCGGGACAGTGCGTCGTTAGTTGTGTGTATAAAGGCAACCCCGCTGAGAGGAATCACATACGACTGTGTAAGTTAGTAAAAGCGTTTAGTTAAAAACTGGTGTTCCTTTCCAATTCTAAGTGCGTACGCCGCTCGCACTTAGTAATATTTCATATTCACTTAGTAAAAGCTGTTATTTTGATATTATAAACAGACAGTTAAATTTTATTTATCTGTATAGACTATAATTAAAACTAATGTCTAATTCGTAAAAAAGTTTACGATAACCCCTATACATTACGTTTTATGGACGTATCAGCCTTGCCGTCCTATATTTTAAAGGCTTTAATGAGATTTTATATTACACTGTTAATTTAGACTTTTATGTTAACTAGTGGCCGCCCGTGGCCGAAATTCAACCATAATATTTAATTTAAATTATAAGTTCGAATTATACTAAGGTTATTTTGTCAAAGACTATAACCTTTATAGTCACAGATTTCGCCAAGATTACACTGTTAATTTGACTTTAACAAGAAACAAAATAGTATCATTAGGCGCACGAAATACCGACTCATTATTCAAAAATTTAAAATAACCTCCAGAAGGTTGTCTGGAAGAAATCGCTGTTAGCGATAAGACCGCCGATTGTACTAGTTATAAGATTGTTAATTCATGTGTATTATTATTTTCTTGTGTGCAATAAAGAATATTCTATTCTATTCTATATATGCGTGTGTTTCAAACACATGGTAGTAGTCTGTGTAATGTTTATTTATATATAATTTTGAAATTTTTTAGCATTCAACGCTTCTTCTCTAAATAAACTACTAGAGGCCCGGCGCGGTTTCACCCGCTCTCTGTTTCGCTCCGGTATATAGCCTCGTGTTATATTATAGCCTATGACAATCCCCGTTAACGTAGCTTTCGAAAAATAAAAGAATTTTAAAAATCGGTTTAGTAGATCCAGAGATTACCCCCTACAACGTCACAAACTCACAAACTTTACCTCCTTATAATATTATATTAAGTATAGATAACTGTGCGAAATTTCATACTCCTCAAACATGCTATGGTACAAAGTTTTTGCTTCGCGTATTAATATTACGTACGAGTAAATTGTACTTACAAGATTTATTTTTAAAAACTTTTAAAGCCTTTTATAATTGGTTTAAATAAATAATTTCATAAATTAAACAGTCGTAACAGAGCTTAGTTCATGAAAAAGTAATTACATAAATGAGAAAAATGTATTCAGTTTTGCTGAAAATGGCAAAATCATTACTAAATACAAAAGATCACAGTGACCTTTGAGTTAATAGAAAATGTATCTCAAATATGTTTTTAAAATGTACTTATGATTTTTGGAATGGTTAAAGAAAAGATTTTTGTGCTTTTCCAACTTATTACTGGGTTTATTTAAGGTTTTCATAATTAAGTTTTCTTTCTATTCATTTACTCATTAAAACTGCTTTGGTTTAGTTTTCAAGCAAATTATTTAAAAATTAAGTTGAGTAAAAAAAACATCTTTATTAAAACTCCTACACTCTAAACGTATACAGAGCTAAGTCATTTTGAGAGGGGGTGCGCGGATCGGGGCGTGTCCCTCATCTCCGAACTTTATGTGCGGGCGGATCCGGTTTCCTCGCGGTCACCCTCACGGCCGTAGCCTGCGGCGGCTGGTGGTTGCCGTGGACTACCTCCTTCGCGGACATGACGGTCTCGCAGAAGGAGGCAGTACGCCACGTAAAGTTAAGTAAAAGCATATTTTTAACTAATTTTTTAAGCGTAAAACTTACTTGCGTTCAAAAATCCGAGCTACAATTTTAGAGTCGTCCAGATACCCGCGAATACCTATTGTTACCGTTAAACTATTGAGCTTTTAGAAACTTTTTACATTGTCCGCAACGTATCTAGGATTATAAATCTTACCTTTTGCACTTTGCGCACGGATGCGAGTGCCGTATTTTAAGTTTTTACGGCCACTTGAAAATGGGGTTATTTTTTCGGACAAGCTTTCGATGTATAGGATACAACCGTCATTTAGTTCAGTTATCAGGCCTTTGAACTTGGTTTAACCGGGAATTTTCTTTCGGTATAAATATTTAAGCCCTTTCTTCGTGTTATACTTACATCACGTAAAGAAAGTCGGAGTCTCGGACTCTCAAAGTGAAGTCAACTAAAGGGTGCTGATCGGGGTACGGTGTCTTACGAGAACTCAATATTAACCTTTAAATTGAAATGTGTTTTTGAATATAAAAATATTTGTGTTTTTCCAAAGTATATTTTTATTCTAGCATACGAGACGATATATTTACATACGAAAAAATAATTATCCAGCTTTCTAGAAAATTTATGTACTCCATTAATAGTCCGGCCAATTTAGACATCCAACGATACATTCATTCGCACCCAGCTGAAAATTGGTAGGATTCAAAACACCGTTATAAATAAAATCAAAAAGTCATCATCGATCCAATACCAGGAAAAAATTACTCAGAATTACATACATATATACATATTGTCACGCCTGTTTCCCATTGGGGTAGGCAGAGACGATGGATCTCCACTTGTTACGATCTTGACAAACACTTTTCGCTTCATCAACTTTCATTAATCTTCTCATACATACACGCTTATTTAAACTACTTTTTATCTGACCTTTCTTCAAAATATCTTCAATTTTATTATGGTAAGTACGTCTTGGTTTACCGGCACTGACTCTTCCAGTCACATTGCTATCATATACTTGTTTTGTGATTCTGCTATCATTCATTCTCTCTACATGGCCAAACCACCTTAACATTCCCTTTTCAACTCTTGTCACTACATCTTCGTTCAATTCACAACGCTCCCTTATCACACTGTTTCTTATCATATCACTTACATTAACCTTACATATACTTCTCAAAGCTCTCATTTCAACTGCATTTATCCTACTTTCATGCTTCTTCTGCCACACCCAACTCTCACTGCCGTACATTAGCGTTGGTACTAATACCCCTTGATGGACAGCCAGACGTGCCTTAACAGACACTTTCTGGCTGTTTATAAAAGAGTTCAGCGCTCCATTTACCTTATTACCTGCCATTACTCTCCTTTCAATATCACTTTCATGCTTTCCGTCTCTGGTAAACATGCACCCTAGGTAAACAAATTATTTAGCTTGCTCTAGTCTTTCATTACCTATCTGTACGTTACACATTGTCATACTTTCATCTCCTTCAAACACCACAACTTTCGTCTTCTCTACATTAATTTTCATACCCTTAGTCTTAAAAGATTCTTCCATAATCGTTACCATCTCCTGTAACTCTTCTTCCGACGATGCAAGTACATATAACCTGATCATCGGCGTAGAGTAGACATTTGATGAATAACCCATTCATTCTTATACCACTTTCACTTTCTTTCAAACCATCCAAGCAACTGTTCATAAAAAGGTTTATAGGTCACAAAAACGGGTTTTTCAGGAAAACGGTCACTTTATCATAAAATTATCCCAGACAAAAATTGTAGATCAGATAATACCTATAAAAAAATGTCTGCATATTCTTTTCCTTAGAGCCATCGTTTTTGATATATAACGACTCAAAAAGTTGGAAGAGTTACAATCGTTACAACATACACACGGTCCCACGCCACCTTACTTCTTCTTTTCTTGTCTTTATTACAAGGAAGCCCACGAGCATCGGCTTCATCATCACGTGAATGTCGAGGCGATCCAGCTTCTCGACAACACGGGCATAACGAGAAGACTCAAAAGGACAAAACCATTTGAACTAGTGGTTTAACAAAACAAAAGTGTAGTGTAATGTGCTTGCTATTAATAAAGAACACAAGAACAAAGTGTTTTCGCCTTAATAGAGACACTTTCTTAGTAATAATACTTTTAGTTAATTTAGGTTATATTTAAATTACTTATTAATCTTTTTAGGTTAGATGGTAATATTATTAATAAGGTATTTTTTATTAAATACCTTATTTATAGAAAAATTCTTTTACAAGTAATCATCTGCAACCACATCGTCGTTGTCCATTGTTGGTGATAGCGTGCAGTGACAAATATGTCTTAAGAAACGCCTTCGCGTAGCTCTAACGGTTGTTAACTGAAAATTTATCGGAAACCTGCGTATGCAAACCTTCCTACGGATAAAAACCAAATCACTACTAACACACTATTGACTACCAAATTGTGAAGACGGAGCAACCAAACATACAAAATCACGTTTATCTATTAATACTGACATAACTATTACGTACCTGTTGAATACGTGTTAATCTACAAGCCCCGAAATATCCCTGTCATCGATTATCCCTCGCACGTGGCCGGTATCGGATGTTCGTCAGTGATTTCCGGACAAATCCGGATTTAACCGACAGATCGTAATGTCATGTCGAAACATCCCTTTAACGCTACGTGCTTTATACATTACGGAATTTGGGTTTATTAATCTTATACTAATACTAGCTGTGCCCGCGACGTCGTTCGCGTGGAATTTGTTTTCGAAACCCCCCGATTTTGAAACATTCTTCATTGGTGCTCCCCTCCTATTGGTCTGAGCGTGATAGTATATAGCATGTAGCGTTCCTCGATAAATGGGCTATCTAACACTGAAAGAATTTTTCAAATCAGTCAGTAGTTCCTGAAATTAGTGCGTTCAATCAAACAAACAAACATACAAACCAACTCTTCAGTTTTATATATTAGTATAAGATATAAAGCTGAAGAGTTTGATAGTTTGCTTGAACGCGCTAATCCCACGAACTATGATCTAATTTGAAAAATTTTTAGATAGCCCATTTATCGAGGAAGCTATAGACTATATATCATCACGCTAAGACCAATAGGAGCGGAGCACCAATGATGAATGTTTCAATTTCGGATGGCTTTTTTAATTTACTTTTTCTTAACTATTCCACACGGACGAAGTCGCGGGCAGAAGCTAGTAAATAATATACAAAGTGAATTAGCAATTGAGACTTCAGTGTCAAATCCTATATATACTATACGAAAGAGCGAAAATCACTTAATGTCATTAGATTTTTGAAAATGAATTGCCTTTGTCCGGCATTCAATCGGCTGCTTTTGAAAAAATAAACACAGCCCGTTAATAAAGGCTCTGTTCGTTTGTCGTTGACATTCTGTCACAGGAATTGAACCTTACAAAGTACATGAAGATTTAATATAATAATACAGGTTGTGTAATGATAGAAAAAAGAAAGTGTCAAAACAACCCATAGGCAGGTAAAGTACTTGCCCGTCTGGATGGCTACCACCCCTGGTCTAGAGTATGCCACCATAACAACCTTGAGTTGTGTTCGGTCTTTAGTAACCAAGTTCCAGTCTCCTTTGAGAGAGCAGCAGCGCATGTGTAGCACGGACGCTAATATTTTTTTTCAATTATGCATAAAAAATACATTGAATCAATAAATATGTATTTGACACACAAACGCATGTATACTCTTTTGTTTATCGTTCAAATCCAAACTAACAATGTAGCTATGTCGAAATCTGTGGTTATAGTAGTTTTTGACATTAATTATTACGGTCGAATTTCGAGCACGGGCGATCACTGGTAACTTTTTGTTTGGTGTTTAAAGAGCGGCTGTAATAAATAAATTAGAATGCACAATATTTTAAAAATAATGGCCTTCTATTTTCCCAGTATACTAATAAGGATATGCACCACAAAGCTGTGACCGTTCTACCAAGAAGTAAATTCAGTGCACAAACTCATTTCAAAACTCATTCCCTTCGAGCTTGCAGGTTTGCGCTTTAATATTACAAAGCACGCACTTTCATTCCACGTTTAAAGTTGTTAAAATTTATGCTTTTCACAAAATCTATTAAAATTTTTACATTTTGCAGTTAAAGGCACGCACTCAGCTGCGAGTCGTAACTGCATCGGATATAGAAACATGCACTCATGTGTACGCTGACATTGATATTCGCCTTGTTGCGAGCGCGCTGCGGACACACTATGACTTTTGGTTACAGTAACTGTAAAAGCAAATCGTAATACACACCAAAGTCGCCGGCCGACACAACCCGTCAGCAACATGCGCCCGTGCGTGTTGCCCGCCGACATATTTGCGGCTTGCGCCGATACTCAAGATGTGGTGATGTCCCGTATTTTTGTTCTTCATCTCAAGCCGCCAACATGTCGCCGACAAACTTTTTCAATTGGCAATGAGTGAAGCCGCCAACTAGCCCGCCGACAAAAAGTAGCCGACATAGATCGCTGGCTTTGGTGTGTATTACGCTTTGCGGTTACGGCTCGCAGGTACGCGGCTTTAGGATGTATTCATTTTGATTTGAGGTTCCATAGATATTTTGCCACAAAGGAAGCCTTTATGAATATTATTTCACCAATATTCGACAACACCCGAAATAAATTCCAATTCCCGCCTTTGATTAAAGTATTTTTAGCCAAACGTCGAAAGTAAAATAATTTGTGTCGGGCTTTGCCTAGTCGATCCTAGAAACGACTAATGCTGGTATGTACCGACATTTAACCGGCGGTTAAAATAAAATAATCACTGTTTATGCATAGGTTTTCAGCGATTATTTTATTTTAACCATGTATCGGTTAAAAGTCGCTGAACACCAGCCTAAGACACTCAGTCAAATGTCGATTCGTATTGCACTTGTTACATTTTACTGTATAAATTAGTCTCTCCCAGGTTACATAAAAATGCGTTGGTCAAAGGTAGAAAAATATCATTTATATGGACTTTAACTAAGATTTTATATCAGACCTAAGGTTTGACTAGTCAAACCTAGGAGCACCAGAGCTTCGATCTTTGACTATAGCATATACACTAATTTGATTATGCGTTGATGCGGCTATATTTTAACACTTTAAATAAGATGCATTCGGTCACAGCCTAAATCTTTAACACTTGTCGACGATCCCGAACTTACAGACGGCTTAGAACCCTTAAGTCTCAGAAGAGACGTAGGCGTTCTAAGCGCGTTCTACCGTATGTACAACACTCCCCGTGTTCTGAGGAGTTGTTTGGTTTGGTACCTACATAGCCATTTTACCACCGCACTGCTCGCCGGCGACTTAGAGTTTATGCACACTTCCTCGACACCTGGAAGTCATCCACTGTACGTGGCGCTCGCCCTTTAATGTCATATGTGAGCAAGCTGTGAAATAAGCTCCCTCTCGCGGTTTTCCCAGCGCGCTACAATATGGGGCTCTTCAAAAAGGGCGTAAACACATTTATAAAGTCTCAACGAGGTAGGCAACGCATCGGCTCCCTTAGTGTTGCAGATGTCCATGGGCGACGGTAGCCACTTGCCATCAAGTGGACCCGCCTGCCAGATTGCTTATACGCAAACATAGAAAAATATATATGAAGCCCCAGCATTAGAAAATATTATTTGTACACTTTAAGGGAATTTGATAGTATCAGCATTTACCTTAAAAGTTGCGACATTTTTGTCGAGAGGCACTGAAACGCATCGTCTCGCTCCACTGATTTTATTGTCCACTTTAAAAATGAAACTTGCTTCCAGTTCGTCTCTACTTATGTTCTTTTCGTATGTTTGATGTGTTAAAAAGTTCAAGAATTGCTTGAGACACGTATGTTGAAATTGTTTCGAACGACGAGAACTTTTAGTACTGTCTTATTTTACTTTCTTTTACTATGTAATTCAATACACAATTAGAGGTTCCACTATAGTTTTCGGCACTGTGGTAGTGGTTTTTTCGTAGAAAATCTTTCAAGATCAAAAACTTTCAAAAACTACTCAAGTGATCTTGTTCAGGCTAATGTTTTTTGAAAGTCGCTCTTAAGCTCTAGAGCTCTACCATTTGAGATTTTTTCAGCAATTCAAAATTTTTACGACTTTGGAACTTTAAACTACTGACTTAAAGAATTAATTAAAAGTTTATTTAATAAAACAACGTTAAAGTCCGCTTCGCGACATGGAATATTGGTTGACATGCGTGCCAATGGTCTCAAAATGGGGGATGCTGAAGACCGCGTGAAGTGGAGTAGACAAAATAGGAAAACAGACCCTGGGCGTCGGAGTGAACACTCCGAACTCAACCGGGATTAAACGCTCGGATGATGATGATGACGACTAGTCGTGAAAACTTAAAAAAAAATCTAAAAATATATTGTCATTATTTCTCAAGATTTGAGATCATAAGACTGAGTTTGAGGCAAAGGACTGTAAAATAAATTTTCTTCCTATGTTTATATTTATTGAACTTACTTGTTTCATCTATGCTAATATTAAAGAGGAAATAATTGTATTTTTTATTTTTATAACGAATACACTTAAAAACTACTGGACCGATTTCAAAAACTCTTTCATAATTAGAATGCAACATTATTTCATATTAATATAGGCTATATTTATTACTAGAAAAAATAGGGATATCTACTAAGGGCCACTTGCCTAAGGTGGCTTAAATTTATTTAAGAAACATAAAACGTATTTAACACCCTTAAATACAATTAGCGTCTAGCACAACGCATATGTTTAAAGAACTGTTTTGTGTAAAACGTATTTAGGCAGTTTAATCTGATTAACTAATTTTATTTAAAGGCTATCGTTAGGCAACCGGCCCTAAAACTTCAATATTGTGGCGACCGAGGGCAGTTCTGCCCAGCAGCGTAAATCAGTTTTGGAACTTTTAGAAAGAACTAGAAATTTCTGGAAGGAAAAGACAAGGACGGATATATTTAGAAAAGGATAGACGATAAATGAAAGAAAGAGATAGATAGATGTTAAAAAGAGATAGAAGGCGAAAGAAAGAAAGAGATAGGTAGATGTTAGAAAGGGATAGATGTATAAACGAAAGTTCCCGAACAGAAGGTTCGGGAAAGAAAAGACAGAGATAGATAGATGGGTTCTAGAAAATTCTTCCGGGTATATAAACAGCGTAAGGCGCGCCTACCGGGCAGTTTAGAGTTGAGAGTTGAGTTTAAAGTTGAGTTCAGTCCAAGACGGTGAAGCGATAAGTGCGATATTAAAGAGTTGAAAGAGAAGGTTAATGGAAGACAGAGTCGAATTAAGTGGTGAATTTAGTGACAAGTTTGGTGAACGGATACGTGAAGTAGGTGTGTAGCGTAGTTCGAGAGAGGAACCAGAGGCGAGCTACACGCGATAATATCGGAGGTGGTCTACGCAATATCGGCGACGGTATTGAAGGCGTGTTAACTTATCGTCGGGACTGTGCTTCGTTGGTCGTGTGTTCAGGGACGACGGTACTGCGCGTGGCTGTGTAAGTCAATAAAAGCTCTTAGTCAAAAACTGGTGTTTTCTTCCAATCCATAAGTGCGTACCCCCGCTCGCACGTAACAATATGTAACTCACAATCGCAAAAGCACCTAGTCTTTCTATGAAATAATTAAGCAAAAGAACAACTACCACACACCCGTCTCCAAGTCACAATGCACAATTGTTGAATGTTTCAAATTTTGCACAAGCATTTGTTGTAACATGCAAACTTCACGTAATTAGGCGTGTTAGGTACAAAGCGTGAAACAGACGCCCAAGTAGTGCGAAGTCAAAGGAAAACATGGTTTGTGCAAGTTTCAAGTTCCGACTAATAAACCCGCTTTTACGTTTCTAACGCTACATACGGTTCTGATGTTCGGTGAACAAAAACGGTGGTTCGTTTAACCCGAATTTCACTGCGTTGGTTTCCATGTGACATTATTTATACAATCATAAAATTCTAAACATCCCATGTTTGTAAATTAATAAAATAAAACCAACTGTAATAGAGTATATAAACGAGAGAACAGCACGCAATTATTTGTAGATTTTTGTCTGTTACACGGTTTGTTCGGGATTCAAGTCAAAATTACTAGACCGATTTAGATACAGTTTTCGCTGATCGACAGCAATAGACTTACAAATCTACGCTACTTTTTATCTCAGGATGCCCGCGGGAACTTTTCTGGGAATGTTTTGAAGTGGCCAGATTGAAACATTTTTCGAATTCCAATACTGTTTTTTCACTGGTCGATGGCAAATTTAACGTAATAAAAGTTTTTAGTTGTTCAGGTACATAAGAATCGGTTTATTCAGAAACAGTTTTCACTAAAACGATACTTGCGGTATTTTGTGTGCCGAAAATCTCATGGGAATATAAAGTCATACTTGGACGAAATCCCGAGCATAACCTGGTATATAAAATATTTCATGGTAGCGTAATGGCTGGCGCACGCATCTCGAACTCAAAGGGCGCGGGTTTGATCCTAGCCGGAACGCATGCACCCCTTAGAAAGTTTTCTGACTGCATATTGTTACAATTACCACGTGCTAACAATGGCGAGGGAAATATCGTGATGCAACCAGCACATTGAGGTAACTGATGTTTCAAACCTGTGTTTCTGACTATTCAACCCCTAAGTGGCGAAAACGGGTTACCTTTTAACTTTTATTAACTACTCAAACTATGACAACTTTAAACTACGCGAGTGAATGGTTAGTACCTTAGTAGGTGTAAGAACAAATCAAGCTATAATCCCATAGAAAGAACAAATTGTGAATATTGAGATATATAAATAACCAACATAATTTAAGTAGTCGGAGGAAGAATAAATTGTATAAAAAATACTAAATTTCTATTTAGTTGCGGGGGCATCCCGCGACTTCGTCCGACTAGTGGTACGGTTTTTCTTTCCGCGTGTTACTGTTTTTTAACTATCTCACGGGAAGTATTTAGTTTTTCGGGATCGAAAGTATCCTATATATTGACCAGGGATATAAGGTACCACCGTACAAAATTTCATTTAAATCGGTCCAATCGTTTCGAATATTAGCCCGTACAAACAAATAGACAAACAGAGAACCAAACAAATTGAAAAATTCTAAATCAGTTTATATCTCTTCTTACATCCCCTGACTCGGTTTTTAGCATTTTTTTTCATTGTACAGAAATTCGACCTTATTCGACCTTCGAATTTTATTATATGTATAAATTAATTGTTTTACATTTTAAAATTACGTGTGTACCCAGATTAATATACCGTCGTTAGCAAACCTAGATTTGCCTTGTTGTATTAATGAGCTCTTTGAAGTTTCATATAATGCATCAACCCCTTTGAATTCCAAGACATACCGCAAAAATGCATGTAGACTCTGTATGGGGTATTTACTTCACACTCTTATATGCCGATTTATCAGGAATTACTAAATATATGAAATATGTCTACATAACTATTTTTATGAAAGAGATGAAAGAATGACAAGTTGTAATATACAGATAGGAAATCAAAAGTTAGAGTAATTTAGTGAATTTGTTTACTTAGGCTGCATGTTTACCGGAGACGGAAAGCATGAAAGGGATATTGAAAGGAGAGTTATGGCAGGTAATAGGGTGAATGGAGCGCTAAATTCTTTTATGAATAGCCAGAAAGTGTCTGTAAAGGCACGCTTGGCTGTCCATAAAGGAGTGTTGGTGGCGACCCTGATGTATGGTAGTGAAAGTTGGGTATGGTAGAAGAAGCATGAAAGTAGGATAAACGCAGTTGAAATGAGAGCTTTGAGAAGTATATGTGCGGTTAGCTTGAATGATAGGATAAGAAACGGTGTGCTAAGGGAACGATGTGGTTTGAAAGAAGATGTAATAACAAGAGTTGAAAAAGGAATGTTAAGGTGGTTTGGGCATGTAGAGAGGATGGATGAAAATAGAATCACAAAACAGGTATATGACAGTATTGTCAATGACAGAGCTGTTGCCGGTAGACCGAGACGAACATACCATGAACAATTATCAGAACTGTTAAAAAAAGGTCAGGTAAAAAGCATTTCAAATAAACGCGCATGTATGAAGAGGTTAATGGAAGTAGGTGATGCGAAAGTTGTTTGTCAGGATCGTCGCAAGTGGAGATCTATAGACTCTGCCTACCCCCATGGGAAACAGGCGTGATTTTATGTATGTATGTATGTATAACTATTTTTATGAAAAGGGGGTATAAGCAGAAAATTTAATTTTACAAGCACACTAGCGCTGCCCGTAACGTCGTCCGCGTGGCAATTTGTTTTCAATACCCCCCAATTTTGAAACACTATTCATTGGTGCTCCGCTCCTATTGGTCTTATCGTGATGATATATAGCCTATAGCCTTCATCAATAAGATCAGCATATTTATTTTGTATAACCTATTGAATGAATAGTCATTTGTGAAAATTTGAAATTTCCCAATGGTCCATAAGAGCTCGTTTAAAACTTTAAGTATCATACCCTAAAGAATCAAAGACAAAATTATTTTTTATTTTTAAACCCTGGAAGCGTTTTAAACAGCGATACCCTCGTTTTCCGCTCATTTAATGAAAAGGTCGATTTTAATGTATTTTACTTGTTCGGAAAGATAAAAATTTATTAGAATATTTCTCTTTTTCCTTTTCTGTAACGAGGGTGGGATGCTACAGATTGAATAAAGTGAATATTCAAATGAAACATGATTTTAATATTTTTATAACAAACTAAGGCTTTTGTGAGGTTTCTTAATATATTTTATTTCATACATATATAATTCTCTGTTATCTATAGTATCCATTTATTCCAAGTACTTCTGATTATCTAAAAGAACGCTTTGAATTCCTTTCTAGCTCTCATAATTAACGATCTTCCACTACACTTCATTACGCATCTTTCAACTTGCTACAACTCTTTATTGTCAAGACTACATAGTTCTGGAACGTGCTGCCTTGTTCTATCAGTATTATAGTTAGTAAAATACATGTAATAGCCTTCGGTGGTTTTAATTCACTCTCTAAAAATACAGGTATCTTTATTTGTTAATGTTAAATATATGTAGGCCGAGAGGCTCCACGTATAATGGATGGGGCTGTCGCTCCGGTAAGTCACGGTTGCCGCGTCTGTCAAACTGCTCTGCCAATGATGTTGAAAGGCGCGTTCCGTGTCTATTACACTATCAGACAGGCAAAATATTTACCAATTTTTAAAACAATGGTGATAAAATATTACCTGTCGTTGGAGTATGATTATATTTAAACATATGATTATGTGTTCGAAATACAGAACGTGACATGGAATTACAATATACACCGGTTCTCGATTGTTACGCGATTCATACGAGAGTACTTTTTTATCGCGTCGAAAAGAGGGTATGCTGCGGAATTTATTAAAGACTGACAGATTGATTGCTCTTGCATGATATAATGTATTATTTAATTATTTATCGAGATTCGATATTTAGCAGTAAGTGGAACATTATAATAGTGTATGTTGTGTGTATTAAATAAGTGCAAAGAATAGGGGGTAGTTCGGTACATTCTTGTTTGGTGTCACTGGCTGTGTCAGTCTTATATATACGTGTTATATCATACCGGGTGTTTCATTTTCTCAATAATGTCAAACTACAAGATAGATGGGTTCAAATGTAGAGGTAGACGAAAAGAAGATAGCTGGATCGTGTAAAGGATGATATGATGATATGTGGTGTGACAGAAGAATGTATAGTATAGTATCAGAGTAGAGAGGTGTGGAAGGAAAAGACATATTGTGCCGACCCCATATAATTGGGATATGGTGAAGAAAAGATAGAGAGAGAGAATAACGTAATATACCCAGTGAGCAAGTGGTTGTATCGGAGAGGAACCAGCAATAGATGGGCTGTTTGCCTATTGCTAGTATCGCAATAAAAACCCCTCGCTCTATAAAAAATGGAAATTCATAAAACAGTTCTTTACTAAAATTCATTAATATTTCGAATTGGTTTTTATGCTTCATTCAATGTACTTAATGAAACGTTAATTTTAAATATTCAGCTTCTGAAAACAATTGATCGTAAAAAAACTTTTTCACGGATATTCAATGGTTTTAATTTGGGATTAAAAAGGTTTATTTTGAGGGTAGTAAAGTAATAGAGTTCATTTATCTTCAACGTACCTTTTTAGGGTTCTGTATTTTATCCTCGTGTTGTTGTCCGTCCATCCAATCAAATTGTAAAGTTTTTGAGATACAAAATTAAGATGGTAGAGCTTCAACAATTTGCAGCAAAAAAAGAAACCGACTCAAGAGGACAAATATCGAATCGGATGATTTAAAAAAACCTTCTTAGAATCAATTTCTGTAAAAGAAATTTCGGCAAACCAAGGGAAAGTGTTGTTTTTAAACAAATTATCGGATTTAAAGTCTGCTATACCTTATCCCCGGAATGCCACGGGAATTTCCCTGGGAGCAGCTTAAAGTGGCCCAGTTGAAAAAATGATTCCGATGTAATATTGTCACTGATCTATAGCAAATTCTCTGTCATTAAATCTATGATACTTTATACACGGGAAACCCGCGGGATTTTCCGGGAATGGTTTTGATTTGTTGAGGACACGTATAAATTTCGTCAAAATTGAAATCTTCAACTATAAGATGCTGATCCTAATATAGGATGCCAATCGCACTGCAGTGCATTACGAGAACTCAGTATTAAATCGAATTAATCGAGTTAATAAAGGCGGCGTGTATTCCAGTGGTATTACCCACACAACCGCCATTCTTATATTACACTAGCTATGCCCGCGACGTCGACCGAGTGGAATTTGTTTTCAGAACCCCCCGATTTTGAAACATTCTTCATTAGTTCTCCGCTTCTACTGGTCTTAGCGTGATGATATATAACCTATAGCCTTCCTCGATAAATGTACTATCTAACACTGAAAGAATTTTTCAAATCGGACTAGCGGTTCCTGGGATTAGCAGGTTCAAACAAACAAACTCTTCAGCTTTATAATATTAGTTTAGATAAATTTAAATAAACAAGGTTTTAAATAATCCTTCCCTTCACTTAACTATTCTGTTCACGTATTTCCTTTTCGATATCCAAAATGTCATGAATTTCATACAATTCCACTTCTGTCGAAATGTCTACGGAACCATAAACTAGGCCAATCGTGCTATAGAAAGTTTCTGAAAGCATCGTAGGGGGCAACGTTCGGTATAATTATAGCGTACATAGTACGCTATACGCCCGACGCCGGTTATCCGGGTATCGGTTATACGCTTCGAGGAATATCCGGGTGTGCCCTACAACCGATCAAACTTTAGAAAACGCATCGGCGATTTCGATTTATAACTTGTTCCTGCCGAAATGGTGATCCAGACGAACAGGATACAGATAAGAAAGCTGCAATTGGGTTGTAGTGGATACCATGTTCATAATTGTAGATATTTTTGTATCCTTTTCTTTGATCCTGGCTACCAAGCGTTCGCGTTTCAAATTAAATTATTCGATTATAAATGTCTCTGTTAGAAACTTTCGCAATAATTAAAAAAAAATATAGTAATTAAACTTAATTCTTTTCTAAACAAAAGTAAACCAAGTTCACGGTCAATCTTTTAGGTTTTACTTTTGACGTTTGAAAACTGCTACCTTAAGAAAAACATAGCAACAAAAAATCTTTTGATCTATGCTGCTTGGAATACAGATATCAAACGCCGGTTTTCAATCGTTACGCGATACAGGAGGGCACTGCATCCATTCTTCCGTGCAGGAACGGAGAAAGAATACAATTTCTTGCGGTCGGGCGGGCTGTGGTAATAGGCGACAAAACAACCAACAGCCAGGTGGTAGAGCAATTGCCCGACTGGATTGCTACCACCCCTGGTGTAAAGTATGTCACCATAACAACCTTGAGTTGTGTTCCGGCATTAGTGAACAGGTTGCATTCTCCCTTACGAGAGCAGCAGCGCATTTGTAGCACCTTTGGTGTTGCAAATGTCCATAGGCGATGGTAACCGCTTGCCATCAAGTGGGCCGTCTGCCTGTCTGCTGAACTCCTGCAATAAACAAAAAAAAACTTTTTATCGCGTCGAAAAGCGGGTATGCCGCGGAATTACATTGAAGACGCACTGTGTGATTGCTCTCGCGCAATATATTTAATATTTAAGTTTTTATTGAGAATTTCACATATTTCCAAGTGTGTGGCACATTATAATAGTGAGGAAGTGAAATGGATGAGGCGCGGGTGTATTTGGACAGACATTTATCCATCGCCCATAGTATTTCCCTTACAGCAGTAGTTTAGTAGTATGTTTTATATACTTCCTCTCAAAGGGCGCCCCTCCCTGACGGTAGTGATTGATTAGTGTTCCCCTTGTACCTATTCCCACCACCGCCGGCTGGATTACCAGGTAAGTACCTAGTGCCTAAGTACCAAAAATTACCTTGTGGGTTTGTACCGTCGGGTAGCCGATTCCGCCGTGTACGGTACATATGCTATGTTTATTATTCATCATTAATCATAATTTCTAAAAATCTAATCTAAAATCTAATAAATAAATTATTATAACTATCCACTGCAAATTCCTTATTTTATGTTTAATTTAATTTCTTAAAACTTAATGATCTACTTTTGTTATTGCTAATCAATGCCTTAATAGCTGTGTTAGCCAGGACGTAAGGATACGACTAACCAATGATAGTTGTGTATAAAACTCGCTCTCATTGGTTGGGTTCAAAAATGTAAAAAAGGCACGGGTTTTCAATTCAGTCAAGAGAGACATCTTTTGTACTACTGAAGATACTTACTAGAGTGAAAATTAAAGACAGTTTTTAGATCGAAGTTTTATTTATTCAAGGGCTTTACATCACGCCCAATGTCGTAGCACGCTTTTCAGCGTTTTAGTGACAACATACCTACAAAATTGTAACTTATTACCCATTTGTCAGTTAATTTAGTTAAATTAGAAATTGAAATTTAAGCACCTTCCCGTTGTCAGATTGATCTGAAATTTGGTACACACATTTAATTTAGATGACAATACAATTTAATAAATTCAATAACATTATAAATCTAAGATGGCCGCCGATACAAAATGGCGGATTACATATTTTTCCTTAACCCCCTCAATATGGGTATCAAATGAAAGGGCTACACTAGTATAACACGATGATTATGTCAAAATTTAAAATTCAAAATGGACGCCGTTCCAATATGGCGGACTATGTACATATTTTTCCACAACCACCACAATATGGGTATCAAATAATAGGACTACACTAGCAGAATACTGTCATTATGTCAAAATTTCAAACTCAAGATAGACGCTGTTACAAAATGGCGTACAAGCATACGTGGCTCTAAGTCGAGTCAAGTCTCTGGAAGGGCTATGTATTGAGGAATTAGATTGTACTAAATTATCAGGTAAGAAACCATGTAATAATGATGCACTGAATGAATTAAATAAAATGAGGAATAATCGGTAGACAATTTCACTAAATACTAAAAACAAGAAAATAAAAATCGGTAAATTTTTTTTAAGTTAAACGGTTTTATTGTATGTGCACTGAAAACTACAAAATAAATAAATAGTTAGTTAGTTAAAACTAAAGTTAGACTAAAATAAAAACGTGTGGCCCCTCTGACCCGCCGCAGTAACCGGTCCCGGCGCCGGAGAAACACAAACCTCCGGCCGCCGTGAACACGCGGCGCGGGTGACGGCCAGGGGAGGCCATGAGACCGCCACCCGCACTGAAAGCCGCCGAAGAGGGGGCGCGTGGGTGCCCGCGCGCGCCCCTCTCTATTGAGTACGAAGAGGCCTGCCCAACAACAGGGGTGGGCCCACGCCAGCCGGGGTCGCGGAAGTAAAGCTCACGCATATCCCGCGACCCTGGCACATGGCGTCAGGTGGCACCAAGGGGTTTTAGTGGGTATTCCGGCTCCTATTACCGGCGAGTCCCACACTCCCCCGCCGAAGTCTCCCCCGGCGGGGGGTCCGCAAATGGATTTCCCCTTGTAAAAAAAAAAAAAAGGGGCCCCTCTGAAGTCATACCTATGGCAGAGCATATCATATATCTCTCTTATGGGGCCCCACGTTTTTATTTTAGTCTAACTTTAGTTTTAACTAACTAACTATTCATTTATTTTGTAGTTTTCAGTGCACATACAATAAAACCGTTTAACTTAAAAGTTTTTTTACCGATTTTTATTTTTCATATCTATCTCTGTGATTAGATATTTTTACTTTAATATAAGACACCAATATTACAAGTCGAAATCTGAACAAAAAATTCTCCACACATTTTACACCCTCATATATTATATAACAATATAAATATACATACAGAGATATATACAGTGAAGGTATCTGTAGAGGAAAATGAAAGTAAATTATTTTCGTCATTTCACTGAAGAGTCTTAAAGAAACATTCAAACGAAAATAAACTTATCGTAAGCGATATTATATTTTATTACAGTTTTTATTAAGCCTGTATGGCGCTTTGTTGTTCGTGCCTAACCCGCAATGGACCTGGCGTGAAGTTATGTATGTATGTACTAAAGCTTAGAAACCGGTAAAAAAGTTGAATCGGTAACAACCTTAGTACGTACATAGCATATTGTATTTTCGATTTTGCTCTCACTTTAACCTCGATCAAACGGTTTATGATAACAAAAGGCCTAAATAATTAAATAGGCTTTGTTGTTGTTAACCGGTTTCGATCAATTTCGAACGGTTTTTGCCGCACACCTTCGAAGCTTAGCGGTAGATTACGTTTTCACTGACACACAAATACGTGTTGAGAGATAGATAGTTATTGGATCCACACAAGGAAACACAATGAAAGCTGGAAATCGTTATTTATATAACGTGAATTGCTAACAGTACCGTCACTATACATACTCGAAATACCCATGTTTGTTAGATATAATAAAGATATATTTCCAAGTGGATGGATGCAGAAGTCGCGGAAGGCCACGACATACCTTCCATGATCAAATTGATCGTGTACTAGCAGAAGGTGATGTCAGGAGCCTTAAGAACAGACGAGCGTGCATGACAAGAACTATGAATGTCAAAGAAGCAAGTGAGGTGTGTAAGAATAAGCCTAAATGGCGCTCTGTTGTTCGTGCCTACCCCGCAAGGGACCTGGCGTGAAGTTATGTATGTATGTATGTATGTATATTTCCATGTGTGTCATATGGTGTACCACGTAAGAAACGGGTTAAAGATAGCCTTTTCTCGCATCCTAGCAAAACAGCTCTGTTGCAATTTTTATTTCATTTTTTTATTGTAGGGGTTCAGCAGACAGGCAGACGGCCCACTTGATGAAAAGCGTTTACCATCGCCTATGGACATTTGCAACACCAAAGGTGCTACAAATGCGCTGCTGCTCTCTTAAGGGAGACTGGAACCTGGTCACTAATGCCGGAACACAGCTCAAGGTTGGTATGGCAGCATACTCTAGACCAGGGGTGGTATCCATCCAGACGGGCAAGTGCCCTACCACCTGGCTGAGGGTTGTTTAGTCGCCTCTTACGACAGGCCGCCCGGCCGCAGGAAGTTGTATTCTTTCTCTGTTCCTGCACAGATAAAAAAATTACAATAAGATTCCACAAAATGTGAAATCATTAAATACAAATTCTTTTAAATTCCATCTAAAAAAATTTGCTTGCTAATAAATCTAATGTGTAAAATATTATACGATAAATTTTAATATATAAATATAACTTATCGTATAATACATAAATCATAAACTATAAAGCAAATAAACAATGATAATCATATTACCAACTACTGTTTGTTACAAATTTATTTATTTATTTTCACTGTTTATTATCTGACTATGGGACTGCGGACGCTATTAATTTTTTATTTGAGAGTGATATATTTTAATTAATTGTATGAATAATGTTATATTTTAAATAATTGTACGAGCTAAACCTGCACCCCAATTTGACAAAAACGTGTGTACTTAAATATAACTACTGTAATCGTAACACCTTTCGAACCATGTTTTATGCAAGTAAATAAATTAAAAAAAACAATTTATATTGATGTGGGTAGTTTTATAAATGCCGCTGGCTTTCGGTTACACACACGAAGTCAGTTTCGACGTTTCGAGTTCTCCGTGCTAATACCAATATCTCATTGAACATTATATACAAGCCGTGCTTGCTCTTTGGTGTGAGTGTGCCATAATTTGAAGACCTAAGTGCCATCCAAGCACTTGTTAGTGCCGTGCACTCTCAGGGGCAGTCTGGCTTCCCCTTTGGATGTGGATTCCGAGGTTAGTGATGCTTATTACCCCATCGGTTTTGTGCAGAATTTGGCATATTTCTCGCTCTCATATATTCCCTTAAATATCACTCACAGTCCACTAAACAATTACTTCAACTAAATAATAAACCGATAAACTCAGATTTATATACACTTTCTTTAAGGATTACATTCTCAACGATATCAATTAAAATTGGTTATAACCGATTAAAACCGGTTAATTTCAAACCGTCCGGTTCCGATATGGATAAGTGAGCATTTCTGGCCTCCAGCGCCGCTTCTATCTATATTCCACGTTCCGTCCAACGCCTAGCTGCTAACTGTGCGAGCTATGGACGTCGGAGGTATGCGAGGCATACAGAGAAGATATTCTCTCTGTCCGTAACATACCTAATTGATTTATCAGAAAATAAATGTATAAAATTAAATATTAATTTATAAAATAATATCAGATGTTCCATTTTTAAATTGTATAGTTGACATAATTATATATGGACCGCAGTTATATTTAGTTGGTTGATTTTTATGATTTTAAACCAATTATAATAGTAGGGTAGATCGTTTATAATCGTCGGCTCCACCCTAATTGTGCTGGACGTAGACAAATGACGTGCGGATTGTGACTTGGACATCCATCTATAGCGTGAAAAATAGAGTTTGTATCCAGGGTTGTCGAACACATTAATATAGATAGGGATCTTTTTAAACAATAACTACTTTTGCCTGAAAAGCAAAAAAATATGTTTTCTACAACATCTTGAAGTCGGTGCATTTTGCATTTTTTTTTGGTTGTTTTTTATGTTTTACTTGGCACCTACTTCAAATGTAAAAATGATATTTTTTTTGCTTTTCAGTCGATTTTGTTTTTGTTAATAATACTTTTTAGTTGCACAAACACTTGAATACTTTTAGAAATATTATATCAAGCATCTGTAGAAATTTTACTATTAGCACGCGTATACATGTTTGCCATCTCACTTTTCGGCGTAGATGCTCTTCTTCAAGGGTTAATGTCGATTTCCCTGAGATCTACTTATTAGATCCTGACTTGGTGACCATGGGACCACTTCAAAAGTACATACTTACGAATAAACAAAAAAATGAAAATCGGTCCGAAATTGAAGGAGCAATTGAAGCAAATATCGTGTAGTAACAAAAAGTCAGTTAACAATTTTCGAGAACTAAACTCGAATTCCCTTGAGAACCACTATCAGATCACTTAATGACAATGGGACCACCTTGGGAGCATACTCTAGGGATTTTTTTTTTATTGAAAATCGATTTACATTTGACGGAGAAATTGTAGCGATCATACAAACAAATCATACTGGCGAATTGATAACCTCCTACTTTTCGAAGTCGGTTAAAAAGATACAAAAAAGACAAAATAAAACAAAGAGAGCTTTTTAGGCAGGTGATTTCAAAGATCCCTTACTAGGATCAAACCTGTGCTATACTTAGCATTGGCAGCCATTTTTATGCAATACACTACTTTTAATACATAAGTAGAAATCAGAAGCCTAAACTAATAATAGCGAAGAATATTAGGATTCAGATATTATATATTTAAATGAAGCGAATTGAATTACATCCCATCCCTAAATATAAAATCGGTACCTCAAACAGGCTGGCACATCTCTGCGCCCTTGTTACGGCCCTCTGTGGGAGTGTGCCCTTTATATCGAATTTTAGGTTAATGATTGTTTGCTTCACAGGCTCCGATTGAGTATCGCCAATATAAATTTTATTACGGTTCATTTGGTGGAAGGAATATTTCAATTTTCGCTTTGAGATATTTTACTCGCTCTCTGCAAGGTGCTGTTCCATTTAAATATGATTTACGTTTATCCATTTGTATATTACATTCGTCAGTAAGTGTATATTTAATGTGTAATGTAATAATGTCCTTGTTTCGTTTGGGATAATGATATTTAAATTCAAAAGTTTTTATTCAAAATAAGTTTCACTGGAGAACACTTTTTGAAGGTCATACAAACATATAGGTTATTTTTGAAGTGAAACTTCTATATAGACGGGGGGTCTTACAATTTTTCGCTCACGAAAAAGTGTCACAGTCACGCGGGTTTTAAATTGGATAAGTACATTAACAATCTGCCCGTAACACTTCAAGTTTAAATTTTGTTGCGATTCATTTTGTTACTTATCAGTTGAAGATTTTCCACTTGTCGATTGCGATTCGTTTTTCCATTTGTCCGTTGCGATTCGTTTTCCCACTTATCCGTTGCCATTCGTTTTTCCACTTGTCCATTGCGATTCGTTTTTCCACTTGTCCGTTGAAGGTTTTTTTTACTTTCTAATCTATGTACACCGCTTCGCAACGTGTTTTTGCTGTTAAGGAGAAGAAGCGGCAAGAAACTCCCCAGCAACACGTCTATCTAAAAAATAGTTTTATACAAAAGTATGTTACAGCAAGACTTTTGAAGAATTAATGGAGTTGTAGAAAACAATCCGTGTAGTAACCGATAGTGTTAATGACTGTATCACGCAGATGTAGCCACGGTTTAATGCGTTATTTCAGGTGCGACATTGTTGATGACGTTAATTTATTGACAGGCTTGAATTGTTAGACTTAATTCCTTCTACACCATTCTATCTTGGGACAACAAGGTGCTCTGGTCTAAGCTATTGTTTCATAGTGGAAACACCACCAGTGCGATCGAAGTGTATTGATTTCCTGAAAACTACAATCTGGAAGTCTTCAAGCCTCGTGTGAATGAATGCATCATCGTCTAATATTATGAGTGATTGTGGTCAAACGCGAACCATAAAAACTATACTATAGCAAACTATAGTTATAAAGTAGACGCATTTCGCCACAGTCACTAACAGTAATGCAGGTAGAGAAAGGAGATTATAATAAACCAACGATGACAGCATGCGAAGTGTTGTATCTATCTGAGTAGGAAGTACACTTGCTCTCCCTACTGATAATAATAGTTATACTAGGTATATAAGTTTTTAAAACAAAACGAAAAATATCCCGAGAAAATTAACACGTCTAGACGACGGATGTGTGAAACTTGACAACCCATTTTATATGAACGTAAAAGAGGCTTACTCATCTGCTGCAACCTGTAACCGTTAACTTAGCAGTTACTGTAACCAAAAAATGATAGTTTATACGTGGTTCTCGAGCTCGAGGAGCCGAAAAAGCGACCAATGTCAGCGAACATACAAAAAGCTATTCATACCAATGCCACCGACCCGCCGACCTATGTCGACAACTTTTTTCGGCAGGTTAGTTGGTGGCTTCACTTATTGCAAGTCGGAAAACTTTGTCAGCGGCATGTCGGCGGCTCGAGATGAGAAACAAAAAGTACAGCACGTCACTATAACTTGAGTGTCGCCCGGTCTGAACGCTTGAGTACGCAAGTCACTGAGCACGCGTTTCATATAGGCCGCCGGGTTGTGTCGGCGGCTTCCGTTTGTACTACGCTTTAGACGCACGCAATTCGATACTGGACAATTTTTGAGAAACAGGTTTATTTTGAGCCTTACGGCCTATTTTAGCCAAAATATTAATATTTCAGCAAAAAAAACAACATTAACTTATTTAATTTAGCAATTTTATAAATAATTTGAAATTTCGTCACAAAAACGCGTCAAGCTGTCATGGCGTCTCGCATGACGTCACAGCGTGCAAAACAACCATGTGTTTCATTGAAGTGTTATCTGAGAAGTCATTAATTACTTCTTGTGTTTTGCACACTATGGCGTCATGCGCTCTGATCGGCGTTCATTGTCACGTGGCTAATGGCTGCAATATAACAATTTTATTTCTCAAAAATATCAATTAATATTTAATATTTTAGTTAAAACAATTTATTTTTGTCATAATTAGAACGTAATTACGATATATATTACTTACAATCAGCCTATATTTTTTATACTGTCAATTACCGAATTGTATGCTCTTGGTTATAGTTACTGCTTGCCTATGAGTTCGGCTTAACATGTGTTATAAGTCTTGTCCTCCTAAAATTAAGAAGCTTCTCATGTTAATTTTTTTATAATTTGACTGGCTAATAATTATATTATTGATAAGCAAAACAGTAAATATTGTCACATACTTAAAATTATTTATAACTGTTTAGTTTTACGGCCTTACTTATAAAAATCTCGTAAAGAAACGATTAGGCATCTCTTTAGTAAGAGAATCAGAATCAGTCCCTAATCAATGAATATCTTTTTTTTCACTTCTTATAAACGTGTATTACCTGTTATGTACATACCTATGAGGAGCACAGATAAACGAAATTTGAATGATTAACGTAAGTTGTACCCAAAATATTCGACTAAAGAAAGAAGTTTATGGGTGAGATTTTCATTAATCAGTTGTTGAGCAGTTTATTTAAATTTAAGAAACGAATTTATTAAAGGCCCTTATGGCCTTACTTATAATAATCTCCCTAAGAAACGATTACACATCTCTTAAGTAAGACAATCAGAATCAGTCCCTAATCAATGAATATCTTTTTTTTCCACTTATACACGTGTATTGCCTGTTGTTTACCTAAGAGGAGCACAGATAAACAAAATTAACTTAGGCTGTACCCAAAATATTCGACTAAAGAGGAGTTTATGGGTAAGATTTTCACTAATCAGTTGCTGAGCAGTTACTTAAAATTTAACAAACGTTTATAAGTAAGGCCATTAGTGTTTAAGAGTATTTTTAAAGTTTATTCATTTTGTACTTCCATTTTTCAAATATCCTGGCAGTAAATCCAGTACAGCTGTTAAAAGGAAATTTTGGCAGAGAAAATCCACAAATGAAAATTGCTCGTGGCTACCAATTAACTGTTAAAAAAATAAACTTGTTTTTATTATAATAATATTATATTTTGATACAAAATATTCAATATTTTGGTAATCGCGTCTATTTTGATAAGAGCACATGCTACCTTTTTTCAAACTAAGTCACCTAAAAGATTGTTCCACAGAAAATTATGTTTAACTAATTGACAATAAAGATTATAATTACTTAGTTCAAAGTGGTTTGATTTTCAATCTTGTCTAAGATTGTTTAGACGTGTAAATAAATCTTTCTTGGTTTTAATATTTATATTAAGCGTAGTAATAATATCTGTTTACGCTTTAGTTCAATTTTATTTATTTATTTAACCACAAAATTTTGAGCACAGTCAGATATAAATGGGAAGGACACAAAGGGAACTCGCCGGATCTCCTTCAAATGGTTACGACAGTTCTTCTATGTCATTTTACCGTCTGGCCACTATTATTAAGTCTAATAAATATTTAAATATTTGTAGCAATACACAATTAAATATTAATTTCACTTAATCGGCTTACGCACAGAGCATAATTGGACTACCTCCTTTCTTCACTCGATTTCTTTTCACCCAGTGAGCAAGGTATATTTGGCTCAAATTTAAGGAATTATGAAGGAAAGAAAGGGATGGATAATTACACGTCATGCAGTCAATGTTATTTAATAATAAATAATGAGGTGACGGTTTATTTATTATACTGCCACAATCGCACATATCGCACGTATGTGGATTTTACATTTAATATTAATTTAATACTATAAATGGCGTAAACAATATACTTTATATTTCTTATTGGTAATCTCAGCGTCTGTCATTTGTATTTTCGATTTTCACGTTTCTATCTATACTATTATAAAGAAGTAAAGTTTGCGAGTTTGTGAGGTTATAGGGGGTAATCTCTGGATCTACTAAACCGATTTTAAAAAATCTTTCACCTGTGGAAAGTTACATTATTTCTGTGTATGAATGACATGAGTATATTTGATTGTGATTAATGATTTTTTTCTGGCGCCCAGCTAAACGGCTGAGGGCACGGCTCAGCTAGTATTTTATAAATGTAACATTTATTTTTTAAAAATTGCAGTATTGTCGTGCAAGCAAAAGTCGACTTTAAGGTGTCGAACTTTTCATTCTGCAGTTTTCTGACCTAGTTAAATGACAAATGAAACGAAAAATTTATTGTTGAAGGTAATTTAGAAAATGTATCTACGCCAAATTGAGAATCTATTTTTTTAAATCGGTTAAAAATATATTTTTAATCTTAATAATCTTAATAGGATATAGTCCTAAAATAAACGTACGTCAAATTGTGTCTTGAAAAGTGATAGTTTTACCGTAAATCGCAACCGTAATTAATGCGCGTAAATGCGCATGAAAGCGTTGGTTATATAAATATCTAAGTATAGTAACATTAATTAAGTCCTCTAATTACAACAGAAGTCAAAATGTAAAATGATTTAATTCCCTCCACGAGCCCCAACGGGCTTAATTATTTATGTACCTTGATTAAATTCGCTTTTGAAATAGAACCTGAAAACTTGAAACGATTTTCATCGGAAAGCTCATGTTACATGGAGATAGAAAATTTTTAGAGGAAAGGGTTTATTGCTGGATAGATATTTTGATACTTATCTTCCTGTTAAAATATAATGTATCGATCATTGAAGAATTCAGAGCATTAAAATGTGGCACAGTTTATGGTGATCTTTTTATAGCTGGAGTACATTTGCTATACTAGTAGTACTGGCATCTGGCATAGGCATGGCGGCATTAAAGGCGAAGGAAGGAATGCTGACTGGTTTTAGTGGGTATTCCTAACTGTGGTGTGGCAGTTCTACCAATTTAGTTCTGCCTAGAGGTGCTAAAAAAACCGTGGGAGCGTAATGGCTAGCGCACACGTCCTAAACTCAAAAGGTCGCGAGTTCGATCCTGGCCGGAACGCATGCACCACTTAGCCTGTTTTCTGACCTAATGTGCATATTGTTACAATTACCAAGTGCTAACAACGGTCAAGGAAAACATCGTGATGCAACCTTCACATCGAGATAACAGATGTGTCAAACCTGCCAAGCCGCTTTGGACAAGCGTGGCGGGTATACTGTCCATTCCCCTACAGTGGGAAGCCCGAGCCCAGCAGTGGGACAGTTATGGGCTGTTGTTATTATTTATTTTCTAAGGGTGTTAGTGCCATCCCGACCTGTTGAATCCTCACACACCAGCTGCGATTTTCCCCTTACGCGCGGCTGATGACCCTCAGTTGTGTTTTCCCTCGTAATAACAAAGGATACTTAGACAGAGGGAGCGAGAAGTGGGCCAACAGTATTCTCTTCTCACTTAGCACATGAAACACGATTAGCTCAAAGCTAACTGGTTCCTGTCGATATTCTGTGAGAGCGTGATATTACATCAATAGAGCCAGCCCTTAGCGCTGTAATCAACTAATACTGTCAAGAACAAAGCCCAAGTGATCTCCGCAGATCCTTCTCTTCTTTAAGTGTGAGCATGTTTGCTGGAGGGCTTACACATTTTAGCATGCCACGGATCTGGACCTACCGCTTTATATCCGTACAGGAACGGAGAACGAATATATGTTCTTTCGGCCGAGTGGCCTGTTCTAAGAGGGGACAAAGCAGCCCACAGCCAGGTGGTAGGGTATTTTCCTGTCTGTGTATCTTAAGTAGTGTTCCGGCATTAGTGACCAGGTTCCAGTCTCCCTTTAGAGAGCGGCAGCACATTGTCAGCACCTTTGTTGTTACAAATATCTATAAGCAATGGTAACCGCTTTTCATCAAGTGGACTACCTGTCTGTCTGCTGAACTCAGCCAATAAAAAGATATCAGTGTTATTGCACGTTCTTAGTTGTCTTCCGAGCTATATAGATCAGTGTAACCAGTGGTTTTAGTGAGTACTCCTCAATTACCATAAGTAACACACTACGTTGCTGTTTACCCCCAAGTTGTATTTGTATAAAACATTTCCACTTCGCAGCAATAACAAAAGGTTTATCCATTAATGGGTAACAAAACAGATTCACTGGATGCATCCGACTCATTCAGCTAATGTTGTGGTCTTATCAATCAAAATAACCATCCATTACGACGTCATTGATAGAGTTGTTTGCACTCTGGATGACTAGCTTTCACTAGAGAAAATTGAGCATAGTATGTCTTATGAAATATTCACTTTCTGGTCCTGATACATTTTACCTACCATATTTTTACAATTTGGGCCACCTGCATATTTGTAAACAAAGCATATTTATTACCCATCGGCGTTGTTTCAGCTAATAAAATTGAAACTGTTTTAAGACTGTCTTCTTTTGTTTACTTTGTGTTTAAAAATTTGAGTTTGTGATTTAAAAAAAACAGCTCATTGTGTATTGTAATCTTTATGGTAGTCATTAGCCAGGTGTGATTCTTGGAAAATTCAGTCCACGCGTCAAAAACATATTTTATTTGTACAGTATAAAGCAAGGCCCCCAATGGAACTCATGAAGGTTAAACACAGAATTAATATAATTTTTTTGTTTGTTAACAGCAAACTAAGGTTTATAAGCCATGGTAGCTCAGTGGTTAGCGCATTTGCGTCCCAAACTAAAAGAATAGAATCCTGGCCGGAAAACCACTTAGGCAGTTATGTGACCTATATTTTTCTGTCCGTGTAGGAACGGAGAAAGAATACAATTTCCTGCGACTAGGCGGCCTATCGGAATAGGCGACAAAACAACCCACAGCCAGGTGGAAGAGCATTTCCGACTGGATGGCTACCACCTCTGATCTAAAGTATGTCGCCATAACAACCTTGAGTTCTGTTCTGACATTAGCAGCAGCCCATTTATAGCACATTTGGTGTTGCAAATGTCCATAGACCATAGTGATAATATATAAATGAAGTATTTAAGAGGAAATACGTAATTATTATTACCATCTAATCTTAAAAGACTAATAAGTAATTTAAACATAACCTTAATTAACTAAGAGTATTCATACTAAGAACTTTTTCTTATTGTATCTATTAAGGCAAAGACACTTTGTTCATGTGTTCTTTATAAATAGCTAGATAGATAGATAACACTTTATTATACACCATTACAGAAAAACTTACAAACTGGTATTATTCTAATTGAGTACATAGGGCGGTCTCATCGCTAGAAGCGATCTCTTCCAGGCAACCCGTGACAAGAATATTCTGATTAGGAGTGGCGATGGTGGTTTACATAATTATTGTACGATTAATAATAAACATAAAATAAAATAAAATATCCGCAGAGGGGCTTTGTGGCGAAGCCTTAGGTAAGTGGCGACACCTCGTACCTGACTCCGGGGGCCAAGGCAAGGCCCCCGCCTCCGTGCTTGCCTTAGCCAGCCGGCACGGAGTGGAGATCGCTAGAGCTAAGACTCAAGCTCCAGGGGTGGAAGTGATAAATGGCCTAACGTCGGAAGTAGCTTCGGTGAACCTGCAGCCCACCTCTCTACACCCCTTAGCTTCTCACACCCATGTTGCCCCTGCCTTTTATGGCATCTTTAGGGGTCCATGCAGGGAGTGGCGAGTCACCGTCTGCCTATTTTTCCATGTTCCGTGAACATTGCGACGGGTAGAGGCCATAGTCCCTATATTCCCTGACCACTAATACCACTAACAGTTCACCCCATAAACCCAATTTATAGATGCCAAATGTGGCTTTATAGAACGGCCGAACTGAAATCTTGTATTGTTTTGTTCTTTTTAACCGACTTCAAAAAAAGGAGGAGGTTCTCAATTCGTTGGGATAGGATGTTCACCGATTACTCCGATATTTATGATCGGATTTACGTGATTCCTTTTTGTTCAACGCGGAATAACTTCCAATTGGTACCCTAAAAATTCAATATAGTTTGGTCCAGTAGTTTACATTTTACGAATATTTTTATGTTCCCGTTTCTTGGGACCTATATTTTTTAAGAAGCGCGGCACCTGTTGTAGGTCTACCCATACATAGCTAGGCACTAAAAAGTAACAAATAAAATAAAAAAACTTCGTTTAAAAAAACCAACTTCAGAAACTAAAAAGTATGAAATAACTTATTTCTAAAGCTATGTATTATTACTAATATAAATTATTTAAAACATCTCGAAGTCGGTGCAAAGTAAAACATAAAACTGACTATATTTTGAAAATTACTAAGCACCGACTTTGAAATGTTTTAGATAATTTATAATAATAATAATACATAGCTTTAGAAATAAGTTATTTTATACTTTTTAGTTTTTGAATTCGATGTTTTTAAAAGAAGAATTTTTATGTTTGAAATATGAAGTGTGGGTACTTCTTCATTAGTAAATGCTTCCTAGCTTGAAAGAGTTGCAAAGCATGAAATTACTAATTCTTTCTTTTCTTATATTCTTTGAACTTTTATTCATGACCCGATATTGGTCTGGACATTCCAGTACTACATCGTTAGCTTCCAAAATATAATTTTTCAATGTCACGTTACTTGTGTTGCCAGGCGCATGTACTAATTAAGTGAGACTTAAAATATGATGTATTTATACTAATATGGCTAAATGCTTGTTTGAATTACGCAAATTGAAAGATTCGTTGTTTTTGTTATTAGGTTAAGAAAATCAAAAAGTTTTTAATCGAACATTACTCATAAATATAAACTACTCAACCGAAACTTTTTCAAATTATTTTTATTGGATATATTATTATCTGAAATTGTACTACCGTATTTTTTTTTCTACAATTTTAATTTCATAACTAGTACAAGAGTCAGAAGACGGCCGGCTCAAATTTCGCGTCTTTAGCAGCGAATGTCTCTCCAAAGGCCTAAATAAAAATGATTAGAAACTCGCACATAACTAGACCTAAGGGTATTTTTATACTATTGCTTTCCAGATAAATAGGTAATTAAGTTTTTCTTCTTTAAAAAACGATATAACAAAAAGAAAAAAATAATTGTGCTAAAACCGGCTTTAGAAAGAAGTTGTTTAAACGGCAGACACTGTTTTATAACATTTATAAACGAACTCGAACTATTTTTTGTGGGATTTTTATTTAATTGAAACCACGCACGTCTCACTCTCAAAATGTTTTTTTTAATTCTCTTTTTTAATCTCATGTAGACTGTACACGCACATTTCTATTTCATCACAAATATTAAAAACATAGAAAACATATTAAACAGTAGTAAATACAGAAATTACTTAACAACTTTAATTTAATTTTTTAATAAATCTCCATAAAAAAATATATTCTGTGAATACATGAACACATGGCAACACCATATGTAAGTTAAGTAAGTATACCCCTGCCTAGCATCAATCAAAAAACGTCGCCGCAATTTTAGTCAATTAATCATGCCACCAATTATCCAGTGTACCCTCTTTTTTGGGAATGTAATCAAGTTTCTTTTGTTGATTACTAAATTAATCAAGGGTCTACAAGATACTCATAGAGCTTAAATAACTATTAATTTTAATTTTCTATTCATTATTTATATCTGAAAAAATTCATCATTATTTATTATAATTATTAAAATAAATCTTTGCAACATAGACCTTAATTTATAATAATAGCCCATAAACGCCCCACTGTTGGGCTTGGACCTGTGTTTTAGAGAGGAACAGATAGCTGGTATACCGCTTGTCCAAGGCGGATTGGAGGGTTTTAGACATCAATCGTTCAAATATGCAGGTTTCATTACAATGTTTTCCTTCACCATTATCATATGGTAAGTAAAAAATATCCATTTTACTGCATGAAAATACCGAAAAACATTAAGGTATGACATTTCAAACTGCGCTGGAAGACCCAAGTCAAAAACTGAAACTGAAGAACTGGAGTCTCGCTACAGAAGTATGTACTGGTTACTTGGAAAACATTCAAAGTTGTGAGTACCTAACAAGCTACTTCTTTATAAACAAGTCCTGATGCCAGTCTGGTCCTAAGGCGTACGTACAGTGGGTACCAAACTAAGTAATATGGAAATCTTAAAAGACTTCCAAAATAAAGTACTGAACGGCATTGTAAACACACATAATACGTTAGATAGAAAATGGAGTTTGTCATCAGCATTATTAGAAAGTATGCGGAAACCCACGATCGTCGACTTTATCATCATGTGAAAGTCGAGGCAATCCAGCTCCTCGACAACACGGATATAACGAGAAGGCTCAAAAGGATAAAACCATTTGAACTAGTACTATTTATTATATATTTGTCTTTCAAGACCACGGGCCATAAAGATGGCCCGGACTTTTGGAGGGCTTATGGGGGCTGCTTCCCAGTTCTATAAAATTGGTTTTAGTAGTAATGCGGACTATCGACGATTGAAATTTAGGATCGATATAGGAAGTCACATTGTGACGATAACTACAGTTTTACTTCCTATATCGATTCTAAATTTATTCCCATTACAATCAGTGACATCACAAGGTTGTGTATTTAAATCACGTCAGGATCACCACTGTGAAGTCTTATTTTTTATTTTTTTAAAGCAGGATTTCAGCAGAGAGGCAGACGGCCCAATTGATGGAAAGCGGTTACCATCGCCTATGGACACCTACAACACCAAAGGTGCTACAGATGCGCTGCTGTTTTCTTAAAGAAGAAGGAGTTGTCTTAACTTAAAAAAAACGTCACAGTGGTAATTTACTTATAAATTTCCACTGTGGAGTACGTTTTAATTGTCAGCACTGTTGTCTCTAATAAGGGAATGTACAAAGTCACTGGCACGATATTTTTCAACTCACTGACTTTAGATAATATTTATATAACCATCCTTATAATTACTACACATTACTTAAAATATTACAATTATTTCATGTTCTCGGAAGAGTTACGTACGTATTAGAATTAAATTTTACATGAAAAATACATAAGTCTAGGAAAAAGACTTCCAAATTGTTCCACAGTCTCCCTATTGACACAGTCCACAACTATCCATTAAAACCCAGCGTCACCGTATCAATGGTAATACTGTAAAATATGATAATAAAGTATTATGATACCTGCAATATCATTTTTTATGCTGATACATAGCTCTTTATCAATTAGCTGTACGATATAATGTGACTGGCACGTACCCTCATAATTTAATTATGTCATAGCACCAACTCCCGGTGGCACGATAGAAGTCCGGCTTTTAACCTTTACTATAGGTTCTCGAACTTAGATTTTAAAAGTGATATCGTTCTGTTAGCAGTCAAATAAAATAAACAAATAATCGGCAGACAAACGAGAAAGTTATGCAAGTTACGCTTGTGTTATGGATAATATACAACAGACTACTCTGGGGCGGATCCTAAAAAGCCAGACCATAGCAAACAACGGAAAATGTATTTACGAAATTTACCGTATTGGGAATCAAAACTCGGAGCCGTATCAGCCGGCAGCCGGTTGCCGGTCAGCCGGCAAAAGCTTAACTCTTTCAACCACAGAAGCCAGCTATCAAGTGGTCAAGCCGTCATTTTGTCAAAAATGTTGTGTTATAATTATACAAAAAATCTTCATATGTTTTTTTATAGATCTTGCGAAAGCATACAACTGCATTCCTCGGAAAGTTCTGTGGTGGATGCTTAGAGCGAAAAGTGTGCCAGAGAATTACGTAAGATTGATAGAAAGTATGGACAGGATCAGGCCTTCTGGTGCATGCTCTTCGCAGACCATGTTGTCCTCGTAGATGTAGACAGAGTGGCACTTCAAAACAAACTAGACAGGTGGCGGTGCTACTAGTGCTACTAGAGGACGTTGGGTTGAAAATCAGCAGAACCAAAACAACTTCGGCTGGACCTTTAGTGCTGTGCTTCTTAAACTACAATCAGCCACACTGTCATGTAACCCCGAATCCGAATTTAGATATCCCAATATACTACTGCAGATTAATCGTGAATTAGAGAAAGATTTAAGGAGGAGAATAAATGTAGCATGGTTAAACTGGAAATAGGTACTGATAACTGGTGTCACACGCGAAGAATCAATAGGTCAAATATGTAAAGCTGTCAAACGACCAATCATACTATGCAGGTTTGAATGTTGGGCCACTAAAGGAATCAACCATAAACGTCTCCACTCACCTGAGATGAGAATATTGGAATGGATATGTGGTGTTACAAAAAATGGATGAGGTGAGGAATGAAAAAGGATATTTGAAAGTGGTATCCATGTAATGAGGAGAACAGTCACGTGAGAAAAAGAATGTTATACTACAAGACAGATGGATTGTGTGAAGGATAATATAATGAATTGTGGTGGGACAGAAGATGTATGTTAGAATTGAGGAGTGTGGAAGGAAAGGACATATTGTTCCGGCCCCAAATAACTGGGATAAGGTGAAAGAAAAGAGATAGTTGAATTATAGGATAAACTAGCGAAACGGTGTTTGTGAAGCTAGTAAACTAATGTTTCGAAAATCAATAGTAATGCTTGCCAAAATATGTTGTTCTAAAATAACGTATAACGGTGCTAATCAAATTTGGAGGGTTATAATCTACATTACACAGTCCTAATTACAAGGACGCTCTACGAAAAATATTGCCTTATTTATTTATGAGTTTGTATGAATGTGAGATATATTTGTATAAAATTAATTCAATTGCAGAGTTAAATGTATTAGTTCTTACATTTCGCGAAGCCGAGGGGGCTTGTGGTGAACAATTATATCTGGATTGCGTGAGACTAAAAGCAGGTATGATTGGACGCCATGCTCACAGTAGGTGTGTCTGATGGAACCTCCGACACAGGTACCTCCCGAAGTAGTCTTCGGGAGGTACCTGTGTCGCCTTGGCCGCGAGCCAACGTCGAGGTGCCATCATTGCCACACAGATGACGGGGATACGACGCTACGTACACTACAGGAGGGTCCTGCTTGGACCGAGTATCACCGAGACCTCGTCGCCTTTACTGGATATGACTTTTTGATTGATTGATTTTTTATAAATCTAATGACATCATTTTAATTTTCGTCAAAATCAGCATCGTTGACTGATACTGAAATAGCGAAATATTTAGCATAGTGTAAGATTTGGCTCTGAAGACCCTCTTGAAAATTTACCAAGTAAAAAAAAAAAACTGAAAATTATAATTCCACTGATGAAATATCATCTCACATCAGAGGTACGATTAGCGCAACCCAAAACCATTACATTAAAGAGGTCAATTAAAAATGAAATAATACTGCTCAAGCGCTCATACCCCAACACATATTTTTGTTACCTGCGAATAAGTAATCTCTGAATACCTCATTAAAAACAATTCCATTACAAAGATTATTTTAACTCTAAAAAATTGTTTTAGGGTTGTGATAGGCCAGCAATTATGCTATAAAAACAGTGGGATACTGTTGATAACAGTAGCCATTTAGGCGAGATATTACTCTCACATTTAAGTTATTTTACGTATGGTTTCGTACATATGATTTTTATACTTGTTCAGCTCGTAACCTGATGGTGTAGGTTTCTTGAAGTTGGCAATAGACTGTTGTAGGGTTTAAAGCTTTATTGTTGATTTAATTAGATTAAATTTTTTGCCAACTTATATTATTACCCAAGTATTATAAAAAAAAGGTTGAGTTTTTTTGTTGCTGGGGAGTTTCTTGCCGCTTCTTTTTTGATTTTTCTTGCCTGAAACAGGTGGACAGCCCACTTAATGGAGGGCGGTTACCGTCGCCTATGGACGTTTGAAACATCAAGTGCGTTGCCAACGCGTTGCCGGCTTCTAATAACTTTTATAACGCCCTCCTTAAACGACCCCATGTCGTAGCGCAGAGGGAAAGCCTTGGCGGGAAGTTCTCTCCAAATCATTGTAGTATGCGGTATAAATGTTCTAGAGAACCGTTGTGTAGTAGAGTGTGGGAACTCCAGGAAATATATATAACAAAACAGCCACAAATAACAAAACAGCCAAAATGATATAAATAATTAAAATTACCAAATTGATAAAAATGACCAAATTTGCCAAGATAACGAGAATTCTGAAATTGCCGTAGCGTAACGAACAGACAAACAGACAGAGATACTTTAGCATTTATAATATTAATGATATAACTGCTATGCTGTCACCAATGTTTTATACAAATAAAGATATTTGAATTTGTACAGGGATTAAAGTTGAAACAAAAAGGTAACTTTTTGCCTCAACATATTATATTTACTTTTGTGCGCTCCAAAGGGCTAAAACATGCTGTACTTTGACATTAACCACATTCTAATCTAAATTAAGCTAGCTTTGTGTTGAGTTTAAAAAGTTTTAAAAGGTTTTAAAAATTTCGTGCAATATGTCACGAGGATATATTAAAGTTTTTTATTTATTTTATCTTTACGACCAGAATGCCGACAAAAGACAAATTCACACTTGCATACATTTTATTTCCTGTTCGGAATTTGGACTTCTTTTGTATACTTTGTGTTTAAAATTTGTAATTGCAAAAACAGCCCATTGTGTAATGTGATCTTTTATGGTAGTCATTAGTCAGGTCTGATTCTAAGATGTTCAGCCAGCAATGCCCCAATGGATAGATCGGCAGTCTGGCGATAGCCACAAGCGAGACGTTAGTGACGGATTTTGCGCGTGATTGAATCGTGCATTACATTTGGACTAGTTGTGTTTAGTTATATGTCTACTTGTATTATACGTGTTTGTATAAAATAACAAAAGAAGTCCAAATGCCGAAAGGTAATAAAATGTAGGTGTGAATATGTCTTTGTCAATCGTCAATACATTAATAAATCAATAAACTAATTTGTCACTAAACAAATGTTAATGGAAAAGGTTTTACACATGTGAGCTACAAAAAGCAATTAATTATGCCTTTTTACTCCGCCGTTCATATAATGTTCGAAGAAATTATCTCTTAAATGAGACTTTATTTTGAAACAAAGAAAGTTAATTTGCTGAGAGATGAAAGATACTCCATCTCGAGGGAAATTATGTTCATGATAATAATATATTTTTAGTAAATTAATAAATTGTCATTAAGCTAAATGAAAATACAAAATGAAAAATGAACCAAGTCAATTTAGTACCTTTTAATGTCGCTTTAAAGACGTAATGGACTGAGATCCCAGCCACCCCGTAAGTCTGGAGTGATTAAAGGAAATATGATTTTTTTTGGAATTTGTTTGATATAAACTTAGAAAGGAATAGACACTCACTAAGCTGAAAGAGTGGCCGTTTTATTGATAACAAGTATCAAAGGTGGGAAATAACATGGTAACTTACGTCAATGTAGCAAAGCTAGTTTTTACATATGTCTTATATCATATAACATTGACAGACACTTTAAAAGTCGTAAAAAATTGTGGGAACTTACGTTATGTTAGGAAGGCTGAATTTTATATAAATTATCTAGTATAATATTTTAAAATATTTTCCAATAGACAGATAAATCTGACGGGCCAAACATCCTCCCAGACTCGTTAAAAGTTCCGTTGTCTGGGGTGACTGGGATCTCATCCATATATAAAATTATGATTTTGAAATCACTTACAATATTACCCTTGAGGGTAATATCGTAAGCATTTCATGCTAATCTACAGACGTCAAAGTGATTTAGTTTGAATATGTTTTAGTACCATGTACTAAATTTTGTACTCATATTTAACAAAAATATAGTCTCAAAAAGTTTATTTTCAATTTCTAATCGATTTGATCTGAAACTTTTTTAAATGTGACGTCATACTTTATCGAGCTATCCCCTCCTCCCCACAATTCACATAAGACGTAATTAATGGATGGGCCTTAGTGGCTTTTGATTCTTATTCCATTATAATAGTAGACTTGGGGCCCAACTCTTACGGCTGTGACTCTCTCGTTTATTATTATTATTTATTTATTTTTTCATTATTATTACCACAGACCATATTTTTATATGTAATTATTACCAGCGTCAAACGGTTAGGGTTGTAATCATATTTCTCATGCCGAGCGAAATTTCCGGTAACACAAATCCTATCGTTTTTACCTGTAGAGCGTTTTTGTTTCTTGAATGTGATATTCAAAATGAAATTGGGTTTTAATTAATTAAACGCCCAGTGGTCGAAATTTGACCATAATTGATGTAATATATAAGTTTGAACATTATTAAGATTATTGTCAAAGGCTATATAATTACATAAAATATATAATATAATATAGTAACAGATTTCGCCAAGGCAGATTTCGTAAAAGACTATAATTATGTGTAATATTTTTTAGCAGATGTGCAGAACACTCCTTCTCTATATAAACAATAAATGTGCGAAATTTCATACTTCTCAGTCAGCGCAATTTTCGTACAAAGGGCTTTAAAGTTTTTGCTTCGCATATTATATAATGATTATAATACTTAAAACTTATTTAATAATCTATAAATAACAAGTCAATTAATTAAGTTCAATTAACACTAATTTATGTTGCGGTATTCGCGGAGTGGCGAAATAGTTAAATCGCCGTCGGCTAGAACAAGACACCGGATTCAAATTATCAATTATTTTAGTTTAAAAGAGATGCCAAAGGCCTTTAAATACCAAGCTAAATTGAAGGACGGAACTCGAGCCCCCGAGCTAGGCTGTGCAGATAATTACCTAAATAAACAGCGGGTACTTGTAGTGATGGCTATGTATTATGTCGATAAATTAATAAAAATGTAATTAAATAAAGTCTTATATACTCAGTTAGAATATAATAAACGCTGTTCTATAATTAAATTAATATAACAATACATAAAAAGAAATAGGTAAAAATAGCGGTATTATCGACTGATAATTATCCTTTCTACACAATCTTGGGATGGAGAAAGAATTATGAAACAAAAGCTGGGGCTAGGATTGTGTTACTTTGTACTTTGTTGTTGTGTAATTATATTAGATAATAGTATAAATTATACTATTATCTAATATCATACAAAAATATTCATATACATAAAGCAGACTTAAATACTTTATTATAAAAAAGACTGAGACACATTTTCCATATCTTTAATTATAAAAATTCAATCTACGTAGGTTTGTGTCCGCAAAACTGGAAAAGGAGCTAATGAATTGACTTCTCCAAGAGTCATAAAAACATCGGTATAGTTTTTAAACCTGTCACGCAATACGTTATATGCTTATAATAATAATAATAATAATAATAATTCATTTATTTCAGAAATTATTTCCATATTATACATTTTTATATTAATAAAAATTTAAAAACATCAAAATAGTTACAATGATTATGTTCGCATTAAAATATTTTTCATTCCTCAGTCACATATCGGGTAGTTACCGCCATAGTTTATTTTTCATGTAAACCAAGCCAAGGGTCAAGTACTTAGATTATTATTAAATAAAAGTAAGTACTTTGTTAAATTTCCAAATATGTTTAAACAAAATATGTATAATTATCGTAGAATTTATTTATATTAAGTATTTTAACACGAATACAAATTGATTTAAACATGATTATATGTACATAAATAAAACTATTCTATTAGTAAAACCAACTTAAAACATATTTAAACATTAAAAAATGCAAACTAAACTCGTTGAGCTTCTTCGACCACTGTACACTGGCTAATATTTATGTAGTACGCAATAACATACTTTGTTTGTAATATATCTGTTACAGCCAAAGTAATAAATCCGGATATTATATATATTATCTAGCCATTATTTATAATGTCTACTCAATTTAGATAAAGTGATAATTGACACAGAATTAATCACATTAACTAGCAATTTTACATAATATCTTCCAAGCCTTGGATAATGTAATAAAACAAGTAGGTAAAGATTATAAAATAATGGGTGGGGTATAGATACACGGCACATTTATTTATTATGCACAAATCCGAACTTTTTTAATATAAGTTAGAAGGCTAAGGCGGGTGCGAAATGAAGCGGAGCACCTGCCTTAGCCTTCGTAGTTATTTTTTTATATACCGTAGTTATTTTTATATAACTACCCAAAGTTAGTTTTATATCTGAAGTAATAAATAAATGTGCCACATATCTATACCGCACCCAAAAATATACTTCAATTTGCCTAAGAATTAAAACAACATTGTTCTAGATAATAATTCTATGTTAATTAACATTGCTATAAAGTTATTTAACGCCATAAAACAAAATTTAAAAAAAAACACAGAGATCAATACAAGTATTAGGTATCACTCTTTAAAGAATACAATAATAAAATATTTAATTTATTACTAACGACCAGTCATTATATATAATAGCTATTTTATCACTATGACTGTAACATATCGATAAAGATACATCGCTTGTCCCATCACTAGCTCTGACCCTCTACGCACAAAATCAGTTCTTTCCAGACAATCAAAGGAAGGAAATAAGTTAAAAAAATCCGAGAACCTTCGCGATGTACTTTTCATGATTATGAGGAAGTTTACTGGTGTTCTTATAAATGCTTCGAGTCCTTTTTGTAATGAGTTTTGTCGGTTTTTATTTTTGTTTCTTAAATTGAATATGCAAGTGCCGTGATCATAGCGCTGTTTTAAGTTGTTCAAACAATTGGGGTAAGTACTGTGTTTTTATGTTTGGAATTTTGGACTTGTATAACAAAGTATTTTTATCTTTTAGGGACTATTCCACTCACTTAAAAATACGTTTCAATCTTAGCTTGTTTTGATTTGTTGATTTATGTATTTCAAATTTGATAAGGGTCCCGGAGATTAAATATTAAAATAATATATAAACAAGTTAGAAAACACACTGACTTTAAAAGAAACGTAACTAAATACCAGCAAATAATTTACTGTAATCTTCTATGTCTTAATATATATAACTTACGTGTCACGTTGTTTGACCGCGATGGACTCCTAAACTACTTTACCGATTTTAATTAAATTTGCACACCGTGTGCAGTTTAATCCAACTTGAAAGATAAGATACTTTTTATACCGTTGCAACCGGTAGGTGGCGCTGAGATCGGGTTCTAGAATCGTCCTAACCACCGGGAGCGATTTTGGTGATTTTGTTTTTCTGTGTTTGAGTGGGTCCCCGGATGATTAAACTCCATAATTGGCACCGGTAGGCGGCGCTAGGATCAGGTCCCAGATTTTATTTTTTCAGAGCAGGACAACGTCTGCTGGGTCCGCTAGTATTTTATATAAAAATGAATCGTAGAAATTTATGTACGCGCATAACTTAAGAACGTCTTTACCAATTTTGATGATTTTTTTGTATGTTTTTTGATTCACAATTGGAACCGGTAGGTGGCGCTAGGATCCTCCTAATCTCCTGAACCGACTTTGATGATTTTTACGTGTTTGAGTGGGTCAGCAAATGGTTTGGATTCGCATTGGAACCGGTAGGCGGCGCTGGCAACGGGTCCTAGATTTTTATGTTTTCAGGGCCGGCTAACGTCCGTCGTGACCTCTAGTTTTATATAATTTTGAAATTAGTGCCAAGTAAAAAATAATGAGTTTCATGTATTATATTCCAAGACATATTTAAGATATAAGCTTCCCAAGTCTGTACTGATACGGAAGTTTTAGAATATCAAATTTTTATTTATTGCTGAAGCCCAGCAGACAGGCTTACGACCCAACTGTGATGTACAGTGGTGACCCTCGCCTATAGACATAAGCAATACCACAGGTGCTGCTATTGTGCTGTCGGCCTTGAAGGTGAAACTGGAACCTGGTCACTGATGCCGGAACATAACTCAAAGTTGTTATGGCGCCATACTCTAGGTGGCAAGCTCTCCTGTCAGGGCTGCGGAGAGGCTAGGTCATATACCTACCTAGCCCTGGCATAAAGCGGAGGACGGAACACCCAGGGGTTTTAGTGGGTATCTCTAACCGGGGGACGGATTTCCCTTGGCTAAATAAAAAGTGCTTCTTGGGACGCCCGACTGAAGTCATAACTTAATAACTAATATAAGTTTAACTTAGAGTGAGAGGAGGAGCGTGCCTTCCGCTGCCGTATGCGTGAGGGAAAGGGAAGCCAGACAGACTGGCACCGTAACGCGTTACGTAACGAAGCGGTTTACCCTCCCATAACAAGTTTATCACTTTTGAATAATCACTTCAAAAGTTATCACTTCAAAAAGGTGGTATGCTGTAACACTTTGGACAGTATTTATATATGTATACTAGCCGTTCCCGCCCGCTTCGCCCGGCGAATGACAAACAAACAAACAAATTGAGAAAACATGGAAAATATATAGCCTATAACCATCTACGATTAATTCCGCGTCGAATGGTTGTGGTTTCATGCTGATCGGTCCTGTAGTTTTCGAGTTTACCTCGAACAAAGAAAACAAACTTTACTTATATATATATATATATATAGATAACTAAATCTTAAAAAGTCAAGACCGAAAATAAAGTTCTTAAGTTGGTCAAAACTCCAAAAATTCTTGATGGAATTACAGTGACATCCAACACGTAGAAGCAAATAATGTAAGAAGTGAGAGAAATACAACATTTCTTTGCTAAGACACGGTCACAAAGCAATCTGAAATCTACATAAAAATAAAGACAAAGTCATGCAGCGTATTGAAAGAGCGTCCGTCTGTTGGGTTTGCATAATCCCGCACGCCCGAATCAACCGCCACAACGCAATCATACATTCCCTAGGCGAGATACGGTTGTAGCGTTCGTATACTTTACTATAGTAGCATTATTTTGTCCCTGCAGTTTGGGTCATAAATCAAGCTCGGCCTCAGCCCGGCTAAGGTAGTGAGCGTGTTGCGCGGGCGCATCGACACTATCGGTAAAACTCTTTCTTATCAAAGAAAGATTATCAATCTTATAAAATCATGATTATCTTTTTGGCTGTTAATTTTAAACTTAGATATAAGTATTTATATTTATTTTTAATATAACTTGTTACGTTCTAAACTTTTGTATTTATAGTTTTTTTTAACATAGATACCTAATTAATAATTTATTATAAGTCATTATTATTCTTATTTTAATAAATATGTTGTTGTATCTATTTTTTTTTTCATTTTTATAACTAACCCACAAAATGACAAAACTAAATACACTATCGATAACGCTTATCGACAACAATAATGCGCATCACTATGCCCGCCCATAAGGCCCGTGAGTGGAAAAGAGAGCGAAATACTCGCTTTATTTTATGACCCAAACTGCACGGACAAAATAATTCTACTATAGTTTTCTCTCTGTGTTAATGCTGTTGTTCTATTTTAGCGAACATGTAAGACTGATCAGCTCTTAAGACGGAACCACCACTGATTTGTTGCCCCAACTGTCACACACGACTAATTGGGAAGCACCACAATTTTGTGGTCAAATACAGATAATTGAAGTGAACGTTGAACTGATGCTTTCTTCCTCTAACTGCATAGAATTTGTATTAGAATAAAAGAATATAGATATAATTCTCTTGGTTTTGGCGCATTTTGGTAGCAGCTGGCAGCTTGTGGAAAAAACTAAAATTTGGTTCCTCAAAGAGGTTAAGAGGCTTTTTCATTGAAATTTTCATAGTAATGATTTCAAATCAAGTATAATTGATATCTATATATAATATCATACAATTATAAACATGCCGTGTCTGACATTGAAGCTATTTGAAAAAAAAAACAATACACAATACATGAATAGACTATATAAACGATGGAGAATATGATGCATTTTTTTGTCTGTTTGTCGGTTTGTTTGGGATTCACGTAAAAACTACTAGGCCGATTTCAACGCGGTTTTCGCTTTTTCTTAGACTTAAACTCTTCACTATTTTTTATCCTGGGAATATCGCGGGAATTTTTCTGGGAATGACTAGATAAGAAAAGATCAATTTCCAAATTGTTTTTTAAATGAAACTTCTTTAGGCGCTTGAGGATAAAATTTTTACGGATAAAACGCAATTCGTTTGAATGTTAGGTAGTTTTAATATTTACAAATAATATGTGGCATTTTAATTTGACACTCGTCATTTAATAATTGCAAGACTTAAAAATTAGTTTGCCAAAGAAGTTTGACTTCTGAAATGTGTACTTTGTACGCACGCATTTTTTTTACTGACCGATAGCAAATTTGATGTAATAAATGTGTGGTATTTTTTATCCCAGGAATCACGCGGGAGATTTCCCGAGAGCGGTTCGAAGTGCTTCGGATGCATACAAATTAACTTATACTTGAACAATTTTCTCTGAAACAATAGCTTAAATTTTTATACTGCGGCGATACTTTGTGTCCCGGGAATTTCGCGGGAATTTCATTTCAAGGGTGGACAAAATAGCGGACATATCCTAGTGTATAAACAATAAAATTAGAATTTACTCTTGATTAAATGACACAATGGCATCGTCAGTCTACATAACGTCAGTCAAGCATAGTACTGAACCAAGAATACAGCTTACTTCATCTAGTCTTTCTGTCGGTTTGCATAGACCGTTAATGTGGTGTAATTTGTTGAGAGTTACTGGGTCTAACCGTGCAGGAACGGAGAAAGCATACAATTTCCAGTCGTAAGAGGCGACAAAACAACCCATAGCCAGGTGGTGGGGTGTTCTTTACCCGTCTGGATGGCTTCCACCCCTGGTCTAGAGTATGCCGCCATAACAACCTTGAGTTGTGTTACGGCATAAGTAGCCAGATTCCATTACTCCTTTAGAGAGCGGCATCACATTGATATTACAAATGTCCATCTGCCTGTATGCTACACTGATGCAATGAAAAACACCTTGTTGGACCTGCGCTGTCTATGTCTAAATCGTTACGTATGCATTTGACCTTGACAAGAAACCAATTCGAGATCGGTCTTAAAATGTTCTCTGTCAACAAAGAACTAAACATTGTCATTTCACTTTTCCTTAAACATTTGCGGTATTACTTTTTGCACCTTTTCTTATCCTATTCGTTATATTATTTTCTCTAAGCCTACATGATTATTGTTTGCTCTCAGCTACTCAAACAATAAAGTGCAATAATTTTGTACGTGACTCGTGACCGAATTTGGGAGGCCTTCAATCGATAACCCACTATAGAAGTTCAGTAACATCTTTATCTATTTCCGACTTTGCTAACCGGTATAACCTGAACTGTGTGTAAGGTATTTGTAACGTAGGTAACAAGGGCTTAGTGAATATTAGGTCAAAATTCAAAACAATTATATGTGGTTCTGAAATTTTCTACTCGGTTTACGTATAGTTGGGAACTCCGTTTTGCAAAATCATGCTGTTTTGTGAGATGGTTAGTACCCTATTAGTCTATCATTTTAAATTGTAAGTGGGCGTCATATTTTATTAACCTCTATACTTACGACCGCTTGCATAACGATCGCCTTTAAACAAAATTAGTTAATCATATTAAACTGCCTAAATATTTGTGTGTGTTAGTATTGACAGTTCTTTAAACATATTTATCAACAAATTTTGCGTTGTGCAAGACGCTAATTGTAGTTAAGGGTGTTACGTTTTGTGTTTCTTAAATAAATTTAAGCAACCTTACGCAAGCGGCCCTTAAAGATTATCAAATCGTCAAATCTTCTATTCCGGAACTCAATTTTCCTTTACAATCTTCTATAGTCTATTGCTTTATTTTGTCATTATCCAGTATCTCTTTTTCTCTTATACTCTTTCCTATTCTTCACATATCGTCTGGATACATAGCTTATACATTAACATAAAATGAAATCACGATTACTAAACCAGAACAAGTCTTACCTTCGGATATTTTGGCAATGATACATGTTGCACTAAATTTTATGACAATTGATTTATTTCTATGACTAATAGGAAGGGACAAATATTTGTAAAAAATGATAATATCAAACCAGCAGTGTCTAACTACTGAACTTGTGATGGTAATGTCTATGGTGACAAGCATGGTGGTAACACCATGCTTATGGCTGATTTAGAATAGAATATACTTTGTTATACAATAAAATTAATGAAACATTACACAGAAACTGCTTAGAATTAAGTACAAATGGCGGTCTTATCGCTGACAGAAATCTCTTCCAGACTACCATGGGTTGGAGAGATATAGCACAAAAGCTAGGGCAGGATTTTAGTGCACAATCTGTATCTAAATTTATAGATTCTATCCATGCAGGAACGGTGAAAAAATACAATTTCCTGCGGCCGGGCGGCCTGTCGCAAGAGGCGACAAAACAACCCACAGCCAGGTGGTAGGGCATTTGTCCGACTGGATGGCTACCACCCCTGGTCTAATGTATGTCGTCATAACAACCTTGAGTTGTGTTCCGGCATTAGTGATCAGGTTCCAGTATATCTTAAGAGAGCAGCAGCGCATTTGTAGCACCTTTGGTGTTGCAAATGTCCATAGGCGATGGTAAATACTTACCATCAAGTGGGCCGTCTGCATGTCGGCTGAAGTCCTCCGAAAAAAAAAGATTTTCACGTTTGAAGTTTGCGCCGCTAGTCGCACATATAATATTGTTACGAGTTGCAGGACTCGAATTAAAAAGCCGTTGGAATTATTATAGAGTTTATTAAAACAATACAATCACGTATAACACAGGTAGAAATATAACTGAACACAATCAGTCCAAAAGTAATGCACGATTCAATAATACGCACAAAGTCCATCACTAAATAGATTACAGAATGTACACAAGTTTTACTCCGGTCGTGGTTATCGTATGACTGCTCTCTCGATTGGAGCATTGCTTTATACTGCACAAATAAAATATGTCTGCTCGGGCACGTGGACTTAATTTCCTAGAATCACACTTGGCTAATGACTACTATAAAAGATTACAATACACAAGGGGCTGTTTTTCCAAACACAAAGTAAACAAAAGAAGTCCAAATACCGAAAAGGTAATAAGGTGTCTACAGGTATGCAGGTGTGAATTTGTCATTTGTCGGCGTTCAGGTCGTAACAATATTTATTGGACGACTAGCTGACCCGGCAAACGTTGTTTTGCCATATAAACGATAACTTATGCCCGCGCCTTTGCCCGTGTGGTGCGGTTTTTTAACTATCCCACGGGAACTCTTTAATTTTTCGGGATCAAAAGTATCCTATATGTTGACCAGGGATATAAGCTACCACCATACAAAATTTCATGTAAATCGGTCTAGTCGTTTCGGAGATTAGCCGGTACAAACAGACAGACAAACAGAGAAACAAGAAATTAAAAAAAAAACAAAATTAGTTCTATATCACTTCTTACACCCCCCTGACTCCGTTTTTATCATTTTTTTAATTGTACAGAAATTCGACCACTACAATTTTATTATAAGTATAGATACTCTGATCGTTGTAGGTATAAAAGTTAAACACTACTACTGGTGGAAACTTATAATAAATCATTTTAACATGCAAATACTGTCTGTGTACATTTCAATCAAGAAATCGCTCTTTCGCGTTTTCACCGACTTAAATTTATATCTTATTTCAACCGATGTCCTTTAGAAACACGTTGAATGTCCTCGGCTACAAGGACGCGTCACCTGTTAAAAGCAAGATTGATGACGCGCCGATAAACGCGCTAATGTGGTCCCACCTTTATTATGTACTCAAAGGCCTGCGGATGGCATCAGAGAACGAAACGGTCATTAGTACATGTTTGCGGTTAATGGTCGAGTTTTAGATAAGATTTGGACATTTTCGGTCGAGTTTATTACTTACTACCGACCGCCAGCAACTTCGTCTGTGTTTGTTCTAAAAATTTGTAATATGGATATTAGGGTGGTCGTTAAAAATTAAATTTCTTGCGACACCCCCCCTACCTAAAAAGCTTCCTTTTAATGAAAAAACACTGAGATTTTTTTTATAATTTTTTCAAGTCAAGACATCACGTGCCTCAAGACGATTCAAGTTAAAACTAAAAATATAAGAAAAATTTAAAGGTAAGCTTGAATCACGAAGAATTTTAAACTTTTTCTGAAACTATAATTTGAAATTCATCACTGAGAATGATAATACGGAAGGTATTTCATTGTTAAAACTTTTCCAATCTTAAAATAATTATTACTTCTAAGTATGAAGAAGTTTCCTGAAAAAACATGATATTAACCAAAAATTAACTTGAATCGTCTTGAGGCACGTGTTGTCTTGACTTGAAAAAATTATAAAAAAAATCCCAGTGTTTTTTTCATTAAAAAAAAGCTTTTTAGGGGGCGTCGCAAGAAATTTAATTTTTAACGACCACCCTAATGGATATACTACCGATGACATCTGCCCTAAGATCATATATCTGTAAATCGCGCGCCTTTCAATAGCTCCGGGGGCGAAGAGGCCAAAGGCCCTGAATAAAAATGCGGAATGGCGGTGAAAGAGTGTAGCCACGTCGTTATTGTCCAACATTCAAAAATTTGCAAATCAAAATGGTATTCACGCTTGTCTTGTCGCCACGTTGCCTTTACCAAGCCTGGTATGACGATTCGAAGGTGCTGGATACCACTCGCGAATGAAGTTTGTGTGAATTAGGGCTGCGCACACGACACTGGTTTTTGCGGGAAGGTGAGAAATGCCACTGAGCGCGTCGCGGGGTGCAATATGCGTTTAATCAGCGCATGCAGGCGACCGCGGTGAGGTGCGGTGTGGGGCGGGGGTGAGAACAACCTGGAGCACGTTTGTCCACCTTTCTTTGAATTAGGGGAAATTACGAAGTGGCCCAAACAATAGATCTCATCACATAATCAAAAAATTAAAACATGCATGGAAACTAGCGCCGTCAAGGCAGGAAGGGGGCCGAAAATTATAAGTAGTTTTCATTCAGTGCACTTGAGATGGCGCTGTACAATACCATTGAATAATGACAAGGCGCTGACGGGATCTTGAGAGAACAATGTAAATGACAAGTGATGGTTATATTTGGTAAAAACAGGCTAGCAAGCACCGACAGACACAGATGGTGGTGTCTCAGACGCCGCTAATCATTATCACTCCAAGTGTGACTCCAAGTCCGCCAGGGATGCCAGAAGACATAGCCCACCTCTAGGAGGGACTAGTAGTGTTGCTGGGAAGATTCTTTCGCCGTTTCTTTACTCTCAACCATAACACTTTGCGAAACGGCAGTAATATAGTGTAGGTCGCCGCCAATTTCGGGCCACCGGGATTCTTCCTCTCGGGCTTTTTATTAATGTCACTCGCTTCCAATTAGCAAATTGTGTTGCCCTCTATTCGGCATCGTTTGATTCATCCCACTTTCATGGCAACTGTCCAGTTGAGGATAAGCGCTACCTACATTCTGATTTTTTGAGCTAAGTTTTATTAATGAAATATTCTCGCAGCCTGATAGGACATCTTAGTACTGCTAGAAAATCTTTTCTCCTTTTTAAATGTCTCGTTTAAACGCCACCCTAGGTTTAGGATAGCGTCATTCCACATCGTAAGCTCGTACAGAGCACAAGGCATTATAATGTTCCACTCGGTTTAATACTATATTGTAAACTCAAATTCCTTGTTGTTTTAAACATTAATTTTAATCGCGAGATAGCAGCAATCTGTGTCAACGAAATTCCACGGCATACCGTCCTTTCGACACGATAAAAAGTGCTCTCGTATGAATCGTGTAACAATCGATAACCGGCGTATTTTCTAATTCGATGTCATTATTTTGTATTTCGAATAATGGAAGTTATGAAATACACGGAAAAAAATGATGTTACTAATATTACGGAACGTATACAACCTTTAATTAAACTTGCAATGGATGTATGTATGTGAGTGAGGGTGGCATCTTGCAAGTTACAGTTGACCAACTTCCCGGTTTCCGATTAAGCTGAAATTCTGCACGCATATGTATATCGGGTGACAATGCAATAATATGGTACCATGGAGCTGATCTGATGATGGAGTCGGAAGGTGACCATAGAAACTCCTGTACTAAACAAGATAGACCCGTCGTGTTTGGGCTCGTTTTACTTGTCTTGGCTAGCACTATGCTGTTACATGATATCCAGGATCTCAAAAGCTTGTATTTAAAAACCTTTTTAAAAAGCTTATATTTTTGATTTATTCATTTAAACACGATTGATTAGACGAACGACAAAATGGATATTCTATGGAAAAATGTTCATATTCATTAAAAAAAAAATAACCAAAGTGAGCGAAAAATTGACAATAGATAATAACACGATTGTGTGTTTTTTTTGCATTTATTCATAAACTTAAATTGACTAGAATTATAAATATTGCTACAACTCAGGTCCCGACGAAAACAAAATCCACCTACATATTTCAAACAAAACACATTTATTACCCGTCAGCATTTGAACTAATAACATTTAGATTCTTTTATGGTCGTCTTCTTTTGTTTACATTGTGTTTAAAATTTATGATTAGAAAACATTGTTGTATTTTAATCTTTTATGGCAGTCATTAGCCAGGTATGTCGGATCAAGTCGACTTAGATACGGAGAAATTGCAGTTGTGCAGATAAAACGATGACTTATTGTAGGGGGGGGGTTAGTCAATCGAGCGATAACCACTAGCGAGGCAAGACGTGTGTACTACATCCGGGAATCTATTAGTGAAGGAATTTGCCCGTTTTATTGAATTACGACCTTCTGCATTACGTTTGGACTTGTTTTGTTCGGTTATAGTTGTATCTGTGCCTTACCTGTTTGTATAGTTCTAATAAACTCTATATTAATTCTAACAACATTTTAGTTTAAGTCTCGTGACTCGTAACAATATCAATGTTCGCTGTGAAGTTGATTAATTGTAATGAAACAGATATATGGTTCTACGCTGTTACGTGATGCTACACAAAACCATAGAACCATTACAACCATCGATCGGTAATCAAAACTAATAAAAAATCACAATGCAAATTTTTAATTTTGTAATTTACAATCAAATTTCAACCTTATTTTCTATAGCGAATAACTCAAATTTCAATGTAGTACATGAAGCATATCCCGCTAACAAATCAGGGATTAAGGACTGCAAATCCTGTCACTGACTTACTAACCTACATTCAGGTTAGAGGAGCATAAAACACCGTATACCGACAGATTTAATCCTCATTAAGAGGGTGTATGTATGGAATTACAGTAAATATAATGTACATTACAAAACTTTTACAGAGAAGGATTTGTGGCTTGTCACTCATGTTGTATTGGAACTCACGTATGTAATAGAGGACCGGACTATCAAGTCAACTGAGAACCTTTTTATGATATTATAGAATGTTGTCTCGTGGTAGTGTAATGATTAGTGCACGCGCCCTTGAATTGAAGGCCGCGGGTTCAATCCTGACCGGAACGCATGCACTTCTTAGTCAGTTGTCTGATCTAATGTGCATATTGTTACAATTACAACGGTGAAGGAAAACATCGTTATGCAACCTGCACATCGAGATAACCGATGTGTCAAACCTGCCAAGCCGCCTTGGACAAGCGTGGCGGGTATACCGTCCATTCCCCTACCGTGGGAGGCCCGAGCCCAGCAGTGGGACAGTTATTGGCTGATATTTTTATTTAATATTATAGTGTGTCAAAGAAGCAAGTGAGGTGTGTAAGAAAGGTTGTGGCGCTCTGTTGTTCGTGCCTACCCCGCAAGGGACCTGGCGTGAAGTTATGTATGTATGATAGAATGTTGCAGCTTCATAGGTTCTGTAGGGTACCTTCTATAAAAGTAGAAAAAAAAAATTTGAAGAAATAGCGACGTACTTACGTTGCTAACATGTATCTTAAAAATAAAAACATTTCGAGAATCTGTACGCCGCATTTTCAGCAAACAAGTTTTCCACTTAACTTCTTGCTGAATTTTATATGTAAATACGAATGAATGTAAACTATAAATTTCTAAACACAATATACGTACGTACACATTTTATAATGTACATTTCTAATGACAAATCACTTGCAAAGCGTTTTGCGATATCACTGAGAGTAATATATTCAGATGTAACACACCACAGTGGCTTCCATTTCCTGAAACTCGTATATTGTATGGCTTTGTGATTGCGATATGCAAACCGACAGAGCCTTATCGGTGGAGTGATTTGCGGTGTGTTTTGTCAGTTTCCAACATTGTTTTTTTAATCATTTAGACGAGTATATTATTAATATTTTATATTATACTGTTGCAAGCGGACACTAGTCCTTTGCAGGTGTCTTGTTCGTGTCGAAAAAAGCTTAAGTAATGCACTAGTCAATTTAAAAAAATGAGCGACCTTTTAAAATTCATATTTCGAACTGAAACGTTCAGTCACTTATTATTTTTTGGTCTATAAAATTATATCGTAAAGAGGAAAAAATTAAATAAATAAATCGGATTTTGGCTACTTTTGAAATCTGAGAAATTTGAAGCGACCCCTTACATTTTTTTGTGCTGTCCTTTGGCGGGAGTTCTTAAAACATCAAAAACTAACATTTTTCCACACAAGAGTCAAAAAAAATATAATAATTATTATTTAATATTAGCGGTTCCGGCAGATGATGTCCTGCTCTGAAAAAAAAATTTGGACTCGATTCCAGCGCCACCTACCGGTTCTAATTGTAAATCTAAAACCATCCGGGAACTCACTCAGACACAAAAAAAACAAAATCGGTCCATGTGATTAGGAGGATTCTAGAACCCGATCTCAGCGCCACCTACCGGTTCCAACGGGATAAAAAGCACCATTCGTCCGTCTCCGGTTCTAAGCGACCTCCCCCCCCCCCCAACAGTTAGCTAAATCGGTACAGCCGTTCTTCAGTTATAAATAGTGTAACTGTTGAAATAAACCTCCATCATTTCAACAAGAACCTTTTTAATAGGGTCTTCTATATTTAAATTGTATTATAATATAGTAGTGTCCTAATGTATGATTGTCAAGAGAGTATGGTGGAATAAAAACTCTGCTGGTATCCATAATGCCTTCTGTATTATTTCCCGGTCCATAACCAACAGTAACTAACACAACTTTCTTTTCTTTTCTTTTATATATATGCAGGGTACATTTTTTCAAGTGGGCCTATAGGGCCAAATCCTTAACAGCGAAACATACTCAAAGAAGTTCCGAGGGCGATTTTGATGGAAGCTAAAGTGGTATAATTAGATTTTTTTTAAATAAGTTATCGTGTCCAGGAATCGAATCGGCTGATTTTGAAAAAATATAACATTCTGTATTATTACACCAATCTGTAGCTTGCAAGGTTTTATTTTTTCCGAGCAGAACAACGTCTGCCGAGCCTAATATACCTATATATAATATTAACCCCTAAATGTCCCACAGCTGGTCTCAGGCTACCCATTATAGGGGGGAGCGGACAGTATACCCACTACGATTGTTCAAGGCGGCTTGGCAGGTTCGACACATCGGTTATCTCGATGTGCAGGTTGCATCACGATGTTTTCCTTCACCGTTGTTAGCACTTGGTAATTGTAATAATATGCACATTAGATCAGAAAACTGACTAAGCAGTGCATGCGTTCTGGTCAGGATCGAACCCGCGCCCTTTGAGTCTGGGACGCGTGCGCTAGCCATTACGCTATCACGATTTTTAATGCCGGGCCTGCTAGATTCTAATTCTAACAGAAGGTATAGATAGGCATATGCAGCGTTCAAACAACAAAGCATATTATGCCGAAGCGCTGCGGAAGGTCCAAGTAATATGAAACTTTCTGAATACACAGAGGCCTACACGGGTAGATAATATAAAATTTCGCACAAAACCCTTTCAATGGCGGAGAACTTTTGTTGACGCCTCTGAAAAGGATAAGGCGTGTTCACATCTCATCTCAATAACATATATTAGAACTTCGTAATCTATAGTCTTAGACCATTAATAGAAAGATGGAGTCTCCGAGTCTCAAAGTGAAGCTAGCAAAAGGATGCCGATTTTAAAAGATCATGCCGATCGAGCCGCAGTGCGTTAGGAGAACTCGGCATTATGTATGTGTATTTTTTACTTACTATTAATCTATGTATATCTATATTTTAAATATGTGCACTAAATACCGACACATTATTAGAAGTGTAAAATTATCTCCAGAAGATTGTGTCGAAGAAATCGCTGTTAGCGATAAGACCGCCGTTTGTACTAGTTATAAGGTTGTTAATTCATGTGTATTATTATTTTCTTTTGTGCAATAAAGAATATTCTTTTCTAATCTATTCTATTCTATTAAATTGAACTAGTATGGATAAAGGCAAAATAGTTTTCAATGGATACATTATTATTAACCACACAGATACAATCCATCTCTATAGTATAAATGTTTTGTTTATTTATTGCAGGAGTTCAGCAGACAGGCAGATGGCCCACTTGATAGAAAGCGGTTACCATCGCCTATGGAGAATTGCAACACCAAAGCTGCTATAAATACCCTGCTGCTCTCTTAAAGGAGACTGGGACCTGGTCACTAATGACGGAACACAACACTACACACAAGGCTATGGCGACATACTCTAGACGGGGTGGTCGTCATCTAATCGAGCAAATACTTTACCAAGTAGTACCTGGCTGTGGATTGTTTTCTCCCCTTTTACGAAAGGCCGCTCAGCCACAGATACACACACAAATTTTTAAAACATGCTTCACTTTATTTGACGTTTTTGTTCACGTAGGCTCCGTCTATACTTTTATGTCACCTGAATTTATGATATAATAAATCTGTAGAGGTTTATACAATGAATTTAAAATGGAGAAAAAGATCAAAGGTGCTCGGTCGGACCAGTAGATACCAATACTTTCGCTTCGCTTGTCTTGAAAACTACTTACATGAAAACTACTAAATGTATTTGAGTTAAACTTGACACAGCGATAGCTTTTATGCCGCGTTGTCTCTGATTGTTCTTATCTCGATAAATTTAGCGATATTTACTCTAAAGCAATTAAAAGGCCCTTACGGTTTACTGTACTTTATTCCAGCACACAACTTGTACATTGACAACACGAAATAATTTTAAAACTAATTTTCCAATGGAGGAGGCGAGCACAGTCCAGTATCCTACAGCGAGCAAAGTTTGACGGCCTCTGTAGTTGAGCAGGCTAGGCCTTTGCCGGCCTACCTCACTGCAACACAGAGGCTCCGGGTTCGATTCCTGGTATAGTAAATTTCGGAAAAGTATTTTCTCCGTTATTTACTATAGTCTGGGTATCTGGGATCGGTATATTACCATAACACAATCGTAACTTGCTTAATTTGGGGATATACAATATGCGTGTTTGTCTGCCGATTATTACTATTATTATTAAATTAAGTAACTCACTTCAGAGTACAAAATCGCCCAGCCTACAAACATTTAAGATTAATGCGTCGAGTAAGCCCGGTGACACGAGTTTGATTTTATGCATACATGAATTTAACCCGGGTGCACTCGCACATTCAAAATATTTTTGCATAACAGAAATCGAAGTGCCTACAACTTGTTTCGTAACTCTAACCTTGTATTCAAATGTTTAATTATCAAATCAATTAACGGAACAGATGCCACTATATAAAAGAGGTATATATGTAAATACTTTATTGTTCACCACATACACATAAAGTAAATCTTTACAGTAATTTCGTGTCAAGGCAGAAACAAAGGGCGGCCTTATCGCTTTAGAGCGATCTCTTCCAGACAACCCGGGCTGTGGATTGTATGAAAGGAATCAAAAGTGTATGACGGTGGTGTGCAAATAAAATATAAGTAATATATTAATTAACATAAATTTAGTACAATTCTTACAGGCGCTTAATACCATCTAATATATAAAATTCTCGTGTCACAGTTTTCGTTGCCATACTCCTCCGAAACGACTGGACCGATTCTCATGAAATGTTGTGTGCACATTGGGTAGATCTGAGAATCGGCCAACATCTATTTTTCATCCCCCTAAATGTTAGGGGTAGTCCACCCCTAAATTTTTTTTTTATTACCGGGGAGAACGTCGTCTGCCGGGACAGCTAATATTTTATATTATTTAAGAAAATAAAACAGATAAATATTTAAGAAATTCAATAGTTTGAATTCGAACTAGAAAGCAAAAAGCTTTTGTAAAACAAAACATATAGCGAGCAAAGTTTTACTTTCATTCAAATCTCTACCATTTGCCAGGTGGTAGGGAATTTGCCCGACTGGATTGCTACCCCTGCTATAAAGTTTGTCGCCACAACAACCTTGAGTCGTGTTCCGGCATTAGTGACCAGGTTCCAGTCTCCATGAAGAGAATAGCAGCACATTTGTGGCACTTTTGGTGTTGCAAATGTCCATAGGCGATGGAAACCGCTTTCCATCAAGTGGGCTATCTGCCTGTCTGCTGATATCAGGCAGTAAAAAAAATCGCTTTTATTTTTGAAAATATCTCTGTATAACTCGCCCTTATTATAAGGATATGTCATCCGTTCAAAGAAGCCGTTGTACATGGTGTAGAGTTACAACCCTGGAAAGACCCTTCGCGAGAAAGTGGAGCACGTTGACATATTATATCAATATTAAATTGTTTATATAGCTTTAGTGGAGGTAAAAATCTTCCAATTTATTTTATAGGACAGCCCAAAATATTTCCAACTAGTTCTATCCAGGTACTTTCTTGCCATGTCAGATAAAGATCGATTCAATTTTATAATTATTAAGAATTTATGTAAAGTATCATTAGCTAGTCATAAGTAGAGTTTTACATACGTTTTCAAGTATAAGCGGTGTAATGACAACCAGAATATACTAATTCACATTGAAGTTTTTTTCATGTCAACCAAAGTTAGCAAACTTTATGTTTGATAAGTTTAGTTATATTTCGGGCTACAATTCTATATATTGTTACAACTCAGGTCCCGAGAAAAAAAAAACAAAATCCACCTGCATATCTGAAACAAAGCAGATTTATTACCCGTCAGCATTTTAACTAATAACATTGAAATTCTTTTATGGTCGTCTTCTTTTGTTTATTTATTGGCATACGGGCCAATTGTTGTATTGTAATCATTTGCCAGGTGTTACGGATTTTAAAGTAAAAGCTGATTCTAGGAACTTCTATCCGTGTTGACGGGCGGACATATTGCATTCGTGAAGTATAAAACAATGACATGATGGAGGGGGCAGGCAGTTGAGCGAGAACCACGAGCGAAGGGAGACGTGTGTACTATATTTGAATTACGACCTTCTGCATTACGTTTGGATTTGTTGTATATTTGTACCTGTGTTATACGTGTTTGTATAGTTCTAATAAATTCTATAGTAATTCTAACGTCATTCTAAGCCGAGTCTCGCGACTCGTAAAAATATCATATTGACAACAGCCAAAGTACTGGTCATTGATTCTGAAGGTAATTAGCACGATGTTCGAGTTCTCTTGGAGACACACGGGCGCGCGCGCACACACACACACACACACGCGCTCGCATGCACGTACGCACGCACGCACGCACGCACACACGCACGCACACAGATAGACACACGCTATTATTCCGTGCAATTTGTACGTAGGTTTTTAGCCATGGAGAAGAGCACTGGCGACCTAGTAATACTACACTAGGTACTAGGCTTACACAAGTCATTTCTTGTTTCTATTTGTAACTTATTATGTAAGAATATAAACAAAGTTTGTATTCTATTTTATTAATGACTGCGACAAAATGCGACTTATTTATAGCGTCAAAAATAACGCGTTAACGATTACCTGCATTACTGTAGAGTTATTTGTCAATACTTAATGATATTAACAATATCTTGTGTCAAATAACGCATTAAACCCTTGGCTACGTCTGCGTGACACAGACACTAATATTAACATTATTCCAGGTCTAGCAGAAGCATAATAAAAACGGTTTCATCTAAATTATATATAGTTGTGTCCGCGACGTTGTCCGCGTGGAATTTGTTTTCAAAACCCCCCGATTTTGAAACATTCTTCATTGGTGCTCCGCTCCTATAGGTCTTAGCGTAATGACATAAAGCATATAGCCTTCCTCGATAAATAGGATATCTAACACTGAAAGAATTTTTCAACCACCATTTTTGGACCAGTAGTTCCAGAGATTAGCGCGTTCAATCAAACAAACAAACAAATTCTTCAGCTCAACATATTAGTATATAAGATATAACCTGTAATTGTAGCACTCACATAAAATAACATCATAATTAACTTAAAGAGCAATTTGTGATGGTTCTGGCCGTGGCCAGGTGGAAGGATTGTAAGGGTACCAGGAAAATGATGGAACTTACTTGGAATAAAGGGCTGAAGCGATGTGCTGATATGATGTTGAGGTGACGTGGTGATGATGAGACGCGGTGAATTCTCTTCTTACAACTTGTAGTAATTAATGGGGTTGGTGATATTTTGAGTTGGTGGTGTATATGCATTATGGCGGAACTGAGCTGATTATTAAGAGGGCTGGAGTAGTGTGTGCTGATGTCTTGTTATAACAATGGATTCACATTCACATATCACTTGTTTACATAGTCCAGATTGTCATAGTTCAGGAAACTTGTAGCGTAATTGAATAATAGCGCGCGGCGCCGGTGATGAGCCGACCCGCACTCTCGTTTAGAGATGCGGGCGCGCGTGGATGCTTGCCGTGGACACACACACATAAAAGCACACGTCGCGGCAATTGGCGCGAACAGTGATATTCACACGCGCCCAGCAGTGGAACATTTAAAGGCTGTTAAAATAAACTTTGAATGGAAACGTCGCTACTTATATATAATGAACCATTATATTATGTCTTTGCGTGTAGCAGCAGATAATGACAAAGTTATAAGTTTAAGCACTTTTATTTTAATTGAAATAAGGTGAATTGAATTTTTAGATGCTAATGCACTCGTGCCTCATATTAAGGCTTTTACCAATAACACAGTTTGTCCAATGTGCATCCTAATTAATGTTATAAATGCAAACTAATTAACTCTGTTGGCTCAGCGACCCAGATGAGTCTTGGCCTCCAACACGAGAGCACACCACTTTCCTATGTCCTGCGAAGTGTCTTGCCAGTTGTGGACTTGCAGTGCGGTGAGGTTAGCTTCCACTATATCCTTCCAACGATACTTGGGACGATTAACCGGTCGCCGATCAACTGGTCGTCCCAAGTATGCTTTCTTCACTCACCGATCTTCCTCTATCCGCTCTACATGATCGAGCCAGCGGAGACGGTGAGATTTTATCTCCCCAATTATGTTGGGCTTGGCCATGAGGTCTTCTATCGCGGAGTTGGTTCGGACCCTCCAGCTGCCCTCATCTTTTATTGTTGGGCCCAAGATTTTTCTGCGAACCTTCCTATCTAGCGTGTAGATACGCGGAAAGGACGGAAAGGGAAGCATATAAGGTGCCTAATCATCAACTCTCTGTCCCCAAATTTTTTTGTTAATGCGAACGAAGCCCCGGGTGGAAGCTATTTACCTTACAAATTAGAAAGTTGTGTTCTAAACAACAAAATGTTTCTTGTATATCCTTTGATTAATTAGTACTTTAGAACTTTATCCTAATTTTGACTTTAATCTATTTAATCTAGCCTGAACCAAAATCAGCTTTGTTCAAAGTTTCGTAATGTTGTACTGTGGTCGTTGTAATGAAATATTGGGTTTGATTAAAGTGAGTTACGCTTAATTACTGCTAACTCATAATGTCCCCGTTATTAGCGATAAGGGGTAGTACTAGATAACTTTATTTACTATGTAGTTTATATTTTATTTTCCCCTTAACATGGTCAGTGATCATATGTAGCTATTTCATGTCATATGTTGTCAAAAATATTGCTACGACTGTTCTTTTTTATTTTTCTTGCAGGAGTTCAACAGACAGGCAGGCGGTCCACTTGATGGAAAGCAGTTACCATCACCTATGGACATTTGCAACATCAAATGTGCTATAAATGCGCCGCTGCTCTATTAAGGGAGACACCTGAGTTAATGCCGGAACACAACTAAAGGTTGTTATGGCGATATACTTTAGACCAGGGGTGATAGCCATCCAGTCGGGCAAATGCCCAACCACCTGCCTGTGGGTTGTTTTGTCGCCTCTTACGACAGGCCGCCCGGCCGCAGTAAATTGTATTCTTTCTCCGTTCCTACACGGACAACTGATGTACGTTATATATAAGTTAAATATATAAGTTAAAATCCCTATACTCCGTAACCAACCAAGTGATTTATTGTTACCCTTTTTATTTAAATTATGTGTAATTCATTTAATTGTTCACTGTCACTCATTTATGTTAATTCTCTAGTGTTGAAATTTAACCATCAATTGTTAATCGTTAATCACTTTGGGTTTACGGTCGGCCTTCAAAAAGACATCATAAACTATTTCTTTTGTTCCTATTTCGCTGTAAGTTCTTAGAAATTATGTTGTTTTATGTTTATTGGGGAGTTCATTTTTGTGTGCGAATATATAAAATCGGTCCGTTGAAACAGAGTTGGTTGAGTTTCAACTGCAATTGAAGCGTTATATGTTATTTCCATTTTCTGCCTTACTGTTTGTACTAGTTGTATTTTTTGTAATTGAATAACGTGTGTATACTTCTGATAAATTATGTGATTTTCTGAAACGACATTTTAGTTCCTATCCCTGACAGAAACAATATGTTTAAAAGTTCCAGCAAGATTATTTCGAAATCCAATACAATTCTCCGTTCATCCGTATATTTAGTGTTATTTTAATCGTGTGTTGATTAACTTTTCAACCGCTGCACAGGATATAAATTTCTTCAGGGACCTTAATAATTTTGTTTTAGTCGCATTGCGTTATCTGTTTTTCATAGCGACAAGGTCGAAGTTTAAGATTAAAGCACATTAATTAGTAAAATATTTTTTTCGTGTAGCATATTTTTGGACCTATTTTAACAAGAAATACTCTAGGAATACCTATCCTCTCTTTATAGATCTTTACTAAGAGTCTTTAGTATTATAGTACATTGATTCTCAAGCTTTTATACCTTGACCCTCACCACTTGATTATCACTGCTTGAAGTTGCTGCTGCTGCTTTTTGAAGTTTCACGCTGACATGGCGATGGGTTTGATGCATAATTTGAGATGCGACATTAACAATGCTTAATGACGTTGAATATTAAAAGTTAACGTATGTATTATATAAACACTTATTTGGTTATGCGTTAAAGAGTTAATTTTTAATGCATTCAATTACCTAAATAAATAAATCTTTACCACTGAGATAAATTAAGCCACTTTATGAGAGAATACATTTTTAAATACCAAATCAGAACAGACACAGTTTAACCTAAAACCTGGTAATAATAATGCGAAAAAATTATAAATTACTAGCTGTCCCGACAGACGTTGTCCTGCCTTGAAGAAATAAAATTTTGAACCCGATTGCAGAGCCACCTACTGGATCCAATTGTGAGATAAAAACTATCCTATCTTTTAAGTTGGATCAAACTGCACACGGTGTGCAAATTTGATTGAAATCGGTTGAGTAGTTTAGGAGTCCATCGCGGACAAACATCGTGACACGAGATTTATATTTATAAACTAGCGGCCCCAGCAGACGTTGTCCTGCTCCGAAAAAATATGACCCGATCCCAGCGCCACCTACCGGTTCCAATTGTGGATTTAAACAATCCGGGGACCCACTCAAACACACAAAAACAAAATCACTCCCCGTTGTTAAGAGGATTCTAGAACCCGATCTCAGCGCCACCTACCGGTTCCAACGGTATAAAAACTATCCTATCTTTCAAGTTGGATCAAACTGCACACGGTGTGCAAATTTGATTAAAATCGGTTGAGTAGTTTAGGAGTCCATCGCGGACAAACATCGTGACAGGAGATTTATAAATATAAGATTATAATATTAACCAATATCCAGGATTTTTACACGTAAATAAAAATTAAGATAATTAGTATGCGAACTATATATTAATTATAGAACTGGAATACCATCTATTATAGTGTCAAGATACTTTATCTTAAAAATAAATGTGCCCAACAGCTGTACAAAGTTTCGATTCATTTAAAAGACCATTACGTAAGCATATAAATAATAATAATAGGAAGTAATCAAGAAATAATAGCTTACCGGTGTCTACTTCGCTGGGCACTATTCGAGATGAGCCAAAATATATTACTTTACCACCTATCCTTAAGAGGAGTTTATGGGTAAGATTTTCACTAATCAGATTCTGAGCAGTTATTTAAAATTTAACAAACGATGATAAGTAAGGCACACAATTGCTTATGAGAAAAAAGAACTCCTTTCTTAAGTCCATGTCTATCACAGAGATTTTTTGATGCTGGGACTTATTTATTGTTTACTCAGTGCACGCCGATAAAAGGCACCAGCCTGTTTTTCTCAAAAAAAAATTATTAAAAAAATTATATATACCTAGTCAAATATAGCATATACCACTCAATAATAATTTACCTTTCTATTGGTGTGCAAATTTTCAACATCGGTTTAATAGTTCAAGAGATTACTTCTTACAAACAAACTTTACCTCTTTTATTATAAAGAATCGAAAATAAAAATATGAATTTGTATATTAGTACTTAATTTCATAATAATTCGTGAAAAATACAAAATTGTATGAATAGTGGGCCGGTCACGTTTGCCGCAGGACCGATGGCCGATGGAGCACACGAGTCCTGAAGTGGAGACCGCGTCTCTGTAAACGTAGTATCGGACGCCCTCCAGCCCGATGGACTGACGAACCGTGTAAGGTCGCCGGTAGGCTGGCTGAGGAAATCGGAGGACATCCCTGTCCTCCGATTTCCTCCTCCTCCCGGAGTAGCGCCGTCTTGGGGAGGCCTACGTCCAGCAGTGGACTGCGAATGGCTGACGACCTATGAATACTAAGATTAAATATTGTGATCTTGTTATTTCCATTTGGAATAATGTAGTTATAGACCGTTTCACACAGGTGTAGCGATGGGTTAACGCGTTATTCGTTACGCGATACTCGTATTATTATTAATTGTTAATGATGTTAAATATTGACAGATAACGTGTATAGGGGAAAGCAGGTAGGATTCGTACACAGGGAGCATTCGTACAGTGGAGATATCTCCCCCATTATGCAACATTGAAATGTTTGCATTTGTGTGCGTGATTGCCGTTTGTAGGATACGGGTACCTGCGGGATGGGGCCACAATACGGCCATTGGCTTCGATGATGTAAGTCGATACGTGAATTCGCTCTGCGTAAGTATTTTTCGTTGTCATCTTTTAATTCGCTTGGCTGGTATAAGTAATGCTCAAATTATAAAAAGGATTTATTATAGTTTATGCTTTAAAATATTACTTTAATATTTAAATAGATATTTTAGCTCAACTATAACGGTTATGTTTATTTCAAATTAATTTGTTGAATTATCTGGATGGGGTACCTTCGTGCAGTAACATGTGGGGTAGATTCGTACTGTACGAATCCTCCTCTAGTATAATAGGTACCGGTAGATATTGTACCTATGGGCAATTTTGTTCTAATTTCACGATAAATACAACTCGAATTTATGTTTTAAGTCTCTGCAAAAAATATATTTAGTTGTTAGCACTTTGCTTTATGCGGATGATGCCGTGCTTTTAGCCTAATCGCCATCAGAACTGCAAACACTAGTTACAATGATGAAAGATGACTGTCATGCGAGAGGCTTATATTTGAATGCAAAGAAAACAATGGTTATGGTGTTTGAAAGAGAAGAAACCAGAACGAATGCAAGGATAATGGTCGATGATGTTATGCTGCAACAAGTGAATGAGTTTGTATATCTTGGATGTGCTTTAAGCAGGGATGGAAGGTACAGCGCTGACATAGAAAGAAGAGTAAATTTGAGGAATAGTATGAATGGAGCTTTAGGTAAACTTCTAGGCGCTAAGAAACTCAGCCAGAAAGCCCAGCTTGCCATACACTACGCAGTGCTGGTACCATGTATGACAAGAGCTATGAATGCCAAAGAAGCAAATGAGGTGTGTAGGAATAAGCCTAAATGGCGCTCTGTTGTTCGTGCCTACCCCGCAAGGCGTAACTGGCGTGAAGTTATGTTTGTTTTTTGATTTGATTATGTAGTTATGTTGATTTTTAGTTCTTTAATAATGGAAAAAATATTATGTTATATGAATATTTTCAGGACTTATTTTTAAGTATTAAAGTACTTAAAACAATATTTTTGATCATTACTAGATGAAGATCATTAGTTTCATAATTATTAGAGAAGAAAAAAATACATTTGTGTTCTTTTCGTTACATAGGGACTCTGAATACAATAATTACTAGTTTACTATATGACGGCTGACGCTGTTTTAACTTTGACCTCATTAAAGGACTTTACTACATTGAATAAATGGCATTTTCTTTGATTGTACGGAGGTTCCCCACTATGTACGAATGTGCCCCACGCTATGCACGAAGCTACCCCATGCATGGGGTGCTTTCGCGCGTTTTCAATTTTTTAGGAAAACGGGCGTAACTTCTCCGTGTTGCTTTATATGAAAACTGCACTTCCATAATATTAAAGCCAGATAAATGGGTAATTACCGCTATTAAAATAATTTTGTAATAGCTAGTAGTTTCTTTTTATAAGGCTCAGAACAAAAACGTACGAATCCTACCTGCTTTCCCCTATATATATATACACTAATGTAGGTACTTTTTGAGGTTATTATTTTTAACGCTATAAATAAGGTGCCTTTTGCCGAAGTCAAAAACTTTAGTAATATCCTAGATGAACCCCGAGTGTGAAACTAATTACACAATATCAAATGAATTATTACTTTAAAAGCATTTGAGGGTCCATAGACCACTTTGGGAATCATTAGCCAGACCCTCAGTCTAAATTACAGTGCAGGGTAACATTCTTTGACTATAAGGGGTATATAGACCTTTTAAAGTTTAATTTTGTATTTACTTAATTACTTGTCTGTGAAAGGGTTTTAGATGAGGGTCTCTAAAAGCGGTTTCAGTGAAAAACTCTAATTAGAAATCTAAAAGCATAATTTCAGCTATAGGTTCTTCGGAGACTGGTTGCTGCAGAGACATGAGGCAGGTAAGAGGACAATATTAACTTCCCTTCTCGAAAATTTAATAGGGTTATTCAAAACTCGTCTCCAAGTTTTTAACCACTTCAAAAAGAGAAGTATGTCCAGTTCTTATCTACATTTTGTACTTTAAATCTAGGGCATTCATGTATCAACGACATCACAAGTGTCAGTTTCATTTTTTACAAAACGAGATGGCGCCACAGTCGAATTACATCGCGGTATGGTTCGCTGATGTGGACATCATTATACTGGTTACGTTATTCGCAATAACTGGTCTGCGTTCTCCCGGATGTTTTATTTGAAACTCCCTGGCTTTGACACCTTTGAACAAGTGTTACAGAATTAAAACAGGAAAAGAACGTAAACTGTTGTTTTAGTGACAATTGAATCTGAATCAACTAATTGTTATGTAAATAAATAATTTATTACCTCAGTGTTTGATAAAGAAAGTTTTAGTATAAGTCATATCCAAAGTCGCTGATTTATATACATTCTAACCACTTTAAACCACGCTTGGGAAAATTTCCGTGGGATTCCCAGGGCACAAAGTATTACGATATTTAAAAAAAATTGTGTGTGCTAGTGTACACACGTAAGAAGTGAAACTTCTTTATGACCTTAATAAAGATAAAGAAGTTTCACTTCAAAAAATAATGTACCGCGTCAAAAATCGTGTAAAAATAAATAAGCTAAGTTTTATGCGTCCTAACAACTTCAATCCGCTCGTTTCTCGATTCTTGGTGTAATGTTTTTTTTATGTATGTTCGGATGTTCTTTTTGTTTCTAAATCGATGTTATAATTGTTTTTGCGTTGAATTCAGCACAGCTTCCAGATAGTTTCACATAAATTTTATTATTATTGAATAATATATACGTAACTTAAAAGTGAAAAATAAAAAAAACTAGCAAAAATGAAATCTACTTCAAGAGTAACTAAATAGCTTTAAATAAGTAACTAGATAGCTTAAGTAACTAACTGTCTGCAACATCTTGAAGTGCATCAAAGAAAACATAGAAAATAACAACAAATTTGCAAAATGCACCACCTTCAAGTTGTAGAAAACACTATTCTAAACTTTTTAGTTACTCTTGAAATCGATTTCTTTTTGACAGATAACTTTTAGCTTTTTTACCTGACAGACGTTGTCCTGCCCTTAAAAAATAAAAATCTCGAACCCGAACTCGGCGCCATCTACGCGGACAATACAAATATTATCTTATCTGAGGAACTTGCTGGTCTGATTTGAAAAATTCTTTCAGTGTCAGATAGCCCATTTATAGTAGCGGAGCACCAATGAAGAATGATTCAAAATCGAGATTTTTGAACTTTTTTTTACTATTCCACGCAGCCGAATTCTCAGGCAAAACCAGTATTATATATATGGATCACTAGTTTTATAACATCTAATTTACTATCGATAAGTGCAAAAATCGTACCAATTTTTTTTTTTTAGTTTGGCTATTTCACGTCATTCCCAGAAAAATTGTCGCGGGACTCCCCGGATAAAAACTAGCACAGTTTTTAGTTCTAAAAATTCGCTGTCAATCAGCGAAAACCGCATCGAAGTCGGCGCAGTATTTTTTACTTGAAACCCGAACAAATAGACAAGATATCTAAAAAATGCATCGTATTCTCCATCGTTTATATAGTGTATTCCAGTTGGGGTTTTAAATAGCTTCAATGCACAGACACGGCATGTTGAGAATCATATAATATTATACATTAATATACGTAACAGAAAAAATATATTATTATAATTTTTTAAATCCCTTGAACCCAAATCAAATTACCTTTATTGAAAGGATAATAAGAACCCGAATGGAAAAGGAGTAAGAAACAATAAATGACACGAGTATTTTATTAAATCCCAATGGGATACGAACTGATACTCTTAACGGGGAAGTGACAGGTACAATTCGCACTGCTTTGGAAGTAAAGCTTGGCACACATGTGATTGACGAAGCATATGTGGCGATTTAGGGTTACAGATAATTATAGTCACCCAACAGTTAATAAGACGAATGAACAAGCTGTTAAGGCTTTGGCCTTACCGCGAAAAAAAACACGCAGATTGTCATTGACAGTGACGTTTTGTAATGAATGTCTTTGGCGTTTCCTGCCCTTCTCTCTTCCCGCGCCCGCGCTGATATTGACACTCCGCTGCCCGCTCCCGCAAATTTAAATTAATATAAAATGATAATATAAAGTGCTATTTTCCGTAATCAAATCTAATCCAGTGTGTTTGTATGTGGTGTTAATTTATCTTGTAAGAAGAAAGAACACGAGCCGGCCCAAGAAGATTGCAGCACACAAATCAAGTAAGTCATGCAAATGCTTTTCCCAATCGAAAGAAAAACCAGTTACCTACAGTCCATTTCGTTTTTCATAACAAAAGCCATTACTCTTATATACACAAAGGTTTTAAAGACCGTTTCTCTTGCACACCTTTGAGATTCTTAATGAACTCCCAGCAGATGTTCTTCCTGAGAATTGCCATATGGGATTTTAAGAAAAAGTGTCATTACCGGCAGTTCGTTGATAGCATCATCCAGGGTCTTCTTACTCGTTATTTGTAATAACCTCTTTACCCCGGCTGAAACTCAGTGGGCAAATACCCACCGGTAATTGGTTTGGAGCACCTGGAGTCTTCTCCGCATGGCGATGGCTTCTCAGCAGCTCTCGTTGGCCAATCTGTGGGGTGCGGTGGCCTTCGCGGGCTTTCCACTGGCTACTTCCGCGGCTTAGTTGGCCATTTATTGGCGTTCGGTGGCCATCTCGGGATTTGGGTGACCATCTGTGGCTTCTGGTGGCCTGTCAGCAGCTTTATAGATTTTGGGATTTTACGTCATCGCCTTGATTAGACGAGCATATCAGATCACGAGGAGTCGGTAGCTAGGTGCAATCCTGTGGAGTGACGTTTGGCTGCCGTTGTCAGCGCGGTAATTGATAGCCTTTGGGTTAGCAAATTTCCATAGGCGACGGTAATGGATGTCCATCAGCCGTATCGTCAGCCAATCTGCTGCATTTCAATAATAAAAAAAACGACGCGTGATCCACGATCACCAGGTGGTCTGAGATTGGTACTAAGTCTGTACGTGAATCAGTTCGAGCAGCGAGTTGTTCCCGAGTGGCTCACTCGTAGTCTGCGCGTGGACTGCTTGCGTCACTGGAACTTTCACTTACCGTTCGAAAAAGGTATTTTTTTAACGCAGCTTAACATATGTTGTATATCCTCAAGCTGAGCAATTTACGCTCGTGTTATGGGTAATATACAACGAATCAACTCTGGGGCTGATTGAGACACCCAGAACAAAATAAATCAACGCTGGAGAAAGACCAGCGCTGGTTTTAACAGAATGGACTTACGCTAAGATTGATGCCCTTTTTATGATAAGATTATGTTACTTTAGTTTTTAAAGTTAGCCATTTATACGGTAAGTTGTCGTAAATAATTTTTTCTTCTTTCCAAATAATGGGAAATTCTATCACGAAATTTATCATGGTGGGAATTGAACCCGGAATCTTTGAGTGACAGTGCGTCGGCAAAGGATCACTGCCCTCAACCACAGAGGCCAAATAGTTCAAGGCTAACCATTTCACGTCTGTATTCTGTGAGGGCGTGATATCAAACATATCCAGCTGGTTTAAAACAACGAAAAGGGAAATACAAAATTCATGCCTTGAATTTTTTAATAAAGGTTCATATAAGTCCGGAAATATCGAACAACAAAACACCGCCTTAGTCTTTATTACATACTGGTAAAATAAAGCCAATTTCTTTTTAATTTTTAAAACATTTTCGACGTATTTGCGCACAGTATTAAGTACTAACAAACACACCTGCTCGCTACGAATACAAACTCATGAAAACGATTGTTAAACAGAATATTTTAATATTAAAACGACAAATACTAGAGACAATGCAAATATTCAAGCTTATACAGCTAGATGCTGTCATGACGACAGTAAAATTATGATACGATAATAGTTTCTCTTTGTATTTTTATTTTATTTTTTATTGCAGTTTATTGAGTTCAGCAGACAGGCAGATGGCCCATTGGATGGAAAGTGGTTACCATCGCCTATGAATATTTGCAACACAAAGGTGCTACAAATGCGCTACTGCATCCTTAAGGGAGACTGGAACCTGGTCACTAATGCCGAAACAGAACTCAAGGTTGCTATGGCGACATATCTCAGACCAGGGGTGGTAGCCATCCAGTCGGACAAATACCCTGCCACCTGGCTGTGGGTTGTTTTGTTGCCTCTTACGACAGGCCGCCCGGCCGCAGGAAATTGTATTCTTTCTCCGTTCCTGCACGGATAAATTGTAATTGTATTGTGTAGTATGTATAATTGTATATATAATGTTTGTGTAGAATATATATACATTGTTATACGTTAGAAGATCATTTCCGTACATTATAAACAGGATTTCTGCATTGAGTTACAGACAAAACATCTTAAAATTGCATTTTCGGAATTCCGGGTGTGAATTACTGCCCTTGATATTTTTCACATTTTAGTTTTGACATTACAAACAGACACTTCAATACTATTTATCTGCATGGATTATAACTTTATACGTGTAAATTGGTATTTTATAAATCCAGACGACTTATGTATGTATTAAATTGATAAATTAGTGTAAGTACGTAAATTTAAATTGTACAGTCCTATCTTTTTTCTGCTCCACATACATTGCCAGATTAGTTAAAAATTTTGTTCAGCTAGGTTGCCCAGAAGATATCGCTTTAGCGATACGGCTGACTGTTGTTTTCCCAAGGAGTATTATAATTATGCATTTTGTTTTTTATAATTGTTTACTATGGTATAATAAAGTGTCATGTAATCTAATCTATTTTAATCAACTAAAGACACGATTTAACTTGTAATATAAAAGAAGATATAGAATGTGGGAATGATGTTTCTTGAACGCGCAATGTGATTAATGTAATGTGGTTTCTGAATGAGCCCATAGTGTAAAAGAGATGACATGTGAATGAAGAGAGAAGAGAGAGACGACGAATGGACGATCTACGCACGACGCGAAATCGCTTTTTTAAATTTAACTTTATTTAAAAAGTTCGGTGTTAATGTTTGTAGTATATTCCTACGACAATAAATGCACGCGCATCGCTGAAACACGCAGTATTGTTTTACTTGCTTACATATATTATACATGTGTATCAAAAGATCTATACAGAGACACATCTACATTTTACATCCTATCTAATATTAAAAATTCGAATGTGTTTGTATGTTACGTTTACATGAGATATCTACTCAACCGATCATCATGAAATTTTTCATACATTTGTCAGGGGTATTAAAAAGGACGTACAATACACTTTATCCAGAAAAAGTGGTACTATTACTGACAGATAATAAAGCCAAATAGAAGACGCTTCAGACGCATTTTTTGTCTCTGTCGTTACATTTCACTAATAAATACGTCATAACCGTGTTTTCATGACGAAGTTTTTTAGGTTGCCCTGACCATTGAAAGAATAGAATAGAAAACACTTTATTGTTCACCACATACACATAAAATAAACAATTAGAGTAGTTACAATAAACAGTAAAAATAGGAGCAATAGGCGGGATTATCGTTTTAGAGCCACAATAATAATTACACTATTGACACTGGCGGTGTGTTTGTTGTGATTGTCTAATGTACCTTTCATCCGGAAAAGGTACTGTTCCGAGATAACAAAAAAGCTGAATTAATGTTATTAACGTTGTAGGGCAGTTATACGTGTCGTCCATGCGGGTTTCCTATCGTGGTAGAGAAGGCAAAAATGAGAGCACTCTTGTAATAATTTATTCCTTATTTCGTACACCAATGGGCACTGCGGAGTACCGGCGCGGACTGACTCGATATAAGTAATGGACGGAAAATGGGAAAGATCATACCACTCGATACAGTTATGTGTTGTTGTTGGGAATACAGATATCAAACGCCGGCTTTCGATTGTTACGCGATACATACAATCACTTTTTTAACAGACTTCGAAAAAAGGAGGAGGTTCTCAATTCGTCGGGATCTTTTATTTGTTGCTTTTTTATGTATGTTCGCCGATTCCGTGATTTATGATCCGATTTACGTGATTCTTTTTTTGTTCGACGCGGAATAGCTGCCATGTGGTCCCCTAAAAATTTGACATAGTTTGGCCCAGTAGTTTTCATTTTACCAACATTTTTTTGTTCCCGGTTCTTGGGACCTATATTTTTAAAAGCGCGGCACCATTCGTATGTCCACCCATACATAGCTAGACACTAAAAAGTAACAAATAAAAAATAAAAACTTCGTTTAAAAAAACCGACTTCAAAAACTAAAAAACTAAAATAACTTATTTCTAAAGTATATTATGTATTATAAATAATATATATATAAATAATATATTATGTAAAACATCTTGAAGTCGGTGCAAAGTAAAACATAAAAATTACTATATTTTGAAAATTACTAAGCATCGGCTTTAAGATGTTTTAGAAAATATATATTAATAGCTTTAGAAATAAGTTATTTTATACATTTTAGTTTTTTAGTTCTTGAAGTCGGTTTTTTTAAACGAAGTTTTTTTTTATCGCGTCGAAAAGCGGGTATATCGGTGATTTGCCTTCAAGACGCACGGTAACTGCTCTCGCGCAATATATTTCATATTAAATTATATATTGAAAATATTTGATAAATACCAGTGAGTTGAACATTAAAATAGTTAATCTACCCAGTGAACAAGTGGTTGTGACGAAATAGGACGAGATGGGGGTGTATTTGGACAGACATTTAACCATCCCCCCGTAGTGTTCCCTTGTAGTAGTAGTTTCGTAGGATATTTTACATATTTACTCTCAAGGGGTGCCCCTCCCTTAAAATACTGACAGATTAGTCTTCCCCCTTGTTCCTGCTTCCGCCACCGCCGGCTGGAGTACCAGGTAAGTACCTAGCACTTAACTACTAAAAATTACCTTGTGGGTTTGTACCGTCGGGTTACCGATCTCGCCATTTATGTACAGTTGTATTTACATAACCATATGGGTACGTGTGTCCCTACAAACGTGATGAAAGCTGTGCAAAAAGTAGTTAAATTATAAAATAACGAAAGCCTTCTTATTAAGGAAGCCTTGGGTAGAGATATTTATGTGAATTTAATCCCAACAAAATGAAGAGAAAAATTTATAATATATACCTGTCTTTGAAAACATACTCATAGACTCATGTTGACAGTATTTATCAATCTTCCGCCTGTGTGTGTACTCCAGGGCTTATTCCTTTGGTTCCCGTGTTTTCTTTAGAGAAAATAAAGCCATTTTCTTTTCTTCGCTTGAAGGCAAAATAATTATTTAGGAGCGGCTCAGACACGTACATATTTTTGTTTGTTTATTTGAAATTGTTTTACAAATAAGGCATTAATATAAAAAAAATTAGGCAAGTTTTAAATTTGTCATTTTTATATAAAAAAATTGTATACTTATATGTGAGTAAAGATCTATCTTTAGATATACTAAAACATTCTTTATTCATGCAGAATTTGAAAAGAATACTAATTTTATGTATATATATATATTATAGTTATATATTTATTATTAAAATGTAAGTAATCGTACAATAATTATGTATACCACCTTCGCCACAAACGTTATGAACCGTTTTATTGTTGAAATTAAATTGTAAATTCTTATTAAATTACATACATACATGCATAACTTCACGCCAGGTCCCTTGCGGGGTAGGCACGAACAACAGAGTGCCATACAGGCTTATTCTTACACACCTCACTTGCTTCTTTGACATTCATAGCTCTTGTCATGCACGCTCGTCTATTCTTAAGGCTCCTGATATCACCTTCTGCTAATACACGATCAATTTGATCATAGAAGGTGTGTCGTGGCCTTCCGCAATTCTGCACCCATCCACTTTTGCATTGTATATCTGTTTAGTCATTCTTTCATTATACATTCTTTCCACATGCCCGAACCACCGGAGCATTCCTTTCCTTGCCTTTACCCCGACACTATCTTTCTGACCAACTCTCTATTAAATTAATTATAAAAACCACAGCTTCTACAATTTGCAATTAAATTTTGTTTTGGATTAAGAGTTGTGAATATTTATTTTAAGGCTTTTCTGCGAATATACAAGGTCAGCACATTGAGATAGAGATATTTGAGTATCAACTGCGATCGAGGCGTTACTAAATGTACATTTGGAACAGAAATGACACGTGGACGAATTGCGCGTTTTATGTTTTTTATTACGATTTCATGCTTAACGGTTTGCTGTATTTGATTGAGTTTGTAAGAACTATGAATTACGTGTTTGTATAGTTGATAAAAGTTTGTGATCTTTCGATACGACTTTTTAACCGACTTAAAAAAGAAGGAAGTTCTCAATTCGTGTGTATGTTTTTTTTGTACGTCCGTTACTCGATTTCTCCGTCAATCGTAGGACCGATATTCGATTTTCTTCGTTTAATCGAAAGCTCATACTCACGAATTAGTAAGACCGACCAACAAATTGACTTCTCACTCAGAACCAAAAATAAATATTTACAACGTCTAGAAGTCGGTGTCAAGTAAACTTCTTCTATGTTTTATTTTACTTACGGTTGCTTATCGGTCTTGTTGACTCTCTAATATGTGCTGCACAATGAAAAAGTATCTGATTCTCTCGTAGGCTTAGTCCAATAGATTTGTGTTTATATATTTTAGTGTCACTTTTTCGTTTCAGCGAGTTTCAAATCACGACGGTTCTAAAGAAGTTTCACTTCAAAAACTTGTATAGTTTGTTCCATACCAATGGTTCACCTTAACTGCCTTTTTTATAACAAAGTTTCCTTTGTTTAAAAATACATAAAAAGGCTTAAATAGTAACAAAAACAGTTTGACAAAGTTTCGACTTTAATTATTGTAGACCGCAAAAGCTTAAGTATGTTTTAGAGACATTCAACTTAAAGTGAAATTGCTCTGAAAGGTGGTTGACTTGTTAAGTGGTTGGAAAAGTTTCAGTTGAAGTCCCTTGGAGTTGGACTCTAATGTCCTGTTGATATTTGTCCTATTTTTTTTTAGTTCGCTAAATAGGAACGTTGAGCGACTTTGAATTTGGTCCACAAATTCAAAGTCGCTTTGAATGCGAAGAAAACAAAGGTTATGGTGTTTGAAAGAGAAGAAACCAGAACGAATGCAAGGATAATGGTCGACGATGTTATGCTGGAACAAGTGAATGAGTTTGTATATCTTGGATGTGCTTTTAGCAGGGATGGAAGGTACACCGCTGACACAGAAAGAAGAGTAAATTTGGGGAATAGTGTGAATGGAGCGTTAACCGTTGAACCGTAACAATAAAAGTTTAATGGACACCGAAACCGGTCCTACCGCCAATCGACGATAGTCCGGCAATTTACCTAGAACCGACAAACCATGTTATCCAGGTGGACAAGAACCGGATATTAAATCAAAGGGTTTGCCCGGGTATAACATCCCATCTGCGACAGTGCTCCCGGTTGTAATCATATACAAAAACGATTTACCAGTGAAAAACACTTACGTGATCCGGGTAAAAGTTTGGCGTTGTTTATATTTATTGAAAATGTCTTTTTTTTCTTTCTCTTTTTATGCATTAAATCATTACTAAAATAAAGTTTAACTGCCGTACCGCTTTCTATGAAATATTCAGGAAGAAATTCCTAAACTATGCCAGAATGGAAGGAAACGTATAATAATCATATAGGAGAAAAGAAAGAAAAATATTTATTTAGGACTTAATATCATACATCACCAATCAAATGACAGCAATATTGCCTTATATAATCTAGCTTAGCATAATGCTGGTTTTATTTGTCAAGACTAAACGAGACATGAAAGCGATTACAATAATACTTTATAAAATTACTTACTACATACCTACTACTACTTATAACATAAAAATAACGCTCGAACTTATACCTATTCTAATAAAAAAAGTAACAAAATACAATAATATTATGGTTAAAATGTAGAATTACAAAATTACGCTAATACATCTAACTATAAAGAAACCGTTGATCATCTATGCACCAAACTCGCGTCTCAATAAAATATAGTACGGTTAACAAATGTGTAATTTAATCTAACTTTCAATACAAATTATTCTGTTATAAAAAATCTAACAAAAATTTATAAATGCATTAATTTACGATTGGACAAAATGCAATTATAGTGCAAAAGGAATCGGCCGCATACGATTTGGACCCTTACATGTTCTCTCTCCTACATGAATCTGATATGCATCGTTTCTCTATATGCTATACAATACTTACATTTTTTGCCTATATAAGGGCCGCTTGCATGAAGATTGCCTAAATAAAATTATTAATCATATTAAACTGCCTGAATACGTTTTATGCAAAACGTAATGACAGTTCTTTAAATATATTTAGCGGCAGATTTTGCGTTGCGCAAAACGCTATTTGTATTTAAGGGTGTTAAATACGTTTTGTGTTTCTTAAATAAATTTAAGCAACCTTATGCAAGCGGCCCTAAAAGTACACAAATTAGACTGCATTTCTACCTGATATCAGGTGCAATTACAATCTAACTCGAACCTATCCATTATAAAAAAATGTAATGAGACCCAATGTTATTGTAAGTTTAAACAAAACATTGGATAACTGTTATATGATGTTGTAGAAAAAGTTCCAAAAATAGGCATACAATATAATATTATATAATATATTAATATAACTTCATACGCATAGTCAAACATATGCACACATTGTTCTCATTAAGGAGAGGATACTAGCCCTATAATAAAGTGCGAACTACTTTATGGGCTACTAGAATAAAAAATACTGTTGATGAATATAAAAGTTTCAAATAAATAAATTAAAAAAAAAATTATTGATAAACTCCAGAGATGGGGGAACGGTATTTTTCTAATATGTTTGATTGTAACTCACTCTGTAAACTATAAACAAAAAATATTTTTACAATATACTCAAACCACATAAATTTCTGTTATCAATATTCAATTAAATATTTTCTAGAAATTCCATGCTACAATCTTTAGTTACAAGGTATGCACGTACGTATATTTTACAAGCTTCTGCTTACATTTGTGACTTTAAAGCTTTTAGAATATCAAAACGATCAGCATATGCATAAGAATACAATTCTTCGTTTGTTTTTACTGATTCATTTGGTTCAGTAAGTACTTCGGCAGAATTACGACTGAAAAACTTAACAGGTTTTTTATTTGGACGGTTGACATTATTTGCGTTTCCATGACCTCTTGGTTTAGGACCTAGTCTTTGATTTTGCAATGATGGAATACTGCCCTCATCAATATAACAATAAAGATTGCCTGAAGTATCACTTTGTCCATGTTCACGTACTATCTTATTTGATTCGTTTGCGTAACTAACAGCAGTTGTTGTTGAAATCTGAAAGATAAAGAATTTTAATTAGGGGTGTCAAAATCGGCCCCACCGTTAAAGAGGTGGTCAGCGGTGGCACCTACCGGGTCCAATCGTGAATCTAACCATTTCGGGATCCACTTGAACACACACAAAAATAATTTCACCTAAATCCTGGAACCCGATTACATCGCCGTCTACCTGGTTCAAATTTGAATTAAAACATCCCGGACCCACTTAAACACACACAATATTATTCACCTAAATCACACTAATGAAAATGAGTTTAAATGCAGTCAGTATTGCCGTAACCGGCCGGTAACAACAAAAGAATGGTTAGACTGGTGTTGTGACTGCTGTTTTTTAATGATACCTTTTTAAATTGATGAATATCATAAATATTTTAATTCTTATTATTATCCTATTCCGGACGAAGAAGACAATTTCAAAAAAGAAAAAATCATAAAAATTGGTCTAGCCGTTCTTGAGTTATTAATGGTGTAACTAACACGACTTTGATTATATGTATATATTTATTAAGATTGTTCTACTTTATTATGCAACTGTAAATGCTTCTTATGTAACATGAGTTTAGGGTCGCTTGCAAAAGATTGCTTAAATTTATTTAAGAAACACAAAACATATCTAAACCCTTAAATACAATTAGCGTCTTCCACAACGCAAAATTTGCCGCTAAATATGTTTAAAGAAGTGTAAAACGTATTTAGGCCGTTTTAATATGATTAACTACTTTTATTTAAAGGCGATCGTTATGCAAGCGGCCTTAGTGTTACCGAGTCTCAAATGTTTCTGTAAAGTAACAAAATTATCTCTAAGGGTAACTCTATAGATATTTCATGATAGAATAAGGTTATTTATCAAAATTTTAAGTGTTACCTTTTTTTTCTTGTAATTACAATATTTTACGACGAGAAAGACAGCTGCGAGAAGAAATGTTAGAGCAACAAAAATGATTACGCCATTTTTCAAATTAGAATCCTCTGAAATTTAAGATATTATGTTATTCACTTAACAAATCCTTAGAAAACTAGACGAATGTGCGATGTTTTAAACATTATTTCGAGGATACGGTGATGTTTTTTAGTGGGGCTCCGGAGTCAAATTTAAACATGAAATTTAAAAAAAACACTGAGGAATCTCCGAGCCGATTTTAATAAAAATAAAGTGATATCATTAGATTTTTGAAAAATCATTCAACGTTGTCAGAAAACGAATTTCTGTGAAGGTATGTCACACAGCAAACCAAAGGAAATGGTTGATTATAAACAAAATGTTCTATTATTTTCGTTACATTACTTAAACATGAAATTGCGCCAGAAATTTAATTTATTGTTTTCAATATTGAAATGCTATTCAAGAAAAAAAGAGACACAGAGGTTAACCGTATGTGTCTCTTTCTAAAGATGTGTAATCAGGCTCAGTGAAGAAGAACAGAATTACCATCTACAGTTTAGGCGGATTTCCTGAAATTAGGCCACATTTACAATGAATCCATTGGCCCAAAAACACATGCAGGATAACCCTGTATTTTGATATTATAGATGTGTTAAAAATATCAATTTATCTTTATCAAGTCTGACAAATAATATGTTCCATATTAATTATAAAAGATAACTAAACAAGAGACTGGTTTTTAAGACATAAATTTGGTTTTCTCAAAAACAATCAATACAGCCATGCGGCGTCTTCTTGTTTTTCTCTAGGTATGATGCAGTATAATGATTACCTGTTTGAGTTTTGTCATTTATTCCATATAAATCATTAACATATTTCAAACAGCCTTCATGATCATCGTTTGATTTGGGTTTCACTGGAAATACAACAAAAATATTAAATCTTGAATATAACGATGTTACCCATTGTTATCTCTAGTTAAGGGCTGCTTCCAAAATTTGATTTCGGCAAAAAGTATTTTAAATTAAATCTAATCTAGCCACAAGTTCTGTTAAAAATGAAAATGCATGTTTTTTAAATGAAGTAATGTAATATTATTAAAATATATACCTATAACTACATATTTATTAGGCTCAGAAAAAATAAAAAATATTTTATTCATAATGGCCACCTTTGGCTTTTATACAGGCTTAAATCTGTTTGGCCATGAATCCATGGACTCAAGTACTGTTTCCAAGGGAAATTTCATCACTGCTTGCTCTAAGGATTTTTTAAGACACTCAATGTCACCGTGTCGTTTAAAGCAGGCCATGTCCTCTAAAACTGACCATAATTTACAGTCTAAAGGGTCTGGGCTAGATGAGGGCCAATTTTAAGCTTTTATAAAGTCCGGAACGTTGGTTTCAAGATAGGCTTGAGTAGTTCGTGCCTTGTGACCAGGTGCAGAGTCCTGCTGGAAAGTCCACGGTATATTTTTAAAAAGTGTATTGCTGAGAGGTTCACAACATGATTCAAGATTCACTTTGCTGAAGTTTGAAGCTTTAATTGTTAAAATTGATTTAGGGCATGTCCTGTATATCGACGATAAGCACCGAGCTTCAGATCTTGTTTTCTAATACGCGACAAAGTCTTGGCGGGAATCTTCATTTCCCGCGATAAGATTTTTTCCTTCCTAATGGGGTTTCGACGAAATCTGGCTTTCACAGTATTAACAGCCTTTGTAGCTTTAACAGCACGCTGCCACCCCGATCTTTTCTGGTCTTCGACAGACAAAGTGTTGTTGTATGTTGATAGTACGTAGTAGTTCGTAGTAGATACGAACATACGGCTGATACCAAGCTTTTGAAGTGTCTAGAATATGACCGACAGCTGCATACCCACTTTGTACAAGGCGATCACTGCAATCCTATTTTCTTTAACACCCCATTCCATATTGTAATTTGATACTGGACACGAAAAAATATGTGAAATGGCGCAAAATCGGAAGAAGTTTTTAAAATAATATGCGTGTTCCAAATTCTATATAATTAAAAAGTTGAAAAAAAGAAAAGCTTTTATGTAACAGTATTTATGGCCAGACTAGTTATATATATCATTCAAACTGATCTAGTGTCAATTATAAACAGAATAGGATACTTTTAGTCTCAAAAATATTGAAGAGTTTTCAGAAGATCTATTTGAAACTATTGGTCTTGTGTTATTCATGTTTCATATGGTGAGTATATCGAGAGAAAATCTCTTCCTCAGTCCTTTAAGTTAATTTGTATTTCCCTTCATAAACTTTTTCTCAGCAGTCAAGATTAAACTAATAACGTTAAGTAGGAAATTTGTCCGATTAGATGGCTACCACGCCATACCAACCATGTATTTGTTCCGGCATTAGTGACCAGGTTCCAGTCCCCTTAAGGGAGCAGCAGCGCATTTGGTGTTGCAAATGTCCATAGGCGATGGTAACCGCTTTCCATCAAGTGGGCCGTCTGCCTGTTTGCTGAACTCCTGCCATAAAAAATCTAGTAAGTGTAATATAGTTTGGAATAGGTTTTATAAAGGTCCTTATGATTCACCTCATGGAAAGTATCCACAACGATAGACATGACTAGCAAAACTCGGTTAACCGCTCTTCAATAATTAACTTTTGAAGGAAAACTTCTATATAGACGGGGGTGTTAGGATTTCTTCTGTCAGGAAAAACGCGTTACGGACGCTTGGAAGGAGTACAAGTTACATCGCATTGTGAGAAGCGGCATAAAGTTAGAGTAGATTATGATGTTTTTTTGGTTCCGGGTCGAATTCAGTTTCTTTGTTTGAAAAAAAAAAAATGTTAAATAAAAAATGAATTCATTAAAATTTACCTAACCTAACCAAATCATTATTTACACTAATCAACATGTGTGCTGGGACTCATTGTAGAAGTGAAACTTCAACGGACAGTGGAAAAACGAATCGCAACAAAATGTTGACTTGAAGTTTTACGGGCAGACTGTTAATATGTCCAATTTTAACCTGCCCGTTTTAAAACTATTGTACACTTACTAGATAACTAAGTTTATTAGTTATTATTACAAGCTACCGGTTATTTTATGGTGATAAGCTAAGATGAAAATCCTTACCATCTTTACCTTTACTTACCACTAATATTACTTTTTACAGATCCATTAGAAATGAGAAAAATCCTTACGATTATATAATCATCTAATAATAGTGGGAATCTTTCATAAACATAATTTTCCACACAGTCAAAGTATGTTCCATCGTGTTTAGCTATTAATTTCTTTTTAAGGTGTACTTCTCTTTTATCAAAAAGTGTAAAATCTGGAGATTCATCTGAAATAGAAGCCAGTAAGGTTTTTCCAATTTCAATTAATCTGTTTTACTGTAGCAAAAATGGGTACATACATAGATATTACAAAAATAAATGCATATTTCCATAGTCGGCCTTTCGACATTCCCATAAAATACAGTTATTATAAGAGCTAAAATAACTAATAGGTATGTATACAAATACTCTAATATAGTATTAATAATGCATGAAGCTTGATTTGCTATTTTTAAATTAACGTCTACTTTACGCCGATGATCAAGTTATACTTGCGTCATCGGAAACGGAGTTACAGGAGATGGTAACAATTATAAATGAGTCTTTTGAGAGAAAGGGTATGAAAATTAATGTGAACAAGGCGAAAGTTCTGGTGTTTGAAAGAGATGAAAGAATGACAAGTTGTAATATACAGATAGGAAATCAAAAGTTAGACCAAGTTAGTGAATTTGTTTACTTAGGCTGCATGTTTACCAGAGACGGAAAGCATGAATGGGATATTGAAAGGAGAGTTATGGCAGGTAATAGGGTGAATGGAGCGCTAAATTCTTTTATGAATAGCCAGAAAGTGTCTGGAAAGGCACGCTTGGTTGTCCATAAAGGAGTGTTGGTGTCTGTAATGTATGTGTCATTTTTTATATCACATAATATAAGGTAGATACAAATATCGTTAGTCCGGCAATAAATACGTGTGCGAACAGTCTGTTTTATTTTATCCGTGAACCTTATTAAATATCAGTACTTATATAGTAAGTTTAACGCCTAGATATTTATCAACTGGCGACGAGGATTCGAAGAACTACACAACTTTACGTGTTATTGTGAATTTCGAGTGAGATATGACGCTATAATGTCAGTAGGAAAACTCGAACCGTTTGATCTCGAGAAGGATAGTTGGAACCTATATATTGACAGGTTAGAACAATATTTTATTGTAAATGATGTGAAAGCCACATTACAAACGGCTACTTTAATCACAGTAATTGGGAGTGAAGCATATGAACTGATGGTTAATTTGTGTACACCTGACAAACCCGCCTCAAAAAGTTTCAATGAACTTGTAGAAATTATGAGGAAACATTTACAACCTAAACCAAGTTATTTAGCTGAAAGGTTTAAATTTAGACAACGTAAACAAAAACAGGGTGAAAGTATAGCCGAGTATGTGGCAGACTTGAAACGATTAACAAAACACTGTGGTTTCTGTTCAAAAAGTTTGAAGGAAAATTTAAGAGACCAGTTCGTATGTGGATTGCTCAATGATAACATTAGGCAAAGAATGTTTGCAGAAGAGGAGTTATCATTTGATTCAGCATTTAAAATGGCTATAACTATGGAGACGGCGGAAACAGACGCTGCCTTAATGGAAAACCGGACCAAAAAAGTAAGTGAAGATAACTTTGTGAACCAAATGAAAGAAGTTATATGGCGAAATCGCCAGGCTGGCAGCAACCGGGACCGAGGATACGCAACCGCTGGCGGGAGCAGCGGTCCGCGAGCGCAGTCGGCGCATGAGTCAGCGCGAACCGGTGGCGCAAAGTTCACAAGCGGAGCGATTATGACGGAGCGGAGCGGGCGGACACTTGCATCAAGGCAAGGAGAAACAACTCTGGCTGAGTTATTTAATTGCAAAGTTTGCGGGGGAAATCATAACCCTGGTAAATGTAAATTTAAAAAGTACGTTTGTCGAGTTTGCAACCGAGAGGGACATTTGAAAAAAATGTGTCCGCGAATTCGATCTTCTTCGTCAATGTATAACGTACAAGATGAAGAAATGGAAGGTACTATAAACGAAGACAGCAATAGTGACGAGGTAAACAACTACTCTTTATGTGTTAAAAAACTAAATAAGTTTGGACCATACACCATAAGCATCAGCGTCGATAATACAATGTTGTCAATGGAGATAGATACGGGTAGTGCAATTTCGTGCATTAGTTATGTGTGTTATCAAAAATACTTTAATAATCATGAAATGATGGAATGTCAATTAGTTTTAAGATACTACACGGGAGAAATAGTTAAGCCGATGGGTAAAATTAAACCTTTGGTAAAATATAAAGACAAGAGTAAATATTTAGATTTATACGTGATTAATTGTGGTAAAACTAGTTTGTTAGGAAGACAATGGATAAATGAATTAGAAATGGAAATACCTACAATAAATTATACTAATATTAATGATACAAAATTTAACTTGAATGATTTTAGTTCCAGATATTGTGAGGTGTTTTCGGACGGGCTTGGGAGGTTCACAGGCGGCACGGTGGGGTTTCGGTTGAAGGCTGGCGCGAGCCCGGTGTTCATGCGTGCCAGGCCGCTGGCGTACGCGCTGCGGGAGCCGGTCGAGCGCGCGCTCGACCAGCTCATGAACGATGGAGTGATCTCACCGGTGGCTACGTCTGACTGGGCCACGCCTATCGTCCCTGTCATGAAAAAGGACGGAACTATACGTATTTGTGGCGATTTTAAGGTGACTTTAAATAAATGCCTCGAAGTGGATCGTTTTCCTTTACCTAGGGTGGAAGATTTGCTTGCCAAATTACACGGTGGGGAAAAATATACAAAGTTAGACTTATCACAGGCGTATGCTCAATTTGAACTGGACGAATCGAAGAAATATACAGTAATTAACACGCATAAAGGCCTATTCATGTACAACAGGTTAATTTATGGTTTAGCGTCTAGCCCAGGTATTTTCCAAAGAAAATTGGAGCAAATTTTCTCAGGTTTACCAAGGGTGGGTGTTTTCCTGGACGACGTCATCATAACAGGGAAGGACGACCGGTCTCATTTGGAGACTCTTTATGAAGTATTTAATAGACTACAAAAATACGGCTTAAAAATAAAGAAAAATAAGTGTTGCTTTTTTGCGGATTCTGTGACATATCTTGGTTTCGTTATTAATAAACAGGGGGTTCATACCTGTCCGAGTAAAATTAATGCAATTAAAAAAGTCACAGTGCCATCTAATGTTTCTGAATTACGATCATTTTTAGGTTTAGTAATGTATTATGCCAAATTTGTGCCAAACATAAGTACAATTTTAGCACCGTTATATAGATTACTACAGAAGGACGTGAAATATGCATGGGGTCACATGTGCGATGTTGCATTTAACCGTATAAAAGACTTGTTAATTTCTAGTGAGGTGTTGGCACACTATTCTCCTGAATTGCCACTGATTTTAACAACAGACGCTAGTAGCGTGGGGGTAGGAGCCGTAATATCGCACGTTACGTCTGAGGGTGAGCGACCCATAGCATATGCGTCACGGGTCCTAAACTCTGCAGAAAAGTCCTATTCACAAATAGAGAAAGAAGCTTTATCCATAATATATGGTGTTAAGAAATTTCACCAATATCTTTACGGCCGAAAATTTACATTGCGTACAGATCATAAACCACTTGTGACTATTTTTGGGGACAAATCCGGTATACCAGTAATGGCAGCGAGTAGAATGCAACGCTGGGCGGTTATACTAGCAGGATATGATTACAAGATAGAATATGTTTGTAGCAATAAAAATGCAGCAGATGCTTTATCACGCTTACCTGTAGATGTTAAAAAAAGGCAGGTAAAAGAAGTCACATATATTAATTTTATTCAAAATTTTTTGCCTATAACAAGAGAAACGGTAATTAAGTATCAACAAAAAGAAGTGTTACTACAAAAAGTGATCTGGTATATACAAAATGGTTGGCCAGCAAAATGTGATAACGAAAATTTAAAACCTTATTTTATCCGCCGCAATGAGTTATTTTTAGATTTCGGGTGTATTATGTGGGGTTATAGGATAGTGATACCAGAGTCTTTAGTAGAATATATATTAAAAGAACTTCATGCTGGTCATTTGGGAATTGTAAAAATGAAAAGTATGGCTCGTAGCTTAGTTTGGTGGCCAGGAATTGACACTGCAATCGAACATGCATGCGCCAAGTGTACTACTTGTGCAGTGGAAAATTCAGAGCCGGCACGCGCGAAACCCCAGCCTTGGCCTTATATCCCAGAACCGTGGTCTAGACTACACGTCGATTTTTTAGGTCCCTTTCACGGAAAAACCTTTTTGGTTATAATAGATGCAACTTCGAAATGGTTAGAAATATTTCAAATGCATAGTACCACTGCAAATGCTGTAATAAAAGTGTTAAGAGAAACATTTGCACGCTTTGGGTTACCCAGAGAGGTAGTCTCAGACAACGGACCGCCATTTTCTAGTAAAGAATATGCAGACTTCATGATAAATAATGGTATTAAGCTATCATTTTCTCCTATCTATCACCCTGCATCGAACGGTGCGGCCGAAGGGGCGGTTAAACTTTGTAAGCGTGCTTTAAAAAAATCACTGCGAGAGGAGTGTGATTTAGACGCGGCTTTACAAACATACTTGATGGCGTATAGAAATGTTGAACACAGCACAACCGGGGTTTCCCCAGCAATGTTATTGCAGCATAGAAATTTAAGATCCCGACTTGATTTATTGCGAGGAACAAGATCAATTCAGGATAAAGTGCAAATAGCACAAAATAAGCAGTCAGGTTATGCAGGTGGCAGGACTAGGGATTTTAAAAAAGGAGAAGAGGTCTGGGTACGTAATTACGGTAGAGGCAATAAATGGGTTAGAGGCAACATAAGAGAGAAGATAGGTTCACGTAACTATTTAGTAGGTCAGGAAGAAGGTCCACCAATTAAAAGGCATGTAGATCAAATTAAGAAAAGATGGCTGTACTTAAATCTACAGTCAGACAAGGCACCAGGTAATATCACTTCCCCAACGAGGCAACTTCCAGAGACTGGAGTATCAATAGATCCAGATTTGCCTAATGAAAACATACCGGTTTCTGGGGCTGTAGACAGTGGGCAAGGCTTGCCTGTTTCACCACCACAACCTCCCAAGCGGATTCGAAAGCCCGTTACGCGATTCGGCATTGATATTGATTAACTCTTAATTTTAAGTACTCATATATTTGTAAATATTTATTTTTTTGTTATTAAAAAAAAATATTGTTAGTTAAGGGTGAGGGTGTAATGTATGTGTCATTTTTTATATCACATAATATAAGGTAGATACAAATATCGTTAGTCCGGCAATAAATACGTGTGCGAACAGTCTGTTTTATTTTATCCGTGAACCTTATTAAATATCAGTACTTATATAGTAAGTTTAACGCCTAGATATTTATCAGTGTCGACCCTGATGTATGGTAGTGAAAGTTGGGTATGGCAGAAAAAGCATGAAAGTAGGATAAACGCAGTTGAAATGAGAGCTTTGAGAAGTATAAGTGCGGTTAGCTTGAATGATAGGATAAGAAACAGTGTGCTAAGGGAACGATGTGGTTTGAAACAAGATGTAATAACATACATACATACATACATAACTTCACGCCAGGTCCCTTGCGGGGTAGGCACGAACAACAGAGCGCCACACAGGCGCATTCTTACACACCTCACTTGCTTCTATGTAATAACAAGAGTTGAAAAAGGAATGTTAAGGTGGTTTGGGCAGGTAGAGAGGATGGATGAAAATAGAATCACAAAACAGGTATATGACAGTATTGTCAATGGTAGAGCTGTTGCCGGTAGACCGAGACGAACATACCATGAACAAATATCAGAACTGTTAAAAAAAGGTCAGGTAAAAAGCATTTCAAATAAACGCGCATGTATGAAGAGGTTAATGAAAGTAGGTGAAGCGAAAGTTGTTTGTCAGGATCGTCGCAAGTGGAGATCCATAGTCTCTGCCTACCCCCATGGGAAATAGGCGTGATTTTATGTATGTATGTAAATTAACGTCTTATATTATTTACGCCAAAGATGAACGCTGGTCTACTAGAATATTTCATACGATAGACCAAATAATTGAATTTTGCCTAGACGTGTATGTTGTACGACATAGTGTTAAGTTTATAAGTAATACTTTATATTGTATAGAGTGTGGGGCATACAGGGTGAATTTTTCAAAATATTCAAATGTTGTAGTTTAGAATTGATGATATATTGACACCCCATTTGTTTACTGCTGGAGTACAGCGGATTAGTTGATGGCCCTATGGTCATATACAATTACAGAGCTGCTGTCAGTGTGCTGCTAACCTCGATAACGATTAATCTTTTCGAGGGTTATTAATGGTTCAATTTTGTCAAGTTTAAAAACTGCTTCGGATGCTCCAGCTACAGCTCCTAGCTCCCTGTTGGGTCAAAAATTTTACAGAAATCCTTTCTTTCTAAGTAGTACAAACAAGTACTAAGTAACTGATTCTGAACCTTGTGGCCAAGCTTCTGTCGCCATTGGCTCGTAGAACGTGTCGAAGGCTATCGAAGCGTAAAGCAAGCCTATTGGACATCATCGGATGACATACGTCCGATAGACCGCCCTAAATATCCACGGAAGGATGGAGTGGAAGTCGACCTTTGTAAGCCTCAAGCTCATAATTGGCAAGAAATCACACAGGATGAAGAAAAATTATATAGTTTCGTTTCGGAGACCAAGAGATATTTTGGGTCGCTGAACCAAAGGAATGAGTTTGCCCTGTTGCTTAAATATTATTGTCAATCTTGCATTAAGTATTTATTAATATATTTGACACTCGTTAGATAAATCGTTTAGTTTTGTATAAACAATAGAAATGACTTGACACTCATAATATATTTTGATAGAACTCCTTACTGTCAATCCATTTTACAGACTCAACTGTGTCCCGAGAACTTTTACACGTTAGTTCCAAAAGCTGGTTCTCATTATACACCAAACACCCGAAAGCATCATAATCTTTAATAGTGAAATTCGCTGTATGTGTAGATAGTGACATATTTCTCAACAATATGCTAGATATATCTGTAACAGAAGTATAAATAGTTTTTAGTGGCAACAGATATAATCCATGTGTATAATACATAAGTTTAGGCACACATCTTTGTAAAAATTCTTCACTTCATTTAACGTTCAATCTCTAACACAACTAGATTGATTTTGACGGAACTTTTACTGCCAATTAGCTGATATTACCGATAGAAAATTAGGTTATTTATTATTATTTAAGAAAAATAATAATTATAAGGCCCACGCGCACGCTGCCGCTTTGGTTGCAGCGGGAGGCATATTAAGTTAAATTAAATTCCACGCGGACGAAGTCGCGGGTAACAGCTAGCAATATTATAAAAAAATAAAACTGATGTCACTTGTTTTAAGATAATTTATGTTTGTCCTGTCTTTTTTTCTCAGAATCGCTTATGCGGTTCGAAATGGTATGAAAGTTGGCAGTGTTACTTTATTCACGACACAGTTTAAACGTGAAATATTTTTGAACCTGAACAATCCGGAACTTTAAAATTTCCTAAGATTTCCTAACTTTGAAACCGCTTGATTTTAGGACTTGCATGCTGCATTAGGTTCTATATTAATTAGGCAGAAATGTGAAGTTGAGAAGTTGTAGATTTCGGATTTTACAGGGGCATCCAGAATTCATAAAGATCGATTGCCCTACAGGATATACCCTTTCATTTCAAAGCAACTGTAAACTGTTTTATCTTTCCAACTTGGACGAGCGAATACTAGTTAATAATATATTACCTTTTGACGGCCTAAAGTGAACTCTAAGACCCTGAGCAACTTCTATGTTGTGGCTTTTAATCACGAACCAATCGGTATCCAGGAATGTGGATGTCTGATTAATCTGGAAAGGTTTGAATAATTTTAAAGAGTACACTTTTAAAACTCGTGTTCACGATGACGTTATTTAAATATATTTAATTGAAATTGGCTCTACTAGCATCCACGGCTGTAAACGGTGATCTGTCACGGATGCTCAAAGCGGTGTTTAGTATCAATCATGTTTTTTTTTTTATTGCAGGAGATCAGCAGACAGGCTGACGGCCCACTTTATGGACAGCGGTTACCATCGCCTATGGACATTTGCAGCACCAAAGGTGCTACGAATGCGCTGCTGCTCTCTTTAGGGAGCCTAGAACCTGGACACTAATCCCGGAACACAACACAAGGTTGTTATGGCGGCGTACTGTAGACCAGGAGTTGTCGCCATCCAGTCGGGCAAATGCCCTACCACCTGGCTGTGGGTTGTTTTGTCGCCTCTTACGACAGGCCGCCGGGCCGCAGGAAATTGTATTCTTTCTCTGTTCCTGCACGGATAAGTTTAATGAAATTGATATATTCTCTATGGCTTTTGGAAAATTCAAACATAATTTACGAAACAAACTTTTAAATAGGTCGTCTCCACCTTAATGCTGTATTTGTTTTATACTTTATCATTATTTTTTGCGTGGTTAGCGGTAAAAAAGAAATGGTTATTAATATTCCTAGAACAAAATGTGAAAAGTGCTGTTGGATACCATATTACTAACTTATAGAATATCACATTAGTTATAAAATATATTGCAACTGTTTGCTTTTCTGATAAAAAAAAATGCGAATATATCTTCGCATATATAGAATGCGATATATGCGAAGAAAGAAGAAATCGGTCCCGCACTTTTCACTGAAAAAGTGCGGGACCGATTTGGCTGATACTCAGTATATATTTATATTATATATGATGGCGAAGATGGACATAGGATACTTTTTAAAAACATATTTGTTTCTTTGTTTGTTATGGTTTTGCGAAAAGACTGCTAAAATTTAGCTTGGCTGAAATTTTGTATGTATATAATTTTAATATCGAGGGTGGATGAGAGTAACTTTTTATCACGGATGAATGGGCTAGATTTATGTAAAAGTTATCCAAGAAAGTAGGATAGATTTTTTGTGATTTGGTATTCAGATTAATTTGGTCATTTTGGCCTTTATGCTCATATTAGTCATTTCCTGGTCATTTTGGTCAATTTGCTGCACACGGAACCCTAAACAAGCTATTAATAAATAATCGTCAGGTAAACAACACAAGCTAAGCAAGGTAGACTTGTGTCTTGGATAATATACAACTGACGACCCTGGGGCCGATCCTAGACTCCCAAACCATAGTAAAACACAAAAAGTTCATTTAAAAAGTTTACCATGCTGGAATACGAACCTGAAGATTTTGCGTCCCAGAAACCTAGATCGGTAAAATCTTAACCACAGATGTCATGACATAAAGAAGTAAAAAAATGGAATCAAATGTAACAAAATACACAAACCTGAATGAAGTATTTACTGGGAAATCCAGATACAAATCTAGTCTTTTCTTGTTTTATTTTTTCTGGCCCGTAATATAAGTTGGGTATCCTGTAGACCGGGAAGCGTAACATTAATTAAAATTTTGAAATGTTACACGCCGACAAAAAGAATGCACACCTGCTTACTATAAAGCACACATACATAACTTCACGCCAGGTCCCTTGCGGGGTAGGCGCGAACAACAGAGCGCCATTTAGGCTTATTCTTACACACCTCACTTGCTTCTTTGACATTCATAGCTCTTGTCATGCACGCTCGTCTGTTCTTAAGACTCCTGACATCACCTTCTGCTAGTACATGATAAATTTGATCATGGAAGGTGTGTTCTGGCCTTCCGCGACTTCTGCACCCATCCACTTTTGCATTATATATCTGTTTATAATATTATATACAAAATTCAGCCTTCCTAAAATGACTTCAGTTCCCACTTTTTTTTTAAGTGTCTGTCAAAAGTTATGGCCCACAGGAAGTGTCTGGCAACTGTATGTATATCTTTGTCTATAACAATATCATATATGGCACACAAAAACTAGCCTTGCTACTTTGACGTAAGTTAGCTTGGTTTTTTTCCATCTTTGATACCTGCTACCTAAAAAACGGCCCCGCTCTTAGACTAGTAAACAAGTGCCTTTTGGACCAACTTTTTTCAGCAGTCTCCAAAAATTATAAATGAGGTGTCATTCGATTCGGAATGGCATCTAGATGATTTTTGAAAAAAATGAAGTTCCGCTTGCAAAAATTGAAAAAGTTATTAACAATTAACTAAAAAAGGGGGTTTAGTTTTTTGCAAATATCTCAAAAAGTAATAAAGATTTTTCAAATTTGAAAAACGATTCGAAAATAGGAGGATATTTTCTAGAAAAAGTCTTGACTCCCGAAACTGTAAGATTAATATTTATAATTTTCCCAGAGGGATGAAAATAAGGCCGAAAACGGGTACTCTGGCTTACGCAAGCCACATCCACATCGGCCCTTTAATGAATAAATATTATTTAAACTTACTAAATATGAAAATAAAAAATTGAAACAATTCAGGCACTAACTGAATAGATGAATGAACAATAATTTGCTTGAATTTTTTTTTATAACAATTTTTCATTTAGTAATTCAATAGTTAATAATTAACAATTTTTTGCTTGAACATGAACATTGCAAGTGTGATAAATGTTAAACTGTAAATTTAAGATTTTTTCTATCTTGGAGCAATTCTTGAAAGGCTTTAGAATAGAGCTCCGTTGGAAAAATTAGAAAATGTTTATTATTCATTTTTTTTATTAATAATTTTCGTTGAAATATAGACTAAATAATGAGGGAGGGGAGGGGGGCTTTTCGGTAAAAAGCGATGTCTGCCAGTCATCCCTAGACAAGGATAAATACACTTTAAATTTTTGATTTTTTATGTGTACAAATACTCACCACAAGGTATAATTTTCATTACCAGTAAAATTTGTATTATAAAAACTTAAAATAACTGGTTTCTCTTCCATAATGATAAATCTCTCACCAAATTGTATATTTTCAATAGCATTAAGTGGTAAAAGTGAGAAGCCGTTTCCTTGTTTCTTCAATTCATAAGCTATTTCAGGGATCGTCTCTGAAATTGTAACACGAGTGAAATTACTGTAATTCTAAGGTACCGAAAAACAGCACAATACTATTTAAAACATGTTACTAATATCATGTTCACTGTTGTTATGAAATATTCACTTTGAAAGTGAACATTTCACCACCTGCTGACGCAAATAAAGAATGCGGTATATATGTATGTAGTAGTACAAATTTCATATATACATAACTTCACGCTAGGTCCCATGCGGGGTAGGCACGAACTACAGAGCGCCATACAAGCTTATTCTTACACACCTCACTTGCTTTTTTGACATTCATAGCTCTTGTCATGCACGCTCGTCTGTTCTTAAGGCTCCTGCCATCACCTTCTGCTAGCACACGATCAATTTGATCAGAAAGGTGTGTCGTGGCCTTCCGCGACTTCTGCATCCATCCACTTTTGCATTGTATATCTGTTTAGTCATTGTTCCATCAATCGTTCGTTCCACATGCCCGAACCACCGGAGCATTCCTTTCCTTACCTTCACCCCGACACTCTCTTTCAGACCAAGTCTCTTTCTTACTTCGGTATTACGAACGCGGTCCGCGAGCGTCACTCCACATATTTTGCGCAGTGCTCGCATCTCGACCGCGTTTACTCTACTTTCATGCTCTCTATTCCATACCCAGCTCTCGCTTCCATACGTGAGCGTACACGTAGTACACATTCCTCTACAAATTTCAATATCCATTTAAAGCTAATAGTTTTTGAGTTTGTGGTCGTCGTCCAATAATCACGTCTTGTATCCAGCATCTTCATAATCTAATAAATAAATAATACACGTGATATTTCACAACAACCCCCGCCCCCTCCCTCCTTCGAATCTTACGTGATTAATAGGTATTTATTGGCATATAGGAAATATAATAATAATAATTCATTTATTTCAGAAATTATTTCCATATTATACAGTTTTATAAAATAAATATATAATAATTAATAAATATATAATTTTAGCTTTAACACTTGTCTGTCCGTCGGTTATATAGGTATTTTGTTTATCTAAGACCATAACTTCTTATTTTCGTATTGTTATGACAAAAATAGAATGTAATATAAATGTAGATACAAGGGTATTTAATCTTTGATATTATACAATGCTAAACATGTTCTGTCCGTACAGTGAAGATATTAAAAAACAGCAACTGGATTATACTATATAAACAATAGAGAACACGATGCAATTTTTTAGAATTTTTGTCTCGTTTTCGGGATTCACGTAAAAAACTACTTTGCCGGTTTCGATGCGGTATCCGCTGATCGATAGCTAATTCTTAGACATAAATTCCTCGGTTTTTTATCCTGGGAACTGGGATTCCCGCGGGAATTTTTCTGGATAAATGATTTAAAATGATCAAATTAAGAAAAAAACCAATTCTAATGTGATATTTTTACTGAACGAAAGCAAATTTAATGTACCTAACAAATTAATGTACCTAAAATGTGGGCGCCCGTGCTCGAAATTCAACCATAATAATTAATGTCGCAGACTATACTTCTATAACATATATAGATAATATATAGATTTCACCAAGGCTTAATTTGACTTGAACAATAAACAAAAGAGTATATATGCGTGTGTGTGTCAAATACATGGTAATTTGTGTAATGTTTTTTTTATAAATTTAATATATTTTTATGCATAATCAAAAAAGAAAATAGGGTAGAGTATGTGATATTTTTATCCCGGGAATCCCGCAGGAATTTCAAGTCAAGCGTGGATGAATCCGCGGGCACATCCTATTAAGTAATAATAAATTGACAAAAAAACACACACATTGGTCATGTCCATGCTAAACAACATACAAGGTAATATAGAACGAACTCTGGGGCCGAGGCTAAAAACCCAGACAACGATTAATAACGCAAGTTTGTTACAAATCCCAAGAGTTTCTTAACTACAAACCCTAAGAAAGGAAAATAGAATTATAATTCTGAGTATATACCTGAACCTGAGGATCCCACCACGATAGTACAGTGAACGGCCAAATATATAAGAACGCTTTTGTAGGCCATTGCGCCGCAATTGTTTAGGCTCTGGATGGACTGCTGCAATAAGGTAGTTGACAGATAACTAACACAAATTAATTAACATCTTACGAGACGCCAAAGCCTCTTTGATTTTATATAAGCTATGATGTCATATCTTTTAAGAGTAACGTAGCATATTAAAATATCTCTTTCATTTCTCGTATTCTGAAAGTACGCTTGGAATTGCCTTATCACAGGAATGAAAACAGCAGTTTTCATCCCTGGGAATCGATTCTCCATATTATTCAATGTACTCTTTCGATTATCCCTGATGTCAAAAAGTTTATAAAACTATACGAACCATAGATAATACATGCGACTCATGTCCCAATCTTTTTACAGCCACAGTGGCTGTAAGGCTGCAATCGGGGCATAAATTGTAAATTTAAAAAATTATCAAGTTTGTAATATCCTTTTATATTTAAATTACATTGCACTAAATTATTATTTAATTGAGATAATGTTAAGCTAAATATTTACTATCAGCAACATTAAAAAAATACTGGTAGAATGAATGCCACAGAAAAATACTTGACATTTCATATGTGACGTACGTTCATCAGATTTAGATCTGGATATAAGGCTTGATTTTATTAGACAAGTACCAAGCTACTTGGCTGATATTCGAAATGAGTGCCAACATCGGGTGAAAGGCCTATTTAGGCACTCGAATTATCATCTCATCCCTATTTAGGGTGAAAGTGGTTTATTAAGATCACTTTCACCCTCGTGTTCTACTACTATTATATTATTTACTATTATAGTGATCTTTTGAAATTAAAATGTAATGATAGATAGTATTTTAAGCCCAGCTATTTCATACTAAATATTGTTTTAGAATGTATTGAATATGAAGGCTTTCGACGCGACCTATGGATGTATATTCTTTTACATAATTAATATTATTTTATTTATTTATTATTTTATTTTATTAATGTGTGCAATATTTTTAATAACCAAGGGTTCCACCCAGGTTCCACCAAAAACTTGTATACTGTATATACACCACATTTAAATGGGCAGCGTGAGTATGTAAATGCAACATAATATGTTAAAAACATGATACTCGCACTGCTTACTTCCCTTGCAGCTGCCCTGCTTGCTACCGTGGCAGTGGGCATAGTAAAAAGAAGAGTTTCTTATTAAAACAATCGAGTTCCTTGCGACTGCAACGTGAAAGTAAAACGGCGTTTCGACAGTATTGATTTATTTTATACGTACTTTTCAAAATTACTCAGATCTAGCACAACGTATTTTATAATTGCACTGAATTACTTTCATAATTTAAAAAAAAAATATATTTGATCAAATTCTTACCAAGATCAATTAAATTAAAATCCTTATTGCGATTTTATGTTTCTAAATCAAACATTTTGCAAAAGATATTATACACTACTAATACTCTGTAAACACGAAGGTAATAAAATGGAGAAAAAATCTGTAAGGTATCCACGCTAACCAAAACACTTAACTTGTACACTTTTTCTTAATTAAATATACAAAATTCTTTGTACGTGAGTGGTGCTATGTGACATAACACGCAGTGTGAATCATTTAGCACCAATTTTAAAACAAAGTAATACATGCTTATTTAATCATAAACAGGACAATCAATGTATTTATCGTTTATTTAAATACATTATAAAGGAATTATCGAAAACCAAACTATTAATACTTTAATATAATTTTCCCGTTATCTGTCGAGGAAAGTGTGTAGATATTTCTAATGAGTCATTAATGTTAGTACAGTAGCAAATTGTTTTATTATTCCATGTCAAAAACCGAACCTTGCACTGCACTGCACTACTTTCTAAACCCTTTCTCTACATCAGGGTGGTGCATGGTGTAAGGGAAAGGACATCAGAATATTTAGCTAGGCCACGTCCACCTTCTGTACCAGGTTACTAAATTAGTGGGGTAAGTAACTTACTGAACAAGGGTTATTAGGTTTATTACATAATTAATGGTAGAACATTGTACACTCGTACATTTTCAACTGAGGCCATTCAACGGACGGCTTGTGAAAACTTAAAAGGCCTCATATAACTTTACAGTTCACATTTCTCACAACACATAATTACTACTCAAAAAGTATCAATGCATAATATTTAAAAAAACTGCCAAGTACAACTTCCACTTTCTGCTACGCCGACAGAAATACACGCCATTTTGTAGTATTCGAATAGCAACCAACTCGATTTCCGATTAAATGTTAATGAAAAAAGTGGCCAGTATTTTTACAAAACAAACAAGTTTTTAATGATATGATTGTACTTATACCAAGGACCAAATACGATACCATAAGTATAACATTTCAAGGAACACATCTGTACAATGATCTCTGCCTTTAGACATAAGAACATCTAGTAATCATACTTGGTAGAGCCATGAAGTCTTTATCTTAATTTCACACATTATCCGTGCAGGAACGGAGAAAGAATACAATTTCCTGTGGCCCGGCGGCCTGTCGTAAGAGGCGACAAAACAACCCACAGCCAGGTGGTAGGGCATTTGCACGACTGGATGGCTACCACCCCTGGTCTAGAGTATGTCGCCATAACAACCTTGTGTTGTGTTCCGGCATTAGTGACCAGGTTCCAGGCTCCCTAAAGAGAGCAGCAGCGCATTCGTAGCACCTTTGGTGTTGCAAATGTCCATAGGCGATGGTAACCGCTGTCCATCAAGTGGGCCGTCTGCCTGTCTGCTGATCTCCTGCAATAAAAAAAAACTCTTTACTCACTCGAACGCGTTCAAAAAGGCTTGCTATGGCACTTGTGTTATCGCATTAATCTAGCAAAAAGAAACGTACGCAACATTTTCGACCTGATGTTTGTATATGAATTAATTATATAAACAGATTGTCCTCAACTACTACGTAGAGTCAACTTCAGAGTGCCTGCTAACTATCCCTGCTCACGCATCAGTTTCTTTACTCCACCTTTGAGCAAGACAGTCTTAGGCATTGCTGCACCCATTTTACGAATTATTAAATTATACAATAAACAATGTTGCACAATATGCTTTCATCTAATAATGTATATCATTACTATTTTTAAAAAAAGAATCCTTAAGTGTGTGCTTGTGGTTGTGTTTTTATAGAAACTAGTGGTCGCCCGTGGTTAAAATTCGACCATAATAAATAATGTCAAAGAATGTATATCCATAATGAATTTAAATTATAAATTTGAACAATATTAAGGTTCTGTTGTCAATAAAACTACTTCTATAATCACAGATTTTGCCAAGGCCACACTGATAATCTGACTTTAAAAATAAACCAAAGAGTATATGTAACATGCGTGTGTGTGTCAAATACATGGTAGTGTGTGTAATGCTTTTTTTATTGATTTAATGTATTTTAAGACGTGGTAGCGTAATGGCTAACGCATGCGTCCCAATCTCAAAGGGTGCGGGTTCGATCCTGGACAGAACGCATGCACCACTTATCAGTTTTCTGATCTACTGTGCATATTTTTACAAATACCACGTGCTAAGAACGGTGAAGAAAAACATCGTGATGCACCCTGCACATCAAGATAGCCGATGTGTCAAACCTGCCAAGCCGCCTTGGACATGCGTGGCGGGTATAGTATCCGTTCCCCCCTATAATTGGAGGTCCGAGCCCAGCAGTGTGGCATTTTTGGGCTTATATTTTTATTATATAGGTACTGTTACGAGCTAGAAGACTCGAATTAAAATGCCGTTGGAATTACTATAGAATTTATTAGAACTGTACAAACACGTATAAAACAGGCACAATAGTAATAATAATAGAATAATTTATTCAGTAAAAAACATGTAAAAAGTAACAATATAAAAGACAATAAAGTTTGGTCTAAAACTAATGTATGACCGCTTCAACACCAAAAACTAGGTAAAAACCTGTATTATATTAGGTGTTGATGCTCTTCCATTGCTCAATTATTACTATATTTAATATAAATACAATATTTATGTGTGTATGTTGTGCGTGCGTGCGTGCGTGCGTGCGTGCGTGCGTGCGTGCGTGCGTGCGTGCGTGTGTGTGTGTGTGTGTGTGTGTGTGTGTGTGTGTGGTGTGTGTGTGTGTGTGTTCATATCATTATAACTTAAATCACCATTTTGAGTACATTCTCAGTTTCGTTGTTATCTTGAGTATCTATAAACTTTAAATTTATGGTTATTTAACGAATCAAAAGATAGTATTTTATTTATTGTATTATATAAATTTTTGCCTAAGTAATAAGCAAATCTATTTATAAAAACAATTTTGAAATTTTCTAGATTCCAAATATATATATATATATATATATAATATATTTGTTTCGTTGGTCTATTATAGTGATAAATATTATATTATTATAGTGAATAATTAGTTGACGCACTGTGAGTAATATATTTTCATGAAATTTAAATGAGTACAAAAACGATTTGAAGTGACTAACTTTGAGTCACGCCCTTTGAGTGCCTTCCAGTATAAGCAGATGAGACTTCGCTGCGCCCCCTCAGGAATTTATACAATACGTTAACAAGGACTGTTAGTAATTTTCAAAATATAGTAATTTTTATGTTTTACTTTGCACCGACTTCAACATGTTTTAGATAATATATATTAATAATAATGGCTTTAGAAATAAGTTATTTTATAGTTTTTGAGCTCGGTTTTTTTTAACGAAGTTTTTATTTTTTATTTGTAACTTTTTAGTGTCTAGCCATGTATGGGTGGACCTACGAATGGTGCCGCACTTCTTAAAAAATATAGGTCCCAAGAAACGGGAACAAAAAAATGTTCGTAAAATGAAAACTACTGGGCCAAACTATATTAAATTTTTAGGGGACCAAATGTCAGCTATTCCGCGTCAAACAAAACAAGAACCACGTAAATCGAATCATAAATCTCACAGTAATCGGTGTACATATGGAACGAAAAGGACATTTTTTTCATAAAAAAAATTCATAAAATGAAAACTACTGAACCAAACTATATCAAATTTTTAGGCGACCAAGTGGCAGCTATTCCGCGTCGAAAAAAAGAATTACGTAAATCGAATAAATAAATCACGGCGTAATCGTTGAACATACATAAAAAAAAAAACAAAAAAAAGATCCCGACGAATTGAGAACCTTCTCCTTTTTTTGAAGTCAGTTAAAAAGGATCAATGACTATTCCTAACTACTTTACTTTTGGTTGACTTAGACATGGATATTGGCAAATAATAGTAGGATCATTGACTTTACACAATACGGACTGTGCATAAATATTGAGTGACTCTGTTTCTTGTAATTGAGAAAGTGACATAGTTAGTTTTATCTGTAATAAGACTAAGCAAATTGTTTCGAAGCCATACACGCATATGATTGAAACCTAAGTGGGCATTTTTAAAGGCAGCGTTCCAGGATTCACCCCAGAAAACAAGTGCAGTGTCGTCAGCAAACGTAAAAACTTTTTTTGAATATCACAAAATTGATTTAAATAGACCAAAAAGAGGGTAGGCCCTAGGATGCTGCCTTTTATGACTGGATACAACCAGTAACACTGCACGATTCAATAACATGCGGAAAGTCCATAACTAAATTATACACACGTCTTGCTAGTATCGTAATCGTTGCTTTACTGCCCCACCCCTTCGTTCATGCATTGTTTTATACTAACTATACAGTACAAAAAAATCGACCGCGTGCACTGGGGTTTCCGAGAAACAGTAATTTGTACACCTGACTAATTATTTCTGCGAACGGCCAACAAAGTCGAAAACATTAACAATAGTCTAAGTCTAAGTGCAAATTTTAAATACGAAATAAACAAAAGAACTCCGAACGGAGGGGCAATAAACCACGTGCGCGTTTCTTTATCGGTATGTAACAATATTATATTATAATGTATTTTTATGCATTATTTCAATAAATATAAGCATTCTGCAATCCTTCTCTATATAAACTATGAGTGTGCAAAATTTCATATTCCTTCGGCCGCGCAATTTTCCTAAAAATGGTACAATGTTTTTGCTTCACTTAAGATGGTTATTGTACTTTTCCAATTTGAAAACCTGCCCGTAAAACTTCAAGTCAAAATGTTGTTGCGGTTCATTTTATTACTTGTCAGTATAAAATTTTCCACTTGTTCGTTGCGATTCGTTCTCCTCTTGTCCGTTGCGATTCGTTTTGTCACTTGTCCGTTGCCATTCGTTTTTCCACTTGTCCGTTGCGATTCGTTTTTCCACTTGTCCGTTGAAGTTTCACTTTTAATATGTGTCCCAGCACACATTTCGATTTTTCACGCGTTTACTGCTAATTATGATTAGGTTAGGTACATTTTAATGGTGTATGTAATACGTATGTAATAATAACACGTTGCGAAGCGGTGTACATAGACTAGGAAGTAAATTTAACCTATATGTCTATGACCTTCAAAAAGTGTTATCCACTGGAACTTATTTAGAATAAAAACTTTGGAATTTGTGTACGCTACACATGCACCGACCATTTTTTACGTCAACACTTTTGTTCGCTGTCGTTCACTT